>OZ026806.1:17201408-17801408 GCA_964023185.1 Macaria liturata
TAGTTATTGATGGCTGAAATTATCGTTTTAAGAAGAAAATTGATCGCTGTTCGTCTAGCTGAAGGCCAAGTTATCAATTTTGTAAATTTATTTTGTTTTATCTTTGGCACTGAGAATAATAAAGTTAGGTATATAATGATTATAATTTTATAAATATAAAAACCGGAAAGATAGAAGATTTGTAATCCTCACGGTTGCGATTATTTTATAAGTTAATTCTGCTTCTTCTTATCGAATGCGAGTGGCCATCTCTGGTGTCGAGAGTTCATCCAGCCCTAAGGGTATCTGACATGAAATGAAATAAAAATCACTATCACTTAGAACCTTATTAAAATTACCTCTTCAATGCTTTTAAAATTAAACAAAATACTACAATATCTTAATATATCTACCTACAGTGAATAAAAGCATTTTTTGCTTACAGTCTTTTTGACCTTATGCAAAAAACATCGTTTAGCTTGCGGCAACGCTGTGATTTTCATGTCAAAACATAATTTGATTAATTAATTAAAAACCTTTTCATTTATCACCTGTCAGGTTGCATTTGTCTGGATTATTAGCGTCACATTAATTATTGCTAAATAATTATCTGAATAAAAATGAATGCGAAATCCGTGTCGGTCCAAAAAAGTTATTAGAAGACGATTAGGATAAATCTTTTTCTTTTTTTGCACATTCCGAATGTGTTAAATGTTACAGTCAACGTGAACTTATTTTATTAGGAAAATACTTAGTAGGTACACATTTTGACTGACTTCAAAATAAGGAGTCTTCTGTTTTTTTTGTGGATGTTATTTTATTTTTACTCGATTCTCAAAAAGATGGGTGCTTTTAGCTAAAATATCTGTTAATATCTACGAATAACGATACTTGTAGATCTATACGTTAATATTTAGTATAGGTTGTAGTTGTGTTGTTATACATGTTGATATAGTTTTGTGGCTTGTATCTTTGAACGCTACATTCAATATATCCATTGTTTTTCGAAATCTACTGCATTCACTCTTTTTTTTCTGAGATATTGTTTCAAGTATAAAATTACTTTGACTTCATAAATGTTTGTGATGATGAATTATATTTGTATGTATATTATACTTATGTATATTTTTTACACCGACATATTTGAGGACCCCAATATCCGAGGACATGTGTCTTCAGTGGAAGGATCTAGGCGCCCACCACGATGTATCTGCCCAAGAGAACTCCCCTAATGAATTATTCTGCGGGGGAGTCACGTCCCTCAGTCATGAGGAAATACGACTCACGAGAGAGATATTTTTTCGGCTTACATCACAAAGGTAAGCATTATTAATCAAGTCCTAATCGCATCCTTATCGAATGGACCTCAATTACGTGAATAAAACATCACAAACGCCAAAAAACTGTGCGTCAAAAGAAGTTGTTTTTTTAAGAAGTCGTTAGTCGAATGCAGAAATTAACTAATCAGATGCGGTGACGGGCCTTTGATGTGATTTGAGGAAAGGTTGCGATTTTGTGGAACAAATACACTCTTTTTAACCAAGTTCTTCAAAACCGGAGGTTATCAAATTTGTATATATGTATGTGATAACATATTTTATATTATACAAGAACATGTATTGTGTCTTCCGTGGAAGGATCTGGGCGCCCACTATGATGTAGAAGAGAACTTCCCCAATTAAATCTGCGGGGAAGACACAACCCTTAATAATGAGGAATAAGACTCAAAGATAGTGAGTAGGTATGTATGTGGTATTATCATAATTGGATAAAGTTTTAGTATCAGTATTTAGGCTTTCAAAGTTTGCAAACACAAGTGGTAAATTTTGTGTACACTGTTGCTGATATTATTATTGAGTCTGGTCGTTTCTATGTATAATAAGTATGTATTTACAAAAGAAAAGTATATATGTATTATATCCGTTATCTAGTACCCATGATACAAGCGTAAGCTTAGTATGGGGCTAGATGGCGCTGTGTGATATGTCATTTTTATTTATTTATTAATTTGTAAATCTTACGTATTGTATGACAAGTCAAACAGAAGATCTAGGCATTTTGACCCTGTATAATAATCTATATATATAAAACTCAAAGGTGACTGACTGATTGACTGACTGACTGATATAGTGATCTATCAACGCACAGCCCAAATCAATGGACCGATCAGGCTGACATTTGGAATGAAGGTAGATGTTATGACGTAGGCATCCGCTAAGAAAGGATTTTTGGAAAGAGCACTTTTAAAGGGGTGAAATATAGGGGACGCAAGTTTTACTTCTTAATGCGAGCGAAGCCGCGATCACCCACTAGTTAGAAATAAAAACTAATTATCAAGACATGACATGTATTTATTCTCAAAACTAAAGCTAAACAACTTATCTCAAAAGACCTGTTTATCATCTCATCTGCCATCTATTTATATTTTGACACAAATATGGTTTGTATATCCATCAGAAACACAAACATTAGAAAAACGCTTCAAGAGCCGCCGCTTATAAAAACAGGCACAAAGTAAGACATGCTTGAACGACTCGTTTCAAACCACACTCGATTTAAACCCCATACCAACTTATCCATCAAGTGGCCAAAACTGTAAGCTAACCTTACAAGCAAATATGTTTAAAATTGGTTGAGAAATGCTACAGTGGCGCTACAGTCACATACAATCGCTAATTTTGTTTTACACTCGATTTGCATCCGAACCAAGTTGTGACACATGTGGTGGGTTTGGGAAACTACAATTCTATAAGAAAATTTTCTGATATTTTGTTTTAGGTGGTGCAACAGTGGCTCCACCAATTAGTGATTAGATTAGTTGGTGGGTTTTGAGATGAGTTGGGCTGAACAGAAATGTGGCGCAGCTAATGAGAGTAGGTATCCGGGATATTTGGCTCTGAATCATCAGGTCAAAATATTGTCAGCAATGTTTTATGTGTTTAACCGACCTCAATAAAGAGGATTATAACCTACTACTTTCTACTATTCGTAGGCAAACCACCAGCCAGATAGATCAATGACATTCGATCCATCGAGGCGCCTCTCTGGACAAGAAAGGCACAAGGTCGATACCAATAGCAATCTAAGAGAGGAGGCCTATACCCAGCAATGGGTGATGATGATGATAATAATCTGTATATCACGACATGGTTACAGATTTTTGACATTTGACTTTGCAAACATTGGATACACCAGCGCCTCTAGCGGTAATCTAAGACACGTTCCAATAGCTTCAAATAATAAAAGACCACAGTCTCTGTGTTTTTTTTAAACTCTGATGAAACAATTATAAGTTACTTTGAGGCTCAAAAACTTAATTTATAAGTATCAAAGTAACTTGTAACATCTCTCCCTTTTGTCATACAGAATAAAAAATGTTACAAATAGGTATATTGAAATCTTCTTACGTTTTAATCTTTTGCTTAGAAATCCACCGCTGTTTTTCCTTAACAACTTTCCTACAGTACTTAACAAGAACAGCAATCTATATGAAAATTTTTAGGTACCGTAAGTATTACGAAAATATCTTACGCTTCCATCCCTTCCATTTCTACGCTTCTTCAACTGGAATCCTAAAGCTTTGAGTACGAACAGCAATGTATATAAAATGAAAAGTTTTAGACGTTTAATCCTAAGGTCAAAATCTTGACCCTCACATACAAGGGCCTACGTGATCTCATTCAGAGATTTAATTAACAAGACTCGATAGAAAACACTTTCAAGGAAATGTCGATTTGACACGCTTATTGTTGGGTGGCATTTTTGAAATTTTACTTTGAGGTGTTGTGATAGTTTTTAAGGTAATAAGGTTAATTGTTGTAAAAAATAATCCATCTTAGACCATACTTATTTTGCTTACCATCAAGCAAACTATGGTCAAGTGCAAACCTGTTTTAGTCAAATAAATATATTGTAAAACTATATATACCTACTTACCTAAGTTTTATTGACGACTAACGCAATTGTTGAAATTTAATGTAGAAAAAAAAAATAACTCAACCATTTAATAATAGACGATATAAGGCATAACCATATAAGAGTGTCTATAGTTCGTCAAAAACAACAGATTTATTAAATGATACTTAGAAGTTCACTAAAACCAATTTTTATCATATTTTTTGTGAATATTTTTGCAACTTTTTCCTCTAAAATAACTTCTGTTCATTGGTTCAGATTTAGACATTATAATTGTAATAATGTTCACTTTTTACGCAACTCGCCGCGGGGTCTTTATGGCAATAACGGTAAGCGACAAATCTATAGAAATATAACCTCCTTTTAGCACTTTTTGTGTGAAAACTGGCAATTTGCCAAACGAGTGAGCAGAGGAGAATGATACCGATATGCTTTGATTCGATGGAACTAACTAGTTTTTGCTAATTCCGAGGAATCAGTGATGATTACTTGTTGAATTTGTAGTAATGTTTTTCAAGATGATGAAAACCGGAAACGTGTAAGTTAGCGGCGATGTTTTTAAGAACTTTTATAAAAATTTTGAATAAGTAAACGTATTGATGAAAATACCGTTCCGTTTTTCATAAAATACCTATTTAACAAACACGAAATCACATTTATTCATTTTTTATTAAATGCTCGCACATTGATAACAATAATTTTGGTAGAGGAGATACCTAACTTTAATTAAACTACATACACACAAAAACACATCATGGTCATTAAAAAAAACTAGAATATTGAAACTATCGGCATAGCTCGAAAAACCCGTAAAATCGGCACAACCAAGCGGAAAAGTGGCAAAGATTATCCATAGCAGATCTGTCACCCATGGGACCGCAAATCAAAGTTAGCTATCATCCAGTAAGCAATCTACAGTCGGTCCAGAGACCACGTTCTCACGAGTGTTTCACACGGTAGTAGTTAGGTACCTACGTTTGGGCGCAAGCCGCAGCACGTATGCCCTTCTGGTTTTCACGCTCGTTGCCCCCACATTTTGAAAAAGAATCACGATTTTTATGAGAAAATTGAGATTACATTACTGTTTGCGTAGGTACCTACTGACTACTCTATTTTGTAACTTATCTGTGGTCGCCTAACTTCTGGGAATTCTTTTTTCAAATCGCGCCGGCCAGTTACGTTTGCTTTTTGCTCGCATAAAAAAGTTAATCGTAGCGTTTGCGGCACCGTGGGGTTTTTGCCACTTTTTGTGGACAAACATTTCTTTGCATTTTTTCTGTGTTTTTATATTCTTATTAGAATTTAATATTATTCAATCGTTTTATTTGCTAAAAGATTTGTGTAGCGAAATAAGTTTAGTGCTATAATTGTTTAATTGATTGAACAGTAATGTTGTGCCGCGTGACAGCCAACGCAGAGCATTGAGGCCATTTGGGCCCACGCCAGAAATACCACAATGTCTCATTACATACAATTAGTATGGCATAAATTAAGCCGCATACATCCACACTAACTGCGCACTAATCTATGTTAACATTGTCTTCAAGGGTGTCGTAACTCCAAAGTGTTATTGTTTATGATTCAAGACATTACAAATCAGCGATTACGTCTAATCGTCGGGCTGACATTTTGATAATTTAATCGGATTTCGTTATTCAATCAATAGAGAGCCGTTATGATCTTGTATCATTAACCAAAATGAGATACTAAAAGGTAATAATGGCTTGCATTTTAATTGGCTAAATGGTTTCTAACCTTTGTAAAGTTATACGAGAATATTATGTAGGTACAATAACAATTTATGTCGGTAACTAAACATGTTGCGATACGAAATTCGCCTTTTTTGTGCAACAAACCTGAATTAGGCGACTATTTTGGATCTCGGAACATCATTAGCGGGCGCATCAAAGTCGGCGCCAAAATGCCATACACATCAAATCAGTAACGCCTGTATAAATCAAAGGCGCTTTGCTAACAAACCGTGCTTTTCGAACATTCCAAAATTTAGAAAAAATATGATACAAAAAGAAAATTGAAAAAGTTTGAACTCCCGTTTGAAAAAGGAACGCACAGAGGGCACAAAAAGGTCTGTTTTGGACAAAAACAGTGCACGCGTGGAGTGAAGCGGGAAGCGTGCGCCGTGACTACGTAACGACCGATACTTAGCCAGCGGTGTCTTTAGTCTATACGTGAGAAAACAAATAAACAATGTTTCAGAACTGAGTTGTATTTCCTCATGTCTGAGGGTCGTGGCTCCCTCGCAGAATTAATTCGTTAGGGGAGTTCTCTTGGGCACATACATACATCGTGGTGAGCGCCCAAGTCCTTCCACGGAAGACACATGTCCTCGGATATTGTGGTCCTCAAACATGTCGGTTTCTACACGATGTTTTCCTTCACCGTTAAGCGAGTGCACATCCACACTTGTCTTGAAAATACAAGCCATTGGTGTAGGGCTGGATTCGAACCAGGGTGCGTCTGGATTAAAAGCAGACACAGGAACCGCTAAGCCACACTCGCTTTTAAATTGCGTCTATATATATATTTTTATGCTGCTAATAGCTTACATACCTACATTTAACCAAACACATATACATACCTACAAGTCATACATATATGTGTACACATTATACAAAGATTGCTTATGTACCGCATTAAGATATGGATCTTTCCGTGGAAATTGTAGGTGTACAGCCTTTGTTCCCTGTAGTTAGCGATAACTCTTGCAAAGTATACATTAACGCGATTTTATTACCTTTATGCTGATTTCGCAAGAATAATGCTGTATGTAATGTTTGAGTTTTGAACTGGATGTTGAGGCGGTTTTATAAAGTTCTAAGGCTTAAATTCAGGTTCGATGGCTCCAATTCTGGTAAAATTAAGGATTTTGAAGAATAATAAAATTTTGGTTAGCCAAAAAAATAATATTTAAGTCGTGGCAATAAAAAACATTATAAGTAGTAGTAAGATAAGTGTCGTGAAAATATAACTAAGCACATTTACAGAGCTCATTTTCTAATAAAAAATGCTAATTTCCACCTTAATCTTACAGATTCTATACAGGCCATTGGCATAAGGTTTAAGCGAAAGTTGTACAATGTCCTATTTTAAACAGCTTTTAAAGATATAGTCTGTATCTTTGTAAAAAAGCACTAAGTGCTTTTTAACCTGTCTAGTTAAAGAAGCGGCACAATCACTTTGAAGATTTCAGTCGATATTTTTTTAAGACTCTTCAGTCAAAACAAACCATTTGTATCCCATTCAGCCACCACTCGAGTTTATCGCCCACTTTTGTTTTATGTTTATATTCACTGTCTTTTTTAGCCAGGTTTTTTTGGGAACAACTTCACTGTGCAGTGTGAGTTATTTGAAAATACTATAAAATCCGCTTGCATTACGATTGTTTAACTAAAATTGTGGTTAGGTGGAGAAAACTTTCTTGTATTGGAATAGGATGTAATTAATATAATTCATCATACCTGCCAGTGTACTGGGGATATTCAGTTCCGCGCGCGGGAAGTAGGATTTTGTTCGTTGATCTGTCTGTTTGTTTGCGTATTTTATTTTGACTCTTTATTAATTTTACATAAATGTAAATGATGATTGAAATGTTGATAATATGAATAAATATTTTTATATGCATCATTCATTCTCAGTATTCTTCTTATCGAATGAGAGTGATCAGCTGTGGTGTCGAGAGTTTGACAAGCCGTCCTTAGGGCCTATGACATGACTTAATGACTGTCGTACTAAGACGAACTGCCGAGACCTACAATTTAACTTGTCAACTGACTTAATGAATCATGCACCCTAAATGTCTCTATTTGACTGACTTGACTTGAAGACTGACCGCGTCATCAATTTCTTAACACTGGTAATCGAATGGAATGTAGGTGTTAAACCGTAACTATTTTATTCACAATCATTTTAAATACTAAACCATGAAGGCTAAATACCTAGCAGCTAGTTGTAACAATTTACTGTCTATTTAGTGTTTATACTTAGTGTTTATATTTGCAATGCAAGCAGAGTTTAACATAACTTTGCAGTTAAATACAGGTTGCAGTGATCAGTACTGAGTGATGAATGTACTATACACAATATACACATGTTTTATATGTGCTAGTGTTGTTAGTAGCCTATTAGGTTTGTAATGAGTTTGTATATATACATATATTTGAGGAGTTTGTATATATTTTGTAATACCAAATATGTGAATACATTTTTTTCCATTATTTCCCATTTACACATAAAGATTTTAAGTTTGTAAGTTGCTCTGAGAGTTGCTGTATATCGGAACACAATATAAAATAAGCAATAATATCAATATACTTACTCTATTATCATAGTATGGTAAAATATATACATTCAGTTAAATATAATTTTGCATCCGAAGCTAATGAAAAAACGCATCTGCAGAAAGCTCACTATTTATACAATTTAAATGACTTAAAAACTTGAAATTTTCTATAAAAAGTTTTTCTGTCTTATCCAAATCTATTTACACCGGTACCTTACTTCGACACGGACATAAATCTAGTTTAAACAATGAATATCAATTTGTAGTGAAAGCCGCGCCCCGCAGCGCCCTGCAGCGACACCTCCGTGCGGGCAATATCACTTCCAAACCAATGTTTTACGATTATCTGAGGAGGATACAATGATCGATTTTGTCAACTGAATCAAACTGTTCCAGATTATTTTGTCTCAGTTGACAAACGGGCTTGCGTTTTTTTTTTAACTCAAACGTGTTTGCACTTGACCATCGTTTGATTTACCTACTCCACGCCTGATGGGAAGCTACCGTGTACTATGCCCGAAGATACATAGAGCATATTATTTCTATTAAGATGTAAATATTTGCAGGTACTATAAACTAAATACCGAATTACAAAAAAAAAATCAATATAATTTTTAAGAAAGTTGTTTGTTTTCTCTCGGATGTTTACGATACACGTATTACGACAAAGAAATGTTAAATTACCAACAAGATAAATGCAGGCAAACTCAAGCACCTATCGAAACTGTTTAACTGAGTGTTTGATCGCTTATCCATAATCAAAAAAAAATTACACAAAAATTATTAACATTACAATATCTAATCTCTACTATTTTATCACCAGACACCTAATTAACTTCCAATACACCACCCAACAAAGAGACACCTCACAGTGCAATAACTCTAGTCCCGGCAGCGAGCGAATAAATCACTCCGGGACAATAATGTGGCCTTCACTGACTCCCGGGATACATGTACTGGGTTAGTTATGTTCTTATAAGTATTCTATTTAACTTGAGGCAACCTGGAATTTTTGGAACCTGTTTTTTTATATATTTTATTGTTATCTAATCCGTTATCTCGTACCCACGACACAAGCGTTTGCTTAGTGTGGGGCTAGATGGCGCTGTGTGCAATGTCCCGGAATTGTTGAACCTGGCAGGGGCATGTTTGTCTAGTGTTGTAATGTTTTTGACAATATTGAAAATTATCTTACGATCTAAATATCTAATCATTTAGCTCTCCTGCTTTACCTCATAATAAATTGGCCTTTTATCCTTTTATAAACCATACACGCTAACATGATATTAAAAATTATTTTGATTTAGATTCGTTTCAATTCGATTAACTCAGTATGAACGGAGAATAAATTTTAAATTAATAATAGTAGAAACATCACAATAAGTATAAACAAGTTGATTTGATTTGAGTATGATACAAATAACAATAACAAATACCGTTGTAGTTAAAGCGTAAAAAGTTTGAACCCCAAAATAACTGAAAAGCAAACATTATTAGTACCAAACTCAATCCGAACTAGTATTTCTCAACTAGCCCTGTACCCTCTACCCCTGGGACAGATTACAGACATTCACTAGAACGGTGCGATGAAAACACTTCCTTTTGTCACATTATACCCCAAATTGTCGGGAATAAAGACATATCGCCCCGCGGGGTTAGAAGCAGATATTATGGACTTAGTGAGAGATTGTCTTTTAATAGACGTATTTGTTAGTTAATTTTAATAGTGGGGGTTATTTTTGGATGGTGGCTTTTGGTTTTTATTTTGAGGGAGATTTCTATGAGAGAAACATAATTATATTGGCTACTTAATGAAGCCACTGTATCATTTTTATAAAACTTTGTAGGCTTGACGTTGACTACAACTCGTCATACCTAAGTTAGGCAATGTTTATTATATTTTGGTTGTGGTTGAGTGTCAAATTTTTCTTCCAAAATTCAGATTTCAGGTTTGAATAATGTGTTTTGATTGGTGAGTACGTTCTATGTTAATTACTTTTGGACTAATTGATGTAGATTTTATATTTCAGCATCAAAGCCGGCGTTTGTATGCAATGTGCTCGTAAGCAATAAAAGGATGATTGCAGATTAGACATGAAGTATTAACATTTAAGTTTGATTGAACTCATTAAAGTTACTATAGATTTATGACATTCAGATTAATTGGCTATTAAAATCTTAGTAGCAATCGACCCCGTATTGCTTTATTAAGATTTGTTTTCTCAATAAAGTACTCAGAGCGTCTAGACCATACATATCAATAAACGACGCCAATCTATACTAATATTATAAAGCTGAAGAGTTTGTTTGTTTGTTTGAACGCGCTAATCTCAGGAACTACTGGTGCGAATTGAAAAAATATTTTTGTGTTGAATAGAACATTTATCGAGGAAGGCTTTAGGTTATATAACATCACGCTGCAACTAATAGGGGTGAAGAAACAATGAAAAATAATTAATAATAAATAAATAATAAATATTCCGGGACATTGCACACAGCGCCATCTAGCCCCACACTAAGCAAACGCTTGTGTCGTGGGTACTAGATAACGGATATAATACATATATACTTTTCTTTTGTAAATACATACTTATTATACATACAAACGACCAGACTCAACACAAGTAATTATAAATTTTTAAAGTACATAAATACTTGTGTCATGCGGGAATCGAACCCGCGACCTCTAGATTAGAAGGCAGAGCCACTACCAACTAAGCTAACAGGCTAAATGTGGAAAAAACGGGGAAAATTATTCATGTTTGAGAGCTTCCGTTGCGTGCGCTGCGAAAACGGTTCAAGATATCAAAAACATAAGTATGAAAGAATTATTCCTCTTGAAATGATCTAACAAATGTCCCAACAGTATATGTCTGTCTTTTATGATTAACTCACTAGAACCGTTTTTATGGTAATAACTATTCCACGCGGACGAAGTCGCTGGCACAGCTAGTAATTCATAAAACAACAGACAAACACTGTAAAAGTTTACTACGAGCTTTTATCAAACAGCAATCATAGAGTTGCAATCTCAAACAGCAATAAATAAATGCCAGCATTCGTGTACGTACAAAGAAACAAATGATTTTACGAGCAATCGTTAATTTTGTCACTGAAACTGTTTAATTTTACGACACCGTGGCTCGTCGGTTTATTCAACGACATCATTAACTAAAACTCCGTTTAATAGTTTTATGAGTTTGCGGTGACATGTATCTAAATATGTTGAAGTATCACAAATATGTCGGTGGCTAATAACAATAATGAACGCGTCATTCTGTGAGGTCCTAACAAATCACTGCCACATGTTTCCAACGTACAACAAAACGCCCGAATGACAGATATATTAGACGGACGAAAAAACCACAAGCGTTCTTCCACGTGTCGAGAATATGGACCAATTTAAATCGTATTCGTTATGTCTTAAGTGCGTGAACAATTCCCCTCTGTGCGGTGTAAAATGTCAAATTAATTCCTAACCTCAAAACGAAAGCTCATTGAATGTTTCGAAATGTTATCTGACGACTTGATTTTGACATATTTATGTGGAGATTTTAGCAAGTTAGGTAGGAACCTATATTTTGACTTTGTTATCGTGATATGTGTTTTGACATATTTATGTAGATATATTTAGATATGTTTAGTTTGTTATCAACTGGTGTGGTTTGCAGATGTGATGGAAGAACCGAGTGTCTACGGTCACGGGTGGTAACTTATGTGTGGTCTTGTTTTGTTTAAACAAAAAAGTGTTGCACAAATTGACTGTTCCATTTTTTTGCATCTTAAACGTTTGTTTACATTGACCTGCTTGATGGGCGATAAACTTATGAACTGTCAAATTGTTTTTAAGCAAAAAAAAGCTGATTTTTTTTGGGCATTTTAATGTAGTGTTTGCTATATAAAGATTAAGTCCATATAAGTGCGGCGAACTTTTACTGTCAAGAGTTCCAACCGCCTAAAAGTCCTCTGACATGGTTTAACTTTTGTGTGATGGAAAGGCGGGCCTTACTATTTAACGTGTTATAAGATCCAGAGAATCCCCAAGCCGTAAATTTCAGAGTCTTTTTGCCATGGTCACCCATCCAAGGCCTTACCGCGACGGCAGTTGCTTAACTTTGACAATCACGAACAGGTACCATCGTGCACTGAGCCACGGTGATTCTACAATTAATATAATAAAACTTCAAATAAATAACTTCGTATGAGAGTGACCAACTCTGGAGCCAAGAGTTTTCGAACCGCTCAAGGGGCCTCTGGCTAGAAAATTACTAAGTACATTTATCTTCAAAAACTTCCAGCTGTTTTCGTAAACGACAACAAACCAACATGTTATTTTTGATGATCCACAAATAATGTAACAGCATTATATCTCCCCGGGCTAATTCGGTCCCCTCTCGGTTTGTGCGTCACTAATTGAGACATATTGTGCGTGTAAGTCTCGCCGCATTACCCCGCTGATACCGCGTCCTGGTACTGATGAAGACAGAATCATTACTGTTACTAGATGTTTAGTTTAGGTTTTAGATATGTTTGTCAAAGTTACACGAGTATAGGAGCGTAGATAAATTTTCTATATTTTTAGAGACAAGGTATGTAGTAATCATGACATTTAACTGTTTTGATCTAAAGCTCCCATATCTACTAATTACTATACAAACACACACAAAAATATTTGGAAAATGTGTTTTAATATTTATGATTTTTTATAGTTAAATTGGAGTTTACGTGGATTTAAAAAAATACTTATTTGTTATTATTTTAAACTTAGTTTCCTTTTAACACAATTAGATTACTTTATATCACCTATTTCAGGTTAATTATCAAATGACAATATCATTAATCTTATAGGTACTAGCTTTTCATTCAGTCAAACTAACTACAACTTCAATGTAGGCTAATGAGAAACTTGAGAAGGTAAAAAATCATGCGTGATAGCAATTGTATGTAATATGTTCAACTGCAAAATTATGTGTTATTAAATTTTACATACTCTCCAATTTATCTTACACCAACTCCACTAAAGATTAACATCTTTGAGAAGCAGTCTGTACCTACTTACATCAAAAGCTCAGGGAAATGTTAATTAATGAACAAGATCGCCTAATGATGGACTGATTGCTATTTCAAATGTTAATGAGGATGAATGGCCTCAACGATTTCGTCATCTTATTTTCAAGTGCCAAATTTGTGTCATGTAATGTAGCTATTGCAACTGATTGAAGTAAATTTTGTTGAAAACTAACAATACACATTCAGAAAAAAAAACTATTTCAATCTATTTTTTATTAAAGACTAGCAGCGCCCTGCGGGTTTAACCATGTTTATCCGAGAAAAAAGTAGCTAACGAGTAAAACTGTTTGAGCGCAAAATGAATCATACCTACACTTAGGTACCTACAGCTATTTTTTATAAAAGACTAGCAGCGCTCTGCGGGTTTAACCATGTTTATCCGAGAAAAAAGTAGCCAACGAGTAAAACTGTTTGAGCGCAAAAAGAATCATACACTTACAGCTTACAGTCACACTATCGCCTTCTATCACCACAATTATTTACGATAAGCACTATTTTCTAGAAGAAACAGGAATATAAACGTTTTTTTTTTTACTTTATTTATAACAAACACAATAAAAGTTAGATCCCCAAATGAATTTTATTTTGATTTTGACCAATTCGTTCCGTATAAAGCACTAAACATTCACTAAAGTTACTAGCTTAGTCACAGAATTTTGATTAATATCAGATTAATCAAAAATGCGTTGAAAATCAGAACACACGCATCATTACAGTTTAGTAACACAAAATAATAAACCTAATCGTTAAACAAGTCTAGCTAGCTTCGATGGCCAATAAAAGATAAATCAGTGAAAGATAAAGATAAAGCGCAATTGGCAATAAGGCGGCTTGATTTCACCACAGTCTATTACCGCCAACAAACGTAAACAAATAGCGGCATCGGGCAGATGTTTGGGGACGTGGAAAGCGGTACAGTGACTAAACTTTAGTTTTCTATGAAATTAAATTCCTGTTATGCGGTATTTGTTATAAGAACAACGTCCAGTGGTTTGATAATTTTAATACAGGATAAAAATAGCTAACATGTTTGTCCAGGATACGTTTCTGGCCAATCAAATTTCATCTAATCCAGTTTAGCCGTGTGAGAATAAGTGAGAAGAAGGACATTGTTCATAAACTTTCGCCGTCATAATATTAGTATGATATGAAACTAAAAAGGTTAAGTTTTTTTTTTGCTAAGCTATTGCAATAACCTTAATAGCACAGGCAGTAAGATTATATCCATATATTTACATGTCAATACTAAATATATACGAGTACATAATTTATACTTTATCTAAACTTTCTATTTAATTTGATCTTGGTTGGCACAACTAGAACAAAATATCCATGCTCTAACTCAAGTAGCCTGCCAAAAATTTTCAACAGCCAAATATAGGAAGTTAGTTCACTGCAATACACAGTAGAGATAAGTATATCAAACAAACAGCGGGTTGCAATCGAAGCCGTACTATCGCAGATTTAGATTTATTCCCGCCAGGATTTATTGTCCGGACACAAGCGGGGAAGTGAGAGAAATTGGGTGTTCCATAGATGGGGGAATTGGGGACTGCTGTTTTAGGTGTTGCCAAAACTTACCTGAAAAAAAATCAACTGATTCGGTTTAAAATATCATATGAAATTAGCTATACAGGGTAACTGGTAACTAACGCATAACCTTTTAAGGGTGGCTTTAGTACATCTATACCAACAACTTTTGTTCAACAACTTTTGGAAATTCGTGAAAAAAAAATCTTCTGTTCCATACATTTTGTCGAATATCTACCATACTTTTGTATGGAACAGCTGTTTTTTTTAAAAACTGACGTAATGTAACAAATCAAACTACATGCATATATATAGTTTTATATATCATCTGAGCGTAAATAGAAAGCCGCTTTTGGCTACCCATCCAAGGACCGACCCCATCGAGTTGAGTGACAATAGATAGGTACTTCTTTAGAGAAGCACTAAAAATTATCCATTATTAATTAATTTCGTGTCGCCGATGTTTGATAACAAACTTGACGATGTTGATGACGATTAACTGCACAAACTTATACTTTCTTACATCATGTGATATTTATATTTAACTGATACCTAGATAGGCCTGATATTGAATCAAATTAAACCAAAAAGCTATTAAAAGCACGGTCAAATGTTAAAACAATGTCACAGAAACTTGCACAAAATCGCCTCTCAGTTTATCCGATACTAAGCGAGTATCGATTGTGAATTAATCACGTGTCAGTATCGATTGGTCCCATTCGAGTCGATTAACTGCGCCGGTGACAAATGATACTCGATTTTTCTAGATAAACGGGTTTCGACTTTTATTGACCGGGGACAGAAGGGGTTGATTGAGCGTATAGTTTGTCAAGTCCACAGATAATAAATATAGGCTAGGTATTTGAGATTGTGTGGCCTTCTTTCCTATTTAACCTCTGGCGTTTATTTTTGTTGAGTGGTAACAGTGCTACCTGATGAATGTACATTAGTAAAAAAAATATTAGAGTGCAGATTTTGTGTTTTTTTTTTATATTTGTGTGTTTTTTTACAAATGGACAGCGCCAAACGTAATATAACGACACTGGACAAATGCCTCATTGAAAAGGAATGGGTTTGTTTTTTATATATAAAACCAATATGGCGGATGTATGTCTTGTACTTACAACATGTTAACAAATTAAGAATTTTCTATATATCGGTATGAAAACTCCAAACAGAGTTCATCGTTCTCATAAGAATCTTACCAACCACTATTTTTAAAATCTATAAATCATATTAAACGTACCTCTCATCACAGTCGGAACCTCATTTCCTCTAGTTTTCTTGCCAAAACAAACAGCATTAGTTTGACAATTTGCCATGAGAGTCACGATCTCTTCTTTAGCAAATAAATGGCAGATCGGGGGACGATTTAAATGGGATGGACGAGACTTGAAGACTGAATATTTAATATCAGGTTTACAGGTATGCTTCTTAGGGCTACAGTGTCGCTTATCTGGAGTGATTTTATGTGACTTGGTGGGCAAATGCTTGACTGTCTAGTGTGTAAAAAATATTTGGTCTTGAAACATAAGATATTGAATCAGGCGTTACTTTGCGAAAATCCATTGTAACTGAAATTCTGGAGAAATATGTACCTAGTGTTTTTCCGCTGCGACTGTTGCGACTTTCACACCTAAAAACCATCAAGTTTGTGGTTTGATGTCGGTTAAGGAGCAGTCGCAGCGGAAAAACACTATATATTCCTACAGAGGTTATTTATGTAGTAAATAAATTCATGCATAATGTAGTAAAAATCCATTCAACTTAACAATAAACGTCTTGAAACTTGTCTTCATAAGCCAATTTTTTACCGCATTTCATGCCAGAAAAATTACAAAATCTGTTTTATTATTATGTAATAATTTCAAACACAAGAACCTAAAAAATTACCTTATAAGTTTCGCTTCCCTAAGTCAATTAGAAATCAACATTCTAGATTACATCTAAGTACTTAATTATGCCTTTTACTACCTACCGACGAGAACGTTTAGCATCAAACTTTTATAGGCTTCATAATAACAAAACCTTATTAATATTGCAATAATCATTACTTTATATTAATATTGTTCATGGAAAAGGTTTAAAATTTATATTCCCTTTTAATTGTAATGGCAAGTTTATGTAATAAACACAAATTGCTCAACTCATCGTATGAAGTTACTTGTGAAATTCATATTTATCAAAAAGTTGTAAATACTTTTTAAGAGATAGATTTTGAGACAATTATGGCATAATATTTGAAAAAAATTGGTTAGTAAATAAAAATGACAACAATGCTTAAATCGGTGAAAGATAAAAATCTTCATGGTCACGTCATTCAAGTTTCTAGCTCTCATTTTATTGTGATTGAATGCTATAAATATTGCCAAAGAAAGAAAAAAATCTGATTCCATTCTTACGAATTAATGTTTTAATTATTAGTAAACTAAATGAAACACCTATAATAGTGTAAATTCTATCAAACTTGTACAGAGCACATTCATCAACTTAAATTACAAAAAGCAATCAACAGTTTGCCTATTTGAGCATATCAAATGCAGTTTCACCTAAGTTAATGGGGGTAAAGTTTGAAATTTCGTTAGCGTACGTTAAGGGGCCCCTCTGTTAAGGGGGCGACGGGTGGAAGGGGGCGAGGGGGTGAAGCGAGGGGGGTGAATAGTGTCACTAAAGGGGCGTTTTCCATTATACGCTTCGCTCGCTGCTGATGACACCGCATTCCTCGGAGCAAATGGCTCGACAAATGAACGGAGGGCTTGTACACGCCCAGAAACGTCATAACTACCCTTAGGGGGAGAAATAACTACCCCCAGGGGTAGATGTAAGTACCAGCGGGGGGAGAAGCTAAAAACCCTTGTACTGACAAATTGATTCGATTTAACACCGCTTTTAGTAGTCAGCTTGGTGTAAACGGTCGGTGATTGCGATGGCGATTTTCTGTTTCGGTGCGTTTTGATTTAGAATTCCAGATTGGCTGAGAGTTTATTCTTTCTAGTGTGCTGTTGAGAAGATTATCAGTTAGATTTGTGTTTGATTTTTACCCTATTGTTGTTGTTTTCTTTTATTTTGTTTCTGAATAGTTACATTATTATATTACAGCTTTTAGGGGTATTTTTTTTCATATGTCCTACATATTTATTTATTTATTTATTTATTTATAATGGTACACAAAACAGAATGTGTTCACAAATAAGCTAAGTATACTTTCAAAACTGGTTTTGATCCAGAACAAATTCCTAAAATAAGTGTACACAGCTTGAACAACATAAATGAATAATAAACAATAAACAACAACATAATAAACAACAACATAATAATATAAAACCTACTTACAATCAAACTACAATATACAAAGCGATGCAACCTTTTTAGTCACATCAAGCAATACAATAAATACACACAATCATACAAACAGATCTACATTTCACCAACAATCGTACTTACTTTGAAAATGTGTACAAAAACACACCATTAACTGTGTTGTGGTACAGTCAGCGTAAAAAAAGACTATTTCTTAATATTATTAAAACATATACTTTATTGTATACCAAAAAAAGAACACAATTAACATAAAGGGAAGATAAATAGTAATACATATAATATAAATAAATAAATATATATTACTATTTATCCTATTTCTAATTATAATTATATGAAGTACATAACCATTTACTTGTATTATTAAACTTTTATAAGGAACGAATTACGTTCTTACATATCATACTTATAAATTATATTATCAACATAATTAGCATTATATGCAAACAAAAACTGCATATTTCTTGTTATAAAAATTTGATCTAGTCACTGATTATGCTCATCTGAATACATTCTATCTAAAAATGAGATATCATGCATAAAGTATTGTTATTGGTCATAACTTGTATCTGTAATCACATCAACACTAAAAAAAAAAAAACTTTGAAAGCGGTTTGAAAACTCTCGACACCAGAGTTGGCCACTCTCATTCGATAAAAAGAAGAAGAACACTAATAGACCAAATAGCACACTTTAATTTTATGAAATAGTATAATTTTGCTGACGGTACTGAATGGTACATCCTCATTGGTCCGTATCGGAAGGTGTTCTAAGTAAGCACTAAGTAAGCGCGTGACAATACACAAGCACCTTGCTACCGGTTTCAAGTATATGACATTGTTAGATATTTTTGACAAATAAAGTAGAAATACTTTATAAGTCTAGACCAAGTCCGTTTCAGTTGTTCGAAAATTGACTGTCTACTGTTATAATTATCAAACTGTCAAAATGTACCTATGTTAAATCAAAATTCCAATTTAAAGTTGACATTTTGATTGCTTGTGCAAGAACCCACTTTATATTTTCAAAGTCCTGGACCAATATTTAAACTGCGTTTTGTAATAAGACGAATTATGTTCCACCTTAGACTGTAGTATTGTGTAAAAAAAGGAAAAACGCTGTTTAGAAAGCAATGCATAAAACTGAAACCTACTATCAACACGACAAAAAAATACTCGACCAGTTTGGTCTTGGTTTTGGGAGTTGACAATCGAGCCACCGGGTCTGTTTATTTCTAGGCGAAGCTAATGTAAATGTAGGTAAATTTAAGATATTTCGATAATGTAATTGTATTTTTTCTAGAAGCATGCATCCGAGTTGTATTATAGTCAAGCGTAATCCTAACTACCATTAAAGAGGGCTAGGTTATGTTGCCTATGGTCCGCAACAGTATGAATTGTGCAAGTGTTTTGTTTTATTGAGTGACAGTGGCTAAATGGTCGCGTCAAGAGAATCAAAGATTTCCTAAAAAACATGACATTGTGTTATTCGGTGTTCAATGATATCAGGATTTTAAACTTAATAAACAGAAATCAATAACATATACAATAATAAATAACTAGATTTAAAATATGACAGGGCATTTCAAACTTTGGGTTTGAAAGAAGCATTACTTACCTATAATAAATAAAATAAAATAAAAATAAAATAAAATAAAAAAGCCTTTATTTGCCTTGACTTAAATATACATATAGATAATAATTAACTGAATTTAAAATTTTTAAACAGTCTTTTGTAAAAATAACTAGGTAATTACTAAAATATAATAATTTGAAACAAGTGCGTTGTCAGGGCACCCAGAGACGGGTGAAGGCCTCCTCCATGTTGTGCCATGTGTTTCGATCTTGCGCCGCTCGAGTCCACGTCGCGCCCGCGACCTGGACGATGTCGTCGCACCACCGCGCGCGCGGGCTGCCTCGCGCGCGCGCGCCGTCTCGGGGGTGCCAGTGGAGGATGCGCTCACTCCATCGGCCATCTGTAAATCTGGCAACATGACCGGCCCATTTCCATTTAAGCCTGCAGAGCATCGATATTGCATCTATGACTTTGGTCTTTTGTCTAATATCGACATTTTTTACTTTGTTTATTAGTCTTAGACCCAGCATCGATCGCTCTGCGGCTCTCTGGAAAGTGGCGATTTTTTGTGTTAACTTTTTGGTCAACGACCATGTCTGACATCCGTAAAGAAGAGATGGAAGTATAGTGTTGTCCATCAACCTTACCTATAATAGTGTACCTAATAGGTGAATGAATTTCTATTTAGTACATAATCCCTATACATAGCAATGACACAACAAAACCTTTTTACATTTCCCCCAACCCTACAGAGTAAGTAGGTAGCAAACTCTTTTCTTTTTAACCCTTTGAGTTTGTAACAAAAAGCGCGGGAAACAAGTTCCTTTCCCCATCTCTACAGGGAGTCCGAGATCGTCACAAATCAGGTGCATCATATAAAAACTCATTGGAAATGGAACTCGGTGGTTTGAAAATAGAACGATTACGATCTGTCATTGGATGGACATTAAATGGCGGAGTTATTTAGCCTGATTGGAGCGGAACAGAAAGAGTTCTTTTGAAAATCGGTCGTTTGTTTTTTTTAATAGCTATTTTCAGGGTATAAATAGTCTTTAAATACAAGATAAAAAGAATACGTTGTACTTTTAATACATTTTGTTATTGAGATTAATAAATTTGAATTTGATTGAAGGATTAATCGTAAAATTCAATAGAATCATTAGCGACGTTAAACGAACTTTTTCATTCGAATATGAAACAACCAAAATACAAAATATCCGTCAACACATCACAAAACGATTTATCAAATCGTAAACGCGGCTAAATTGGTCACATATTGCTCGTCAGTTCTGTTCAGTCGCTAAATTATTTGGTAAGCAAGATTTCATTAAAAATATTGTGCTGGAAATAAACTAAACGTGGTAGGATTTTTAAAGTCAGTTTGAAACGGAATCATTATGCCTATTGCAATGTATATTGTTAAATGAATATACATGATATTATAAAAAACATTCCCATATACGGGAAACCCTATTTGTCTCATATTACCTACTTATTTTTTTTTTTTAATCCTTATTTATATTATCCCATCTTATATTGCTACTCAATCCTAAACACAGCAGACTAGAAAAATAGCTCCCAATGTTTAATATTGATGTTTTTAGCGCGCATTTCAAGTCGAGTCGTTGAAAAATGGCGCGCGCTCGCAACATACGTTACTAGCAGACCGAGTGACAACTCATTATTGTCGCCCGATGTAGGTAATTGGACTTCGCATTTTGAATTTGAATTCGGAATGGTTCTTTTTTAATTCGAATATTTTGTCTTTGGTTTGGAGTGGTAATTTTGTATTTGGAAGTGATGATGATTTTATGCGAGTGTCGAGTGTTAGGGTTTTGTTTTTTATCAGTGGTTTTAAAACTATTAATATAAGCATGAAGCAAAATATTTTATTCTCGAATAATAGTAAATTCCTGTTTTTAAATAAAGTGTAATTTCATTCGGTACATATTTCTTCTTGTTAATAAGATCTCGTCTACATCAAGATGGGAATGTGTAAATCAGTAATTAAGCACTTAGACGAATAAAAGCCTGGCAGTATATAATTTTGTCTTCCAAATTAGAACGGTAAAACTTCTAACTACCCACTCAATCTGAAGAAAACTTTCCAAAAACTTGAAATTCTTAATTGACTTGGAAAGTAAGTACATAAGAAGTAATCACATTTCTAAAATGAACTCATTAAATACCGCTATAATAATCACCGGCCAAAAACCACTACCGAAAACATAATAAATACTCTGTGTCTAAAAAGTGTAAACAATATGGCGGCGTCTTGTAGTAGGTACTTGTTCAGTTTATTTGTCATTTCCTGACGAACACTTAAGAAAATAAAAAGTAATCCAAAAAAAGAATTTTAGCGATAAACTTCGTAAAAATAAGAATTTGTTTTAGTGGTTAAAAAATATTTTTATTCACTTAAGTATGTACACAGATGTGAAAAAAATATGTAAAATAAAATGAAAAAAAAAAACAAGTAAAACATAATGTGTAGAAACTAGATTATGTAAATTTATGAAATTAGTTCCGTTTGTAGACTTTTTGGCCAAACTACCTAATATTATTTCAGCCTCTGAGAGGCAAGTAGCGTGAAGTCAAAGAGTAGATAAATCGCGGACAGACGGGACGCGTGTAAAAAACGTATAAAATGTACCTAATTAAACGAGGGGCTGTGGAAATGTGCCAGAGATCCGGAGATATGGTGAGTCCGGGTAGGATTAGCGTGTTTAATGGTGGCAGCACTTACGCTACGAACAGCTTTTCAATCTTCAAGACAAGGGAATATTTTAATAGTGATAAGTTGCTTGTCCTTTAATTGGATTTGTGTTTATATTATTATTTCCTATTGTGTGTCTGTGTCTGTTGGACAACTTGTAAGTTAAATAAATAAATAAATGTATATTTTTTAAAGAACTTTTCAGCTGGTTGCCAAATGCTACCATTGCTACTTAACCAGACGATGGTGGTTATTAGTAATAGGCTGATAGGTCCCTTTATGTAATGGCTGTTCCGTTACGAGTCGAGTTTTTGTCAGTTATTCTACTATACATTACTGTAACTGTACTGTGTAAGCCTGTTCACCAGTTAAAAGAACAATATTTATGACAAAATTACACACAATATCATAGTTTTGTAGAGATCTTATAGCAGTGCCATTCTGGTTTTTTATTGTTAATGGGCAAATACAAATGGGCAAACGTTGCTTACCTCGAAACTCCTCGAAACTATAAAAAAATGTTATTCCCAGTCAGAACTTTTTTGGTTCCTATTCCTTCCGCTCGCAGCGCCATCTGGTAGAGACAGTGGGCTAAATCTGTTAGTTGAGATCTCAGAGCAGATTGATAGGTGAGATGAGTGCTCGCGATATGCGGTATTTTTAGACTAAATGAGTCTCTTATTCTTAGTAAGAAGGTGATCTGTCTTCGCAATTTAATTTGTAATCTGTGAGGGATGTGACATCTGAGTTTAGTCTTTAGATATATGTACTAATAATGATATGTTATTCGATCTGTATTATATCTTGTTGTTTTAGTTACCTTCTTTGTCACAAGAAATGTATTTTTCACTCTCTTTCTTTCCTTCTTTCATTCTTTCTTATAAAATAAGAGCCCCCGATATGAATAGTCGACTGCGGTACTGCTGTAACGAATAGCGGAATTATATTTTAACATGTCATTTGATATAACAGTCAGTTTAAAAAATCGTAACAAACTAAGATACAATCGCAAACAAAAATTTTACTAAAAGACCAACAGAGCCATCAATCTGTCCCCTCTCAAA
Source organism: Macaria liturata (assembly GCA_964023185.1). NCBI lineage: Eukaryota > Metazoa > Arthropoda > Insecta > Lepidoptera > Geometridae > Macaria > Macaria liturata. The sequence continues at coordinate 17,224,876 of OZ026806.1, forward strand.
ATGATATATATATATTATTATCAGTCCGAATAATCGTAAAACATAATCATTGCCGTTCGAATGATCATCTGTGTGTTGCATTGCAAATTTACTGCAAATTTTATAAACTGGACTACAAAAGTTAGAAAATTACGAATTACAATCAATATGAAAAATAATTAACGGAGTAATCGCGTAACATACCCACACAAAAAAAGAGAAAAGAAAACTTTCAAGAAATTTGATAACCTCTTTTTTTGGAAGTCGGTTAATAACAGACATTCTATTATTCATATTATATCCGTTATCTAGTACCCATGATACAAGCGTAAGCTTAGTATGGGGCTAGATGGCGCTGTGTGATAGGCCTGGAATATTTATTTATTTTATTCTATTCTCAAAAAAAATTAGGTCCTAAAAAATCTTGGCTAAAGAAACAAACAGTTCCCTCTCAAAATTATATACTTATTATTATTAGTACGAGCCATGAAACATAATCATTGCCGTTCGACTGATCATCTCAAGTGTTGCAAATTGAACACTTGCTAACGGGGTCTGTTCACTTGACAGATTTATTTCTGTACGATTATTTGATAGTCTGTGACGACTTGACGAGTGAATTGGCGGGAATTTCGTATGTACGGCAAATCACATGTGTATCTTCATGTTGGTATTACTAGTTGATACATATGTTTTTTTTTATTTGGGGATGATTTTCTTACCTGGTTTGTATGAATGTCAGATTTTAGTATCAGACAGTAAGTTGTTAATGAAAAATGATAAATTCGTAAGAATATGTTCATAAAACATTTTTTTATTACTATTAATAACGGTTGTAATTATTGTAAATATAACTTAAAGTAGGTATATCAAAATCAGAGGTGTCAACTCTGGTGTCGAGAGTATTCCAACTATCCAGCTTATTTCAAAAGCTTTATTCATTAAGATTTCACTATCATCATTATACAATAAAATTCAAATAACTCAAAATAAGTTAGATTTAGGATATGGTGTTTCATGGACAAATCAGTCAGAAACAATGTAAACTACACGCCATTAACGGGAATAGGTCGACTTAACCAGTAACCCTGTATAGTTTCATAATGCAAGTACCTCTATAATTATTTTCAGTAGTCACAAACATTATAAGCTGCATTTATATGGACTAGATTAACAAATTATATGTCACCTCTATAATTGCATCATACATTGTCAAGCAAATTGTTTCTATCGCCGTTTATAAATCTAAAACGTTTGCAACTGTGTTACAAAATAGTACCTGTTTTAAATTACTGGTCTTTGACTTTTCTATCTGTGACTTGTAGTTAATAATGTTACATTTATTATATCTGATTGTGTTTTTTTTCTAGCTATGTTGTCTATAATTTATCGCTTAAAATGTTTATATCAAACTTGCTTACTTTAATAAGAACATAATATTAAGATCATTAAACTAAAAACAGTTAAGACACTAGGTTTAAGTTTTAATATTTTTATGTAAATTTCTGTATTGTGCTGGTGTTTTTAATAAAGTGTATATCTATCTATCTAAAAATAACAAACTCACCAACTTCTATATCCAACTTAATTCCAAACTAAAATAAATAAATTGACACCTCCAACCTTAACAGACAAACTAACAAAAAGAACAACGCTTTAAGGGCTAAAGAACCTCAATAAAACTTCCAAAGTGCTGGCAACCGACAATAAAAAGCAAAAAGTGAAAAGAAAATACGGGTGTTCTTTTTTCAAACACAGAGGTATTGGATCGGAAAATGACAAAATAACATACTCATTCAGCCGTATCGTCACAAAGCCGCGATTGTGAACTATGAACTATTTGGTGCGGTTTATGTAATAAAGACTCTTTATATCGGGTCAGTGATGGGGAAGACTTAAAACGCAACCTCATTGCTCAGATCGCTGGCTACTTTTTTTAAATGGAATACAAACTTTTTATGTGTCGGGTACGACTCGGTACTCATCGTTGGTTTAGCGTGGTGACATTGTTTAGCTTTTACGTTTTTTTTTATTAAAATAATAACTCAAATTGCTTCCCAAGCATATTGTCAATGTTTCTTCATCTGTCAAATTGAAAACTACAAAACTGGCAATGATCTTAGCGTAGCAAATCACCCCTCTGTGTTTACAGATTAAAAACATTTATTCGCACCCCTAATAGCGTGGATTTTAAATGGTTTATCACCCCTTTAATCCAATCTTTGGAATAACATTGGTTTAATTGTCTTGTGCCCTGTTGTTTTGGCGTGACATTGTAAAACATCAAATGAAAATTTAGAATGCACAATCTTTTCAGATTTTTTTATATTCATTTTTGTTTTATTTTTAAATTTTTAATTAATGCCGCGATTACGTTTTTGAAATGTCCTGAAAAACACTTATTATCGATCTACCCACTTAAGCCCATACACATCACAAATACTCAAAATCTTTACTCAACGATATGTCAAAATATTGGCGCCACTGACGCACTAAAAAAAGCCACTTGAACATGATACGCGACAACGAGATAAAACTTTTTGCTGCCGTTCTTATTTTAAAATTAGAAAAAGGAAAAAACCAACCTTATTTTAATTAACCGCGTTGTTATTGCTTATTATTAAACCGTGAGATTAGTTTCATTTGATTTCATATCGACCGTTATTTTTATGAATAGAGCAATCGTTAAATCGAGTTCGATTTAATCCTCCAATTGATTTCGCAGATTTATTACACCAGTAATGAATCTGGACAATTCTTTAATTCTATTTTACGGCCTCGATTCGCTAATAACCATCTTATAAATTACTATAACTTGTCTACATTAGTTTGCTAAATGTGACAGTTGTCTTTTGAATATATTTTACGTAATATAATTTGAAATTACTTATATTAAACAAAAGTGCATTTGATAATTTTTTTGTTTGTCTAAGAGTTTTTTGTTGTGTTTTGGATATAAATTGATTTAATGGAGAGATGAGACTACTATTAATACTTAGTTAATTATTCATCCCAAAAAAAGTGGGTGAAGCCGTGGAAATCATATATGAGAATGATATCTGTCCAAATAATTATTAAGTTTAAAACAAGATAAGACTACACAAATAAAAAGTATTAAATTTTGTAAGTACTATATAATTATCAAGTTTAAAATAAAATAAAACTACACGAATAAAAAAGTATTAAATTTTGTTTAACTACGGCACGGCAATCTTCCCCTACTTAACAAAAATATCAAAATCATCTCAATGAATACGAAATCGGTTTTTTGTTCCCATTACTGCTGAATCACGATTGCTTTCGTCAAACCTCTTTTGTTTCTATTGCTAATGACGTTTTCGTATGCAGCCTTTTTTGTCAGCCATTTGTTTGTTTTCGGCATCAATGTTAAATTAGAGTTCAGGCAAGATAACTTTGCGCGCGGATAAAATTGGAACTAATATGTTAATACGCTGCCCTCTGGTAGTGGGCTGGAGCACTTAGATTATCTTTAGGCTTTTCTAAAGATTTTCGTATATAAGTGCCCCTTTTTTGTAGTAGTTAGAAGTACTATATTAAGGTTTTTCTTCCCTTGTTTTTATATTTTATTATTGTAAATAAAGTTATATGTTCTGATTGCAATTTGATCAGAGGTCAATTCTTTGGTATAAGTGCTGCCGCCATCGTGCGTAAAGTTATATTGTACGGACTCTAGCCGTGCGTGCACCGGGCTATGGCTGTCCTTGTTTGTTTATAGATGTTGCTGGGTTTGTGTCTCTGTCTGGCGCCTGGTTTGTTTAGTGTGACGCGCCCCGCCCCGTGAGCTCTGGCCGGTAGCGATGCGATTTCGTTATCTGTTTTTTTTTGTCGGCCTAATATTTGAGTAGGTTGAAAAAGTCGCTTTGTGCTGTGGGAGGTGCAATGTGATGTTTACCGACTGGCCCGTTATGTTGGCAGTCTGTCTTGAGCTGGATTGCAAGTTTTTTTATAAGTTCGTGTGTGGTGTACTTGAGATGAAATTTTATTGGCATGATATAAGTACAAGGTTATTGATAACTCCCGCAAATCTGTGTTTGTTCATATAGATTTAGGTATTCACTTATTATTACAACCCGTTTTGTGCTAGTTACTAGTAACAATGTAACCAACTTTTTTATTCGTAAGGGTGTTGTCGTATAGCAAAATATACTTAAAATGTATGTATGTATAAAATAACTATACAATGATTTCTAATGACAGACTAATAATTGTATTGCTTAATTACGAAATCAACTGTTCGTCGGAAATTTTACAGTTATCAAGCTATCTTAATTTATGAAAAAACTAACAATCATAAGAAACTGAAATTTATTTAATTATTATTCAATTCTAGATCACATATGAAATAAATTTAATCAACTACCTTATCTGCTACCATTGCCACAGACTATAACATACATAAAAATAAAGCTACTTTTTCATTTCACATGAAACCTCATTTCATAGGAACTAGCCTAATGAGGTTGCTACCAACTACCAACCTATATAGTGATTTGTCGCACAATATCGTGCGTGCGTGCGTTTAACGGAACGCACGCAATAAGACGTTTCTGTTTTTAACGTGGCCTTAATATAATTTGATGACTTTCGAGTTATGAAAAATTTACAACTGAAATGAGGATTGTTGAAAAAAGTAATTTAGTAAGTTGTAATTGAGTAGGTATTTCAAATTCAGGTATTTTTTAAATGTTGTATGTCGTTTAATTGAAAATGTATGATTTTGTTTATGTTGATAATTCAATCTTTTTAGGAATTGTTGTGATAGATTGGAAACAGATATAAATTAATAAAAAAAGTATAGGGCTAGAAAGCGCTGTGAGATATGTCTTGAAATATTTATTTATTTAATAATGTTAGATTTATGAGTATGTAACGACCGAAATGACTGGCGTACAAGAAGAGAGACCTATGCTCAGCAGTGAGCGATTATGGGGTGATGATAATGATGTTGAAAAGGGGAAATAAATTAATATATTTTATATGTTCAAAAGTCTCATAAACAACTTTTATGCTTACATAAAAACATTTCATTTGTCCAATAATTAAAAACACAAACACAAGACATTTCACATAACTTTAAGACAAGAATAAACACTTAAATTTATAAAAAAACACCGTGCAAATTCAATTAACGCTTATAATTACGGATGTACACAGACAGTTTGCGTCAATATTTTTATTAGTGGATATTCGATTACACGGATGAAGTCGCGCGGATTAATCGAGTGATAATCGAATAGGATTTTTTACGTGGCTTTTTGGTTAGGTACTACCTACTTCTATTTAACTGTATTTCTAGTTTCATGATTTTGTTTTGTTTCTTAACATAAATAAGTAAACATTTCAGGACATATTACATAGCATACGAATTGAAAATGCATAATTAATAGGTACCTACTGTTGTGGAAATCGAACCCGCAACTTGTAGATTAGAAGGCAAACACACTACCAACACTAACATACCATTTGACTTTTTTTGTAATATAATTACGAGTAACTTCTTCTTTCTTCTTCTAATTTTCTTGTTAATACAATTAATTTCGGTAAGTACCTATAGATATATAGACGAATGTATATTTCTTATATTGATATAAATAATTCACTAGTACAAAACTTATACGACTACAAAAAGATTTTACAAGAATTTTAATAAAAAATAATCAGTCAAATAAAAGTTTCTATACGATAGAAGAGAAGCAAAGATTACGTCAATTTATAGCTATTTATTTAACGTAACATTAGAAGATCCTCTTTATCTAAACAAGCAAAAAATCATTAGCAGATTTTCGGCTATAAATGCCAACCTAACAAAACAAATATTTGAATAACATGTTGACCAACATAGAAAAAAGGGCGGAAACAATATTGCCAACAGTAGAAAAATGCAGACAATAGATTGCCCAAACTATGTTTACTTTGACTAACAAAAGACGAAAAGACCACACACAAGTTAAAAGATGGTTAAAATTGTGCAATGTGTGAAAAAGTGTGCATTTCTATGCTAAAACCTTCTTCAATTGAATCTTAGTTAAAAAAATAAGTTATCATTGACATTGTATTATTTTAAAAAGCCGTATTTATTTTGTTGACGTAACATTATTATCTAATACAAATAAACTTACTATATAGTACTTTCCAAGAATTTAATGACGAAAAACATCTTGCCGGCAAATTGGTAACCCAACCTCATGTGTAGGGTAAATGTAGCGTCGAATAATGAATATGGAATTATGGAATAGAATGCGCGCGAAATGATGATTGAACTAATTTGAATTTGGAATTGGGGAAATGGAGAATGTAAACACTATTTTATTATTATTGTTTTGTTTTTTAAGATTGGTGTTACGCATTTGTTTGTCTTATTCGAGGACTGATATTAGATACTTAGATATAAGTTATTTTAAATTAATAAACTTATTTTTTATAAGTCACTGTTTCACTAATTTTCCAATTCACAAGATATTTATTGATATAAGATTTCTTGTTATTCTGAAAAGGATTAATAGTAAAATATGATACAGATGATAATTTAAGCATAATGAACCGAGTTTTGTAAGTACAGTACTTATTTTACAAGATATGTATTCGTAAATTAAAAAGGACGTGTGGGCAGTAGAAAAAAAAAACATCAAACACGCGTATTTTTTCAAAATAATTAAGTAGAAGAAACAAACTCATTCAAAGAGGATTATTATTAATATGAATAACTACACGCGCCATTAAAGACATCGTCGGGTCAATTAGACGATGTGTGCTTCTAGTAATGAGAACGAATCTGATACTTTGTAGTACAGTGTAGTATGTGGTGTGAGGGAAGAGATTGGAGCGGGTACACGTATTTACTGCGATTTAAAAAAAATACAAAAGATGTTGCGTTTGACATACAAACTATTTAGAGAGATAGATAGAAAGAATATTCTTCATTGTAACACACGCAATAAAATTAAAATACTTAGAAATAGATTAAACATAACTTATACTAGTGCCACAAATTTAAAGGTTATGTCATAGGTTATGTATTAGTTTTTAGTCCTGTATGTTGGTATAATGATTATCTATATGATTAAAAAATACTATAGAAAAACTCGAAACACGATTCATTTGACATGATTTCAGATTGACCAACTGACCATCTCCTAGATGGAGATATTAAGTATATTTATTCGTGTCAGTCGTCTCCCCTTTCTAATTTCCTCTTCCATAAGTCTAATAATTAAGGTTCTGGTTTGTATCTGCCATTAGCCAATATTAAAAAAAATGGCACTAGAATTAGCCACACTCAAAAGTAAAGAAGTTTAGAATTTTACTTTTGTTTTATTTTTTCACGTACATTGCTGCTAATTCTCTTAGGGATCCACGATGAGCATGATTTTTATCAACCCTCACTAGTACAGACCGCTATAGCTAACAACTTATACCGCAGCCAAGTTCTACTCAAGTCTACGTAAGCGAGGTAACTTGCGCCATTGTTAACCTTTCCTAAGTTTACTGCTCGCAAATTAACATCGTTAAATACTGTTATTATGATATATTATAACCGCTCGGGCATTAATGGGTTAAAGGATGTGATGGTTGTATTTTAATATATTGTTTTGTGTTGTAGTTATTGATTACTGTAGATATTAGTTTATTAGTATTTTTCATTATTTTTTTTATCTAAAAGATTTACTATATTTAGGTAGGTACTAAAGAAAATGTAGTAACGTATTTATTCCGCAGGGGAGTCGCGACCCTCAGTGATGAGGAAATGCGTCAAAAAGTATTTGATAAATAAATAAAAAAGCTGGGACATTGTCTACAGTGCCATCATCATTTATAAGCATTACAAAGAGGTTTTCTACTTCTGAGACCCTACAAATACATATCTCATACCCTACTTATGTACCTACACATAACTAAAGAAAAATAATAATTTCCTACAAATACTAATAAGACAATACTTAGTAGAGCAAAAGCAGCAGTTAAATATAAATAAATAATTATACATTAACAAAGAAGTGGCAATTATTTAAAACTGCATTATTTTAATGGCCGACTTTTAACACTGTTTCTTTGTGGCAAAACTTAGAACTATTATTAAAAGCCATTAAGTTTGTATGAATAATAACTTAGTTGTAATTGAGGCTATTTACTACTTTACAATTTTGTGCTTAGAAACGCAAAGCTGAACGCAATGTGTTGTTGCTTTCTTGATATGGTAAGAAATTGTTATGTTGTCTAGGTATGTCTTTGCTGTTTCTGTTAAAACACTTCAATTCCATGTGCGTGCGTGACGTCATCACCAACCCCAACGGAAGACCAGCGCTGGTTGCTATGCAGCCAGCATTATGCTGAGTTGGGGTTGTATTGTGGCAAATATGTATCATATCTAAGATCTAAGTAGTTTTATATATTACTTGTTTGTACTCATTTGTTTATTATTTGCTACGATAAATCATTTTCTTTCTTTCTTGCTAAATAATGAGATGTTTTTTCTTCCATATTTATATAATTTTTGGTACAAAACTTTTGACTATAGTTTAGTTTAGTGGGTTTACAGACAGAAGTTTATTGTATTGATTTGAATATATGTATATATTTTTTATAACTACCTTACTTAGAAATTTTTACTGTTAAGTATCACTGAATTTTGTGTAGTTAACATAAGCATATAGATTTTATATCCCAGTCCCTTGCTGTGTAATTTTTCTGAGATATAGGATATAGGCCTTAAATTTTTTACTTATTTCTCTAGAGCTTTCCGTTAAAGTAACTAAGTTACAACTTACGGCTAATTTCCTTCAAAGCCTACGTAACAAGTTAGCACCGTTATAATAAACCTAAGTTCTTTATAATAAGAGCTTTGGGAAATACATTAGTAAGTACACTTAATAATCGATAAAAAGGTACAGCGGTATTTGATTACTTAACTTTTTTATAAGTACTTGAGTATGTTTTTTTCTGACACATTTTTATAAGTAATTAGCGAATCAAATTAGTTTATTTTTTTTGGTAAAACTAAATAAGTACCTACTAAATACTACATATTTTAAAGTGAATTATATTATTGTGAAAATGGACAAATGTCTGAAATATAAAAATAAAAAAAAATGACTAAAATCTGTGCTTTCTATAAACTTATGTAAAGCCTACATTTCGTAACAAATAATTTGCTATGCACTTTTGTTTTATGAAAAATAAAAATATTTTGATCATAACGACAAGCGAACCTTGTAAATATTTTTTAACAATCCTATATGTGGGTGAAAAAATCTTATAACAAACCTTAACATTTTTCGTACTCACTTTGAAATTTTTCGCAAAAAAAGCAGTATGTATTTATGTCAGTTTCATGCTTAAAACTAGGTACAAAAAAAGTATACATTTCTATTATACCGATGTGCCATAAAATTATCCAGGCATTACACAAATGGCATGTCTTTACGTGATCTAGTGTCAGACACCAAATAATATATAATTATATCCTCACATTTTCGAACCATATCTCAATAAAAACTAGCATTTTGCTTCAATATTTATGGGAAGTTTCTAGAAAAAATTACTATCACAAAGTTCCTACGAGTAGAGAAACCAATATTTTCCTTCCCATAACTATAGAAGGGGCCCGTGGCTTCACTCGCGTTATATCGGAATAAAAAGTAGCCTGTATGTAAAGTAGTAGTATGTGTTACTCCCAAGACAAAATTTGCATATCCTATTTCAGCCCTTTAAAAGTAGTAGTTCCTAAAATCCTTTCTTATCGGATACCTACGCCATAACATCTATCTACAAGCCAAATTCAGCCTCATCCGTTAAGTGGTTTGGGCTGTGCGTAGATCACAATGTCAGTCAGTCTGTGAGACACATGTGAGTTTTATAAGTTTGGATGGATAGAAGGCAGAGGAATTTTCTTGGTAAAAATGACTCTGACAAAGTTCTTACCCGTAGAGATAATTCTATAGTTAACTCCACATGATCAGAGCCCGAGGCAGCTTCATTAAAGCGAACTAACGATGTAATTGGCACTTTGCCACCGGCAGTTATGAAAATAAGGCATTACGCCCAATGTGCAGGACACTAATGCCACCTAGTGGCGTTAACGGGCAACGGGGCTTTGATCGGCCGCAAGAAAAAAGATTGATACAAAAACTGTGTTACTTTTAATTACGGACAGGACCTGAGTAGTTTTTATGAAAGTTTATAACTAGGTAATATCGTTTTAATAAGCGTTGATAGGATAGGAATTCTATCTGTGTTTTTTTTTTCTTTTTTACTATAGTAAAAACATGTTTCGTAATGCAATGCAACGAATTATAATTGTGATTTCCTATACATACTACGTATTTCTTTTTTCAATTTAGCAATCCAATATATTAATAATCCATCTTGCAAAATGTAACCCTGACATGTTGCTTACAGAAATACTAAAAAATATAATATTTTTAAACTTTTAAAGACATTCCCAAACCCCCTACTTTTCACTCACACTTCTACTTAACAAGACAGTCCAAGTTCACTAAACGACGAACGTTGCAAAACAATGGCGACTAACCACTCGCGCCAGTAATGGTACCAGTTAATGTCATTCTAGTTACTGTCATTCCAGTTAAGGTGCAGTCACCCGTACTCTATTTCCATACAAATTGTTGTACTTATAGAAAGACTTAATAAATGAGAAAGATAGACCGATGGTTTCTATATCAAATTGTTGGTATCTAAACCAAGATCTCGCTTCTAGAAAGTCAAAGGCATGGTTTTTGTAGTTTCGAAGATTTGTAAAAAAAATGTTTGCATACAAAATGTTTTCTCCCGAAATCTTCAAAACTACTAAACCTATGCATTTTTTTTTCTAAAGGCAAGATCTTTGTTTAGATACCAATAATTTGATACATAAACAATCAGTCTATTTTTCTTATTTTTTGAGTCTTACTATACAACAGCTTGTATAGTAGTGTTGGGCTACAATATCCGAGGACATGTGTCTTCCGTGGAAGGACCTGGGTGCCCACCACGATGTATCTGCCCAGGAATACTTCCCTAACGAATTAATTCTGCGGGGGAGTCACGACCCTCAGTCATGAGGAAATGTGACTCAAAAGATACAACTGTTTGTATGGAATTAACCCACGGGCGACTGCACCTTAATGTCATTCCAGTTACTAGATTGCCGACTCACGTTGGACAAGGTCTTTTAATATGCATATAGTGTCGGTTACTAGGTATTTATAGAAGTCTTTTATTTTTAAATTTGTCCACGACACTGGTATTTTTTTTAATGAATGGTTGTTGGTCCATGGTTCGATGGATTGGGATATTTTTTTGGATTGGAAGTAGTATACTTATATGTATTCTTGTTATCTCTGAAATATAGGAAAAATAACGAACATACTATATTTTTAGCCCCAATTGTTATTATTACAAATGATATCCAAAAGATTTAAAAAAGTCGAGATTTTGAAAAGTTTCTTTTATAGAGATTCGTCTCATCAGTCAATTACATAAAGCCTCAAAAAAACCACCGATTAACTTCCAATTAGCCACAAAACGAGCCGTTAAAAATCATCGATCACAGTCATTAGCATATTATTAAAAAAAAGTGGCGGAACTAAAAACTAGTTGTTAAAGAGAGGGGCAGAGGTCAACACCTCCGATTAAGATATTTGAATCTTCGAGAAAAAGATTTTTTATAAAAGTTTAACCATGTATTGACATAATATGGAGCCAGTTTAATTCAAATACAGATATGTATATGCTTCAATTTAAGCCATAGTATCGCTGAACGGTTGTCAATTGTATGTATAAAACAACCTTTATTAACCAACTTCCAAAAAAAGGAGGTTATCAAGTCTTCTGAAAGTTTTTTTTTTAATTTAATGTGGCATCCATCTTTCTGGGTAAGCGTGTTACACCCTATGTAGGCGCGGGCTGTAGTTAAAATGCATATCACATAACACACACACTACATATATGTAACTTATAACAGAAATATATCAATGCTACAACTTTAGTAACTTAAGTAGGTATTTACTTTTGATTAAACACAAAGACAACATTTTCACATACAAAATAATTCACATTCATCTAACTAATATCACCAGAATCACTATTAGTAATTTTAAGTTTTGTGCATTTTGTTGTGTTTTATTCTTGTACCTATGTTGTATTTATTTTATTTTATTGGTGTTTTTAATAAAGTGTCTCCTATCTACATATCACATGCCAAAAGCTCCATCTATTATCAAATTCTCAAACTACTTCCAAAAAAAAGACAGTCAATTGCTCAAACTATCCTCAACGATGCCATAATGCATTTTAAATAATGGCTGATTGCTTTCACGTTAAAAAGGCGGCCCTTTGTCCAACACCTCTGCTATTGTTCATTGTCTTTGATAATCGTTGAGTAAAAAAGCAAGCTTCGATTTCGAGCAAGGATGATCAATACTTTTTGAGAAAATCTTTCAGAAGGCTCAATGAAAGGAGGTTCTAATTCGACTGGAAATTCATTTTGTGATTGACAAATTGATTTGTTATACCTACCTATTTATATATGAATACTTTTCATTCTTCTATCGACATTTTAGAGATATTGAGAGGGTCGATTGAGAGGGTCGATTTTATAGTATACAATTTATATGCCGAATATGTTATGTAAACAAAAGAATAGCATTTGACACCGTTGATTGTCTCTTAGCTGACATAAGTAAAAGTAAGAGTTATTTATTATAAGGTGGCTTCAAAGAAATTTCTCGTGACTTCAAATTTACTGCCTTCGTCTCATTTTATTAACAGAGCTTTTTTTACTAAGAGGAGACAAAAAAAAAATATAGTTTGATAAAAAAATATAAAAATAAGCAAGTTATCACGTAACGATAGCCAAAAACCTAAATTATTGAGAAAAATCTTAATTTGTTTCCATAAAATTAATAAAATTATCCACATATTACAGACTAACAAACTTTTACAGATAATAAATCTAGATTAGTATAATTCATATTAAATTAAATACCACCCACATGTTCGGTTATTTCTTACAATAATATTAATTATGTAGTTTTATGAACACGACTTCCGTTTCCAAATTAAGCGAATTAACATAAATTATTGTCTATTTACATTCATTATTTATGTCTAGTTATAGTTTAAGTAGGTAGATCTGAAATTACAAATAAATAATATATAAGTACATTGTAAAACCCGTAATAATGATAAATAAAATTAATAAATATTTCGGGACATTGCACACAGCGCCATAGAAATAAATAATGCTGAAAAATATGTTCCAAAATTATAATTTTTGTTCATACTTGCTCACTTTTGCGTCCATTTTATAAATATTTTTCTAGTGTATGATGCAATGCATAGGATATAAAAAATGATTAATTATTTTCTATAAAAAATAAGATAATAATTGATAATTACAGATTCATTTGAAACCGATACTTAAATAGAATTATTTATTGATCAATGTCAGATAATACGTTTAAGGAATTTGTTAGTGATATTTGTAAACTATTTACCTATTATTAATTTATCTAGGAACTAACTTCAAATCTAAGTTTAAAGTTATGAATAGTTAAGTATACTTAATTATTAGTTGTTCTTTCATACATTTTAGAAACTTTTTTAAAAGAAATCATTCATATCGGTTTGTATGCAACATTATATTCCATTCGCTCGCAAACATATTTTCGGACTCAATGTAAGTTGCAGATATCAGTATATAGTGTATAATATGGACATAATATACATATTTTGTAATTATATAAGGTATCTTCTTTTTCTTATCGAATGAGAGTGGCCAACTCTGGTGTCGAGAGTTTTCAAACCGCCCTAAGGGCCTCTGACATGATTTAACGACTTATATAAGGTATATTAACTAACTGCATACATATATAAAAGGCTAAGAGTAAAATAGTGGAATAACATGATAAGAACATAAACAATTTCAAGTAAATTATTTTAAAGCTGGGACCTTAATTTTTAAGAAAACCCTTACTGAGTCTAATAAAATTTAACTTTCAAGCCATTTTATCCCCTACCTAAGCTAAAATAAGCTCGCGTGTAAAGTCCAACGATATTATAAAATATTCATTTTTAATTATCAGCGCCATCTATTTTGTAAAGTTTATAAAGTAGCTCGGTGGCCGCCATTAAATGTCCGGGAGGCCGTAAATAGTGGCATTAAACTTTAACTTAATAAGACTAACTTAAATGCTTTTGTGGGTGAAGCAACTCTCTAACTACGGATTTAGATTATTTTTTTTTTATTAAAAAAAAGAGATCAATTCAATTATTATGTGCATATATCATTGATTGACGCTTGAACAACTTCGATTCGTAGGTACCTACCTACATAGGTACCTAATGAGTAGCTTAAGTCAAGTTAATGTTTATTAAATTTTAAAACACTATGTCAGGAGCTTACATTTTAACAATTGAATGCTAAAGCGTTAGCGTATAAATATTTACGTAAATAAAATAAATAAATCAATGTTTTTTTCAGAACATATCACACAGTGCCATCTAGCCTCATACTAAACTTACGCTTGTATCATGGTTATTTGATAACGGATATAATACATATATATATTCTTTTCTTTCGTAAATACATACTTATTATAAGTACATAGAAACGTCCAGACTCAACACAAGTAATTTCAATTTTTAATATTCATAATTACTTGTGTCATGCGGGAATCGAACCCACACCCCTAGATTAGAAGGCAGAGCCTCTACCAACTAAGCCAATAAATACAGAAAGCAGAGAGTTGCTTCACCCAACTTAAGAGCTAAGTTAATATGACGGCGGCACTTTGAAGGGGTAATGCGAAAGCGTCATCTTTCGAATATTAAGTAGGTAAGTTAATTTCTTTAAAATTAGCGAGTGCGATTTGAAACGGTCGATCTGATCCTCTGCTTGTTTTTAAGTTTGACGATGATTGGGAAGACTTAAAAGTTCAAAACTTAAGCTTAGTATTGCAGTTATATTTGATTTGATAAATCATATTTTTATTATCATACTATTTTTCTCTCGTAAATGGCTTATCAATTGGGATGAAATTTTATAAGAGATGAAATCGACTTTGGATTAACATAATACTTATAGGCTACTGTATCCCGGATTGACGCGGGTAACATCACGGGGCACTACTTGTAATTATATTTTTAAACTATCATCTCATTTACTGGCCTGTTAGCTTAGTTGGTAGTGGCTCTGCCTTCTAATCTAGAGGTCGCGGGTTCGATTCCCGCATGACACAAGTATTTATGTACTTTAAAAAAAATATAATTACTTGTGTTGAGTCTGGTCGTTTGTATGTATAATAAGTATGTATTTACAAAATAAAAGTATATTAAGTATTATATCCGTTATCTAGTACCCACGACACAAGCGTTTGCTTAGTGTGGGGCTAGATGGCGCTGTGTGCAATGTCCCGGAATATTTATTTATTTATTTAAAAACGTTAATCAAATAATGATTAAAAACTGACATAAACCATACTTACAAAACCAACCGTTAAAAATGTTCCATAAATGAATTCATTTTTATTCCATTGCATGTTTCCAGAAAACAATAGACGACTACATCACAGAATACATCAGTAGTCACTCCTGTTAAAATTAACACAAGACAATTTGACACAAGACTAGAGGCAGCACTTCTGCAATCGATTTTCAAAATACATGAAAATATTTTAGTTCCAATTTCCTCCACATGTAGATGTATATTTGTAGTGTATACCACTTTGTGGTCTCATCTTGAGTGAAGTCATCGAAAGAGCGTAGCGCCCATTTTGCTTTGTAAAATGCCGACGCTAGAGTCCAACAATAAAATTTACCTGTCTGATGGCAGCACAATCCTTACAAATTGACATTTAAGACTACTGTTTAATGAGAAATTTTAGTTCCAATTATATCCGCGAGTTTTGATTATTTTGCGCGTCCCAAACCCGGTTCGATTCGAGACTTGGTGGCTCCGTTTTAACTTTCCATTTTCAAACTATCAATGTCAAGGATTTTTGGGATTTTTGAAGGACTTCCGTTTTTGGTGCTGATTTGTTGGTAACCTTGGTAGGAATGGCAATTATTTTTGCTATGATAAAAGAGGTTTTGTGTAAGGAGGTTTTAGGCACAGTTTAAATACTAAAATGATACTTTTTTGTTGAAGTAGATCTGAAAGTTGTAATTGTGTTTTATTGTATGACTAGTTATATAAAGTAGGAACACCAATTTAGATTAGAACTAAGCAAAACAAAACTTGAACAAAATCTAAGCTCCTTGCCGCGGGCATTAAATCACGATTAGCGAATTAGTTCTACTTCCAAATTGAAATTATCAAAGCGCGCGTAAATAAAAAACAAAATCTCAAATCCATTCCATTTCCGAATTGTTACATTTAACTTTTTAATTTGTTCCCGCCAACTCCCGCTGGCGAGCTCCAAGCAGTAGGCGCAACGTGACCGCGGCAACTCTTTGATATTCAACCTTTTTGCTTTCCCACTTTTTTCTTTAATTCATTTTTGTTATTGGTTACAATATTATCGGGCGGCTACCGGGCAAAGGGCTGTTATAATTCAGTTTTATTTATGCAAAATAAAAGTGATACAGTCATAAAGATTTATGAAAGACCGCGGCCCCCCAAACGGGCTACGGAATTTGTATGGATATGCTTACCATTTTTCGATCGTTATACGTTAATTATCTATATTTTAGCACCGTTTTACTATAATTTAGTCGTCAATGTCGATTTTCTTTGAGAATGTGTGCCGTTTTAAATCATTTTCCGGTATTTTCTGTGGGTAATGATAATACAAATTGTGTAAATGATGGCGAATTTGTAGCGCAAATGTTTATAAATTGGGAGGTCGTAAAATGTAAATGTGGTAATTGGGTCAGCGAACTGGAGGTTCCCAGGGTCTGGAGAAGGTTATGATGAACGCTGTTTGGGAAAAGGGCGTTGACTTATACATAACACTTACATAATTTCAACATTATATTAATTTTGGGAAAAGTATTCTTCACAGTGTAATACCAAAAGTCCCACGTTTTTGTTTCGTCCCGTTGATTTGTGGAATTCCCTGCCTGGCTCCTTGTTCCCCACAAACTGTAATCAACGATCTTTAAAGCGAGAGTGAACCGGTTCTCATTGGGTAAGCACGATACATCTCAGACCATAGCTATTGCTTACCATCAGGCAAACTATAGTCAAGTGCAAACCTGTTAGGTAAAAAATAAAATTTAGATAAAAGATGCTAAATTATGCCCGAGTATAAATAAAATATTCAAAATCTGACAACAACAAAAACAACAGGACTATATTTGAGAAATTAAGAAGAAAACAAAACAGGATATTGATTAAAATTGCCATATAAAAGATTTCAACGCGCTACCAGTTTTACTCAACACAATATTATAAAATCACATTCTCAGTCAGATCTTGAATTAGCTAATTTCATCCACATTCCTGCTAATCTAATTCTGTATCAACTTGACATGTATAAGTGTGCTGTTACTAATAAGTCCGTTAGAGATTCGACTCAGAAGCGAAGTGGAAAATACTAAAAAGGAATAAAAAGTAAAATATATTATAGAGGCAATATGTGTATATGTCTGTTACTTCTTATAACTCAAACGGCTAATTTGGATCAAATTTAGTGTGAGGTTGATTAGTTTCTGGAATAAGATTCAGATTCAGATTTTTATTGACCAATAATTTATAACAATCGTCATTTATGGTAAGTCACATTTTACATTATTAACTTATTAACTAATTAATAATAATTTATTTTAATTTAAATTGGGTATATAAAATTGACAAAAGTCTTTTTTACATCAAATTTGATCTGATTATGAGGAGTGAAATACAGCGAAAATAGACATTGGATACTTTTAATCTCAGATTACAGTGAGTGACAACGCGGGGCAATGCTATTGTACGCTTAATTTGTCTACAAAATTACCTATATTTTTGATAGTGGCAGCTAGCCAGGTGTATTTACAAAGTATCTTAAGACCATGCTGTCCGACCGGCGGTTTAACTTCAAAGCAGGTGGAAAGCTTTAGCTAGAAATAAAGGAAAAACTAAAGCCTTCCACAACGACTTTTAAACACATATTATAGCCATTTTAATTAGATATTTTTGTCGGTTTAGTGCTTTTAAA
Source organism: Macaria liturata (assembly GCA_964023185.1). Classification (NCBI taxonomy): domain Eukaryota; kingdom Metazoa; phylum Arthropoda; class Insecta; order Lepidoptera; family Geometridae; genus Macaria; species Macaria liturata. The sequence goes on from OZ026806.1 coordinate 17,243,013, forward strand.
TTGTTGTGTAAGTTGGTCTAAGATTAAACTAAGCAGACATCATTGTTATTTATATACAGCGTAAGCAATATGTTTAGTCTAACAATGTCTTTGACATCCATTGTCGGAGGAAGTATAGAGGGACAACAAAAAAAAAATGTTATTTATCAAAACATGTCATTTAAATGTCTTGGACTAGCGATTTTGTTTTTGAAACTCACGGCCGCTAGGCGTCGAATTTGCATGGCTAAGAAAGGTTTTTGCGTTCAAACAAATTTAAACCTGAAATTATATTTATTTGCATGCTTTAATGGGATGTAAATCATGTCAGTACAACAACAAGTAGCAATTATTTTAGGCCACCGTATTGAAGCAGTTATTTCGTCTTTATTGGCTACTAACCGTTAATTATATTAGGTGGTGGTCGTGATATGAATGTAGATTATGATTGTAATATGTATTTAGGTATGTAAGTACATAACGTACGAGTAATAGTTTGGTTCATATGTATAATTTTACAATCTTTTACTAGATGCGTTTGTACACTCAGTACATACTGGTTTGAAAATAAAAATCAAGGTTACAATGTAAAAAATAATATAATTGAGAAAAATAAATTATGGCTCAAGATACTAAAGATATACCTTTTTTAAACATGAGGAAAAACAGTAAAATCGATTACTTTTAATTAAATATGTATTAATGTATTGTAATGTTTCTAAAGTATCTACCTATGACACTAAACCGAGGTATATAGATAATATTCCAGTAGTAAGCATATATACCATTAGATATTTATATCATTGCTTTTACGCTAACTCGTCAATCAACACATAAAAGAAAAGCTTCTACACAAACCTACCTCAGGTTTGAACGAAAGCCTGAGCGAGCGAGAGGTCCGTGCGAACGAGACGCAAGACAGGCGGCTGACGCCAAAGGCGGCGGCGCGCAGGCTAATTGGAGAGCGCGGCGAGATCAAAGGCGGCTGAACAACGTTTATATTAGGCAGGTACCGTCGAGCAGGCTTGATTAACGGAATAAAGAGGCGAGGCAGCTATCTGACTGAGGATTTGAAGAGGAAGAGTTGAAGAGGAAATTAAACTTGACTGAACTTAAAGGTAAAGGCGTCTGAACTACGTGTATATTAGGCAAGTGCAATCGAGCAGGCTTGATATTTTTTTTTTGAGAACATATCACACAGCGCCATTTAACCCCATACTAAGTTTACGCTTGTATCATGGGTAGGTAGTAGGTAACGGATATACTATAATATAAAATGATTAACGGACTAAAGAGGTGAGGCAGCTATCTGACTGTGGATTTGAAGAAAACGAGTTGAACCAGACGGATTGTTTTACTTACTTGTATATTTTTTTACTAAAACTATAATTCGCTAATAATTTCAATTTATAAAGCTCGAAAAAACATAAGAAGAAGAGATCGCTCTACGCGATGAGGCTGCCCAATATACCAGAACAACATAAAAAGCTGCAAATCTTTACGAAAAGTGTAAAGACAGTCCTCGCTTAACTTCAAGTTACATCTAGGTATGCTAAGTATAGAAAGCTGCTTCACTTGAATAAAGCCATTAATTTGTCCGAGCTCGCGCTTGGCAATTAGCAGGCTTTATGCGGCGGATACGGATGTGCCTGTATGTATATATGTATATTATTGGAATATTTTTGGACATTCCAGATTATATATATGGGTTATAAACTTGATGGCTTAGAGGTGTGGCTAGATTTGAAGTAGAGTGAGCTAGGTTCCTATAGGAAAATGTATAATGTTTTAACGTAATATTTGTTGCTACTAGGGAATTTATTTTGAAAGCTTTGTAGCTGAGCTTATTCACAAAAGCATTTGTTTTTATTTCTATTAGAACTCTATGAAATCTGCATACGAAGAGCTCATATTTTTCTCTATATCTCTTCTATTTCAAGTTATTTAGATTCAATTTACTTATATTATTTGGAGTTTTGGCGATATCAAATGTTTAGATACGCCACCACATTTATTTAACACCCATTAGTATCGGATAAAATTCCCCAACAACCTCAATACATCATGTTAATCACTCAAAAAATCTCCAAAACCGAAGAATTTGGACAAAAACGGACCAAATCAAATCACCGACCATTGTCCGGACCAATCCCTGACCAATCCAGTCAATCGCAGAGATCCATCAAAGGAAGAACACAACAGAACTGTTTTCCTACAAAATCCGTGTAACTTTGCTCCGAACAACAAAGAATTACCCGCCAGGGTCTATTGGCAGTTCTGCGTACAGTAGTCCTCAAAAATACTATTACACTTAAAATTCTATATTCCGTGCTTTTGTATTGTTTGTTTTGTTTTTCGCATGAGAGGCCATATTAGATTTGAATTAAACCGAAAAAACAAGTTTCATCCTTATTTTAATCACATATTTTCACAAATAAGCAATGTATAGGTACTCCACTCCAAATGTCACAGATTGGTTATGTAAGGGGTTTGTTGATTCAATTCAATTTAAGTGATTCATACCTACCATATACCATCATAATATAATACCATCATAATATAATACAGTCGAACCTCTATAAGTCGAACATCAAGGGAGACGCCAAAAAATTCGAGTTATAGAGTTTTCAACTTATGGAGGATTTCGACTTAGGCGGATTTTGATTCGACATAAAGAGTTTGAGGTTTATTCTTATAAATTTTGAGTTAGAGAGGTAAAATAAATAAAAATTCAACTTGCAGAGGTGACAAACATATTTTTATTTATTATAAATCAACATTATTTCAAATCATTTTAAAATAAAAAATATGGCATTAAAAAAAGTCAGTAATTTTTTTTTGCTTTAGATAATTTGGTTGTTCTCTATCTATAGCATTGTCTAATCTATAAAGAGCAGAAAATTCTTCTTCTTCAGAGTTACTGGTTTGCTCTATAAAATTACGTAAGGTATTCAATGCGGTTCGCGCCTCTTTGATGGAAACCCATGGAGCGCATGTACTATTCACGTCTTTTATGTCATCTAAATCATTAGTATCGGTTTTCTGAGCTACTGAATCGATAATTTCGTCATCAGATAATGTCCCAGCAGTCATAACTCCATCATCGCACGAAACAAAGTCCTCAAAGGATATTCCTGATTCAGATACCACTGCGTTCCATTCTGCAGGAGGTGAAATAGAAATATCTTCGGCTGCGACACTGCTCAAACCATTTAAGTAAGCGCTCCTCCAAGCCCGGATATTCTGCAATTCGTCGTCTTTTGCAGGACAAACTTTGACCGTTTTGTATTTTTCTCATGATGTCTGATTCATTTTTTATTATTGTTGAAAGAGTACTCATTGGCAGGCCAAATTGTTCAGCAACATCTTTCTTTTTTTGACACCTCTTCACAGCTTCGAGCACTTCTAATTTTTCAGCAAGACTCAAAGTTTTTAGTTTACGTTTCACAGCACTCATGTTAACTGTTGTACTAATTGATGTGTATTGCAGTAGAACCAAACTACTTCTGACAGTATTTAAGTCGAAAACAAATGACTTGCTTAGCTAAATTTAAAAGAAAATCAAAATTGAACACCTGACACCAAGCAAGCAAACACGTGTTTACGTGAGTCATAAATTTATTATCGTATACTCCTAAAATGTTTTCTAAGAAACAATAGTGTACTCACATTGTCGGCAAGTTCTTAAAGTCGGTAACTTATTTTTGTTCGAACAATAGAGGTAATAAATTCCAAATGATCAAGTTGTAAAGGTTGTAAAATAAAACGTTGCTATGTTCGAGATACAGAGGTCAAATTTAATTTTACGAGTTATAGAGTGAAAATATGTACCAAAATGGCTTGGAGGGACTCGGTGATTATTTCGACTAACAGAGGGTCAAGATTTCAAGTAATGGAGGTTTTGGTGTTTGAAGGGAAGGGAACAAAACATTTTTTCGAGATTTGGAGGTTTTTGACTTATCGAGGTTCGACTTAACGAGTTTCTACTGTACCATCATAATATAATCTAAAATTTCGGTTCCTTTAAAGCAAGTTCACTGTTAACTTTAACGTTGCTTAACATCAGGTGACTGCTAGTCAAGCGTAAGCCTAAGCGTAAGCCTGTTTTGCTTAGAAACATCACATTTGAGACTCATTGTTTGAAGGTCTCAAGTACCCTTTACTGTCATTTAGTGATTTCCTGCGTGGAGTGCTGACACTAAGCCCAATTCGACAAGGCTTCTCTCATCTTATTAACAAACTTATACACTCACTCATTTACACCCTTATCATTAAGGTTATACGATCGAAAACCGCTTAAACTTTGTTAATGATAACCTTGCAACAATCTCGATACACAAATTTTAATAAAACATACTATTTCAAATTTAAATGTAATAAGATAAGGTCGAAAATGGTGTAACAAAAACGTAACGATAAGTTTGTAAAATCAGTTCTTTCGGAACTTTTTAAGCACAGGATTGGGGAAGCAATGATTGGATTAAACCGTGGATTAAAGTGTCAATTGCATGTAAATCAGAAGAAGAAGATTGGTTTGGGCAATCAACTGTAATGTTAAAACAGTGGTTATTTGGTTTTTGAGTATTAAGCATGTCAAACTTGTGATGTTCCTTCTTGTGTAAGGTTGGTCAAATTCAGCTGTGTTTTTAATAGTATTACATTTATTTTACAGCTATCAGCTATCGTATCAGCATTGCCATCCAGCGTGGTAATGCGGCCAGTATGCTGGGCACGCTGCCCTCTGGTAGTGGGCTGGAGCACTTAGATTATCTTTAGGCTTTTCTAAAGATTTTCTAAGTGCCCCTATTTGTAGTAGTTAGAAGTAGTATGTTTAGTTTTTCTTCCCTTGTTTTTATATTTTATTATTGTAAATAAAGTTTTCCCCTTTTTTACAGCTTTTATTTTCTGTAATTATTGTATAGCCATTGGCTACGTCAATTTGTATCGATAATATCGATATCGATATGCTGTAACTATGCCACTATCGTATCCCTGTGATATCTAAATAAAATAACACGTTAAATTGTTACTTCGTTCCGGAATGACGGAGGAACAGACAAAAACAAAACAACATACTCATTTTGGCTTTAATATAATGGTTTGTTATGATGTAAGTATTATTTTAGTTAAAGATTTAAAAAAACCTGTTTATGTCTATCAAAAATCAATCTACTCGTATTTCAATTTAATTAAAATTTCATGCAAATTTGTTAAGCATAAAAGGACAAACGTATTGTTGACGTAACATAAGATATACGTACGTACCTTTTCATTTTCTTAATAAAATTCTGTATTAAGAATTTAATAAACTACAAAATTCACTCATCACATTAAATTATATCACAACTTCATCATCTCAAATTCGATTTAATGCTCTAACTGAACACAGTAGCGTTAAAGTATCAGATCGATAACTCAATCGAGTTAGAAATGATCGAGTCGATTAAGTTTTCGCCACGCGATGATCCAAATCGATCAAAATCACTATCTGCCTAAATTGAATCGCCTCTAGCTTGGTTAAGTAGCTTTTTAACCGACTTTCATAAGATAGTTCATTTATTTGACCCGTTTGTAAGTATATTCGGAATTTTACATAGGTGGTTATCAGAAAAAAGACTTTTAGCATGATAATTTGTTTAAGCTTCTAAACACGCACCCTAAATTCTGTAAGTGTAAAATCTGTTTAAATTATGTAATTTATTTGGTTTCTAAAGCATTATCTTTAGATAGTGAATCCAATAATTATAAATTGTATGGTTAGAAGTAGTATGTTTAGTTTTTTTCCCCTTGTTTTTATACTTTATTATTGTAATTAAAGATTATTATAATATATTCGCTATTTAATCCAAATACAACAATACATACCAGATTACAAATACATATTACATACACAGATCTGTATAACTAATTTTAAAAGCCGGTTAAAAATACTACATATACTTAGTCAAAATCTGAATAGAAAAATTGTCTGCAACCGAGTCCTAAGAAGTTTAATCATAAATATGGTTCCTAAATAACCGGTTTTTTCCTAAACATTAGTGATTTAGGTAGTTTAATCTGATCATTAACAGCGGCTCTAATCCGTAATGAACGGTTGCATCTAAACAACACATTTATAGATAACATCAGAGCGGAGGCTGTGGGTATGTGATGACTCAATCTTGTATTAGGACTTACAGGATGTATCTTAATATATACCCTTATGTATAACTTACATTATACTAGTGGAAGCCTGTGGCTTCACTCATGTTGTACAAGATGAAAATTAGCTAGTAAGTTCGAGACCTTTACTAATTTCATACCCCAAATGTGATTTGAAGGGAGACCGCATAAAACGAAATTGATAATCCAATAACCTGAATTTGGCCTTTGCATCTATTATGGTATGATGATTATTATTGGTTGTGGATCAATGACAAAAACCCCTTTAAAAAAGAAGTTGCTTAAACAAATACAATACAGCGCTTTAGTGGGTTCAATTGTTTATCAAACACAGCACGACAGTCGATAAACCATTAGTACGCCTTAATATGTTTTAAAACCCTCTTTACCTAGATCAAACGTTTTTAAACTTAGCAACGGTGCAAATTACATGTATGTATGTACTCATTATCACATAAGTTGCAGGTACATGCAGTTATCACTGAATGAACATCACCAACGATGATGATAACATATTCACTCTTACAACAGCAAAATTCCCCATCCCAGAAACCAGTTCTTTGTTCCGCCGGTGGTCGAATCGTAACTAATTGTCAGCCATTAACCTTATTATGAACCGAGTCTTTTAATCCAGAGTTATTTTAGTCCCGCTGAGGGGTGATGTGCCCGCATTTGGTGTCTGTGATATATTATTATGGTCATAGATCGTATGGTTTTATGATCATGTGTATTTGGGATCGAAATCTTATGTACTTACTACAACATTATATGTATAATTTGTAAATAAACCGATGAATTAAATATTAAACACAAAAAAGCGTTTAATATTAATTACGGTAAATTTCGAAAAAGCAGTGTTCCAGGCAACCGCACTGGATGGAGAGGAAATATACTTATACAAGTCTGTGATCACTTACACTTCACATGATCTACACTAATATTGTAGAGGTGAAAGTTTGAGTTTTCCAGTATATGAATAAATTGTTGTTAAATGTATTAACATGGACTAATTCTGAATCCTGATGATGGGTCGACGACATTGTACGAGTCGCGGGTTCTTTATGGATGAGGTCTGCACAAGATCTGGCACATTCAAAGAGACGCCTATGCCCAGCAGTGGGATAGAGAAGGCTGTGGATGATGATGATGAATTCTGAATCCTTGGATTTACAGATTTTATTGCCAATAAAAGATCACCATAGTAGGTACCAAGTATGATATATCTCCCTTGTCATAAATTTGGTTTAAAGAATCTTCTGCACTAGTCCGAACATAAGCAATTTAATCTTCTCGTAGGTAAAGTTTCCAATAGCCAAAGCATACCATAACGTAAGAAAAACAAAAGAACGTGGTCATAAGTCCGATACAAATCACAATGGCGTCGATTTGCTTGCTATAAATAGTGTATTGTTGTTATATCGGGTATTAGCGGACTTAATGGCCAACGGTAGCATTATGTAGGGCTGGGAAAATGGACTTTGAAATAAGACCAGTGCTCAAATGTAGAGTAACTGAAATTAAAACATTTTGTTAGGACCGATTTTACAATAACAATAATATTTACTATAACAATCAACATCATTGGCCTTATTGCATCTGCGAGAGATGACTTGAGTAGCGTCCATACTATTTAAGCAACTGTCCTCGTGGCTAAATAAGCCAATACCAATAACAATTACATTATAGTAAAATAAATAAAAAATCTTTTTTTTCAGGCATAATATCAAATACTTATGACAGATAAGCAGTAAAATCTGGAATACACAGCCCGACTCAGCACACCTACTGCTGGTTGTGTGAAAGCAACATATAAAAATAAATTTATAAATGGTGATGAAAATGATGAGTTAATATATATACATATTCTAAAGTCTTGGAGCCCAACATAACATGCTACGGAGAGTTCCGGCTGTATCATTTGGGAGCCAATTCCATTTCAGTAGAGGCATGCTCCATAAACTATAGTCTTATCCGTGTGCTGCGGGTCTCACTTCCAACCCTTATAATTAAATTAAAAAAATATATAAATGCGATTAAAAATTTGGATTAATTCTAACATTAAAAATGAAAATGAAAAATATTTATTTGCGACAAGAAATTAACATGATTTACCTACTCAAAAATCGCAAAAACCTTGCCTAAAACTGAAAACAATTGTAGAAATCAGTCCCCTGCGTTAGTAGAAACCAGTTGCCACCGCGGTAGCAAGAATAGACCGGGTTAATTAAACAAGCCTTCAATACCGCCATAGCGCTGTGTGCGTACTAGTTATTTATACGTGTAGGGCTGCAATGGGTTATGTGATTCTTTTTTCTTTAGGTTTTTCCAACACTCGTATTTTTAAGTTCTTTTCTTTGTTTTTTTTTATTTTCTTTCTTTCTTTAATTTTTAAACAAACACCGATATTTACTCGTAATTAACAAATCGAGTAAATTTCGAGAGTAAATATCTAAAATTCAGATAATAATATGAAGTGAAAGTAAGGTAAAGTAAATTTGTGAATAATCGAATCAATTTTCATTTATGTATGTACTTTATTATTCATTTATTTGTTCTACGTCTTTTAATTTAGAACTAAAGAGTTTGCGTAGTGAAATGTTTGGAGAAGCAAAATTATTTTGATCCTTTTTTTACCTCAGTATCAAAGTTGTTTTATACTATAGTAGTGGGTGCTCGTGGCTTCGCTCGCATTAAGAAGTAAAACTTGCATCCCCTATTTCACACATTTCCAAAAATGCTTTCTTAGTTGGTGCCTACGTCATAACTTCTACCTGCATGCCAGATTTCAGCCCGATCCGTCCAGTAGTTTGGGGTGTGCGTTTATAGATCACTATGTCAATCAGTCAGAAAGACAAGTCAATGTACTTATGTGAATTTTATTATTTATTTTGGTGTACAATAAAGTATATTTGATTTTTAGATTTGGCCAATAGAAGACTCATTATTTCTCTATATCGGTTTATAATTACCCATATCGTCTGCAGAATAGATACATCATTATAATTTATGAAAGGATATCTTTATAATATAATAGCCATTTGAACAAGTATAAGTGAGATAGGATATTACCACCAACGAAGTTCAAGTACTTCTCAATTATACTAAGGTTTAATAAATTACCTTTTATTGACCTCTTAAAAGATAATCTTGTTTGGTGTTAGTACGTTGGAGTAATTTAATTCTTGGTTTAATTTTAATGGTGGAACTATTAGGTTATATTACTATAGAAAAAGACATAAAATTTTCTTAGCATGTTATCAGACTAAGGATTTATTAAATTGGTGTTTTTGAATACCTGTGCTTGCTTTGTATTGGATTCAAAAAAAAAAGTTTTATTGCATTTTGCAACAATTATGGTATTATCTTTGCATGCTAGACAAATATAGGTATACAGCCGTAATATATTATATGTATTTGGACTTTCTCTATTTTTTCTTAAGTTAAATGCTTTATTTGGTTGCATTAGTACCTAGTATGAAACCATTAATTTATTATTTATTTATTGTTTCCTTTACAAAAATCAAACTAAGGTATTAGCGCTGTATTCTGTAGTATTTGATTTTTCTTTTCTAATAATTCGACAGTTCCAAATCAGTATCAACTTCTTGAAATTAATTGCGTGTATAAAATATACAGTAGTACACATATTTCAGATTATTCAGATAGAACGGTAGTATACCTAAGTCACACCGCAAGACGCTGCGCAGAAGTCTAAAATCCACGTTCTGCGCAGCTCCTTGCGAAAACATCGGGCTCATAAACTTTTAAGACTACAACCATCATAGACATGAAATGGAGAAAATTGGCAAAGCTCAGGAGAATGTACAGAGGGCAAATTTTAACGCAACAGACATTGCCTAACTAATTCACTTAATAGTCCAAATATTTAAATTGGCGCTGGCTTCCTCGTCATGTCCTCATCTCAGATTGGATGCGGTTTGCTTGCAACACCGCTATGCAAGCCCTAGGAGGTTACTACAGGCGATATTGCAACCCACTATGATGGTAACCGTCCTGGTTTTAATGTTAAATTTAGTTGGTCGTTTCTATGTATAATAAGTATGTATTTATCCGTTATCTAGTACCAATGTTACAAGCGTAAGTTTTGTATGGGGCTAGATGGCGCTGTGTGATATGTCCTGAAATGTTAATGAAGTAGTAAAAAATATTTCGCTTTATAACAAAGCGAAATATTTTTTACTACTTATTTCCGATGATCCAATAACGATTATCAGACAGTATGTATAAAGTTGTTTGTGTTATCAAGACTCAAATCCAAAACTACTGAAATGGGCAGTGTAATGCTTTCTACAAGGGTTACGTCCTATTTGTTCATATAAATTTATTTATTTATACTTAACATGTTAATTTGATTGATTTATAAAAAAAATCTAAACTGTTATATGAAGTTCGTAGTAAAACCCCCATGATATATATATATATATATATATATATATAGATATCCCTACGCGCACTTAGTGGCTCCATCGTGCCGTATGAGTAGTATTTTGTTGATCCGTTTTCACTTGTTGATCCGGGTGGTATTTGTTGATCCAATGTTAGGTTCACAATACATATGTGACTCTGATCGGAGCCACAAGTGTAACTATGAGTAATAATAATAATTAAGGTGTTTTTATACAAATCCACCTTTTTTGCGTTTTAACACAAGTTGATCCAATTCAAATGAGCCAATCAGAGCGCACCATTTGTGATGGCCTTTGTCATTGGCTTGGTCTTGCTGTACTATAGATAGAGATAGACTATTGTGTATTGAACAGATTAATTGAAAGGATTTTTGCATCATGCAAAATTAATAAATGTATTGAGTATTGATTATTATCATTGTAAGCCATCGATACCAAACCAAAACAATTTGTAAAAACCCCTAAAACCTAAAATGTTTAGAATTATCCTGGTTGCTGTTCATCATTATGCTGGTCATCATCAAAACCTGTAGAATTATCTTATTAGTCTGTATGTGGCAGGAGCTATGAGCTCAATGTTTGATAAAATAGGAAACTAAAACCCTAGAAAAGAAACAAAAGACTTTATTTATTCATTTATTATATTCAATCATTTTAAATCAAAATCAAATCAGTTTTAATTATATGTAGTTAAGTTAATCATGAAGAAATAAATAAAACGAACGTGGGTGCAACATGTACCTACATTAAACCTACAAGAAATAAATGTTTTTGGCGTAAATGACTAACTACATATAATTTTACGCCAAAAACATTTATTTCTTTTTGTAAATGTTATTAATGTAGGTGTTAATTTGCATCCACGTTCGCTTATGGAGAACTGGCTCTTCGCGCAATACTGCTTCACACAGAGCTTTTCCTGGATTTTTTTTCTGAGTGATAAATTTTTTTAGGTGTTTCATGACTGCGTTTATCTCAGCTGTAGTCCATTTATTATGGACTACCTTTCGTTTTTTTTGTGGTATGTCGATAGAGTTTTCGGAATCCGATGACTGCAAACTTGGCACCTTTTTTTTAGTCATTTGTGGTTTATTTTTTTTTGTTTTAACGTGTTTATTTTTCTCTACGTCGTCGTCACTACTCTCTACGTAGTCGTCACGATTCTCGGTGTTTTTTTTCTTTTCAGACAGCTTTCCTCTTTTTCTACTTTTTTTATTACAATTACCACTTTCTTTTTGTTTATCATTGTCATTGTTTTTATCCAGTTCACTCTTGTCGTTGCTCTCGTTATTGTCATTAGTTTCGTTGTGTTTATTATTTATGCCAAGGTTGTTAAGTTCAACATCACGTTCATTCTCATATTCACACATTTTGACTTTATATTTTTTACCATTTTTGTCACCTTCTGTCTCTTCATTGTGCCTATTCTTGTCGTTCTGATTGTCTTCAAATTCTTCAATACATGAATCGCTCTTATCACTTTCAGACTGGCTGTCATTTGAGTCTTTTTGGTTTTTTGAGAGTTTTTCGATTTCTAGAAGCCTACTGCCAACAAGACCTTTTTGAATGGCTTGTATTGGTAATCTGTAATTACTAGCATGAACATGCATGTCATGACCAAGAAAAGTAGCCAAGTGTTGGGTATATTTATCGTCGGTTTTGGCGTGGACTTGAGAAATTGTGGCGATCTGGTGTCGCAGTCCTGTGGAAGTCAGCATTTCTGGTTTTTTTAAGTTACACATACTTTTTATTTTATTGAGGCATCGCCCTCCGTCGAATGGTTCATCTGTGTGTGGACGTGCAAACAAATACTTGTTCTCAGATGTAATGTTTAGAATTGATCGAGAAGCTATGAGCATATCAATGTTTCTTCTCATTACTTTTGTCAGCAGCACAGGTACCGACCTACCTCGTTTACCTGGAATTTGGAAAATGTCCAAGTCTTCAATAGCTCGTTTTTGTTTTTCATCAAGCGTTTCCAGAACTTGTAGCGGAATCTCATCTGTCTTTCTGTTGAGATAATATTGCAGCTCTGCTTCTGCGACATCGCCACTTCGCTTGCGATCCAAAATTATGATATGTGCAATTGTGACTTCACAAAGATTTTCGTAATTAACGTGAGTGGTATCTTTTTTTAGAATATTATAGTATTTTTCTTCCAAGTCGTGTATTTTTATAATTATTTTCTCGATATCTTCCTCTAGTGGCATAACTTGTTGTTTAGTCATGAGGTTACGCTTTCGTGTTTTTTCGGCATTCGACGATATTTCCCATTGCCAATTTGCTTCGAGAAGAAGTTTAAACTCGCTCAATCTGTTTTTTATGTGGTCCTTTAGCGCTGTTGATTTGCTACCGTCCATAATTGTATTGGTAAACAAAATTTCAATACAACCCAATATTTCCGGGCGAACTCTTGCAGGTATGCTTATTATTTTAACAAAGCCAGTTTCTTCATTAAAGCCACTCATTTCTTTAACTGCCTCAATAAAACACTCATAGTATTTAGGGTCAATCAGATCTTGTAATTGAACAATGGCAGGCTGCTTCTCTCGCACAATCTGCAAAAGATGAGCAAGGTCCCTCATCTTGGAGCAGATGGCTTTCCTGCATCTTCTTTCTTTTTTTTTCTTAAGAAGTCTACATCCATAAGCAACGATTAAAGGGTCTTGTTTCACTATGAGTGAAATTTCATCATTACGCAGCCTTGGTAAGATATTTTCTTGAAATTCTTTCGATGCATGAGTAAAGGTTGGTATGATGCTTAAGGAGTGCCGCGCAAGGGTATGTTTTGTCATGACATTATTTTCGTTGACTGAATTACACTTCTTGCTGTGTCTGTAAAACGTAGATCTTCTGAACGTGCCCAGACATGTTTTACAGACCACAAAGCTTGATGGGCTTTTAGTCAATTCTTCGTCATTTTTCCTTCTTGCCGGAATAAGATATCCCTCATTATTTCTAACAACATTACTATTGTGAATGAAATTACCACGATTCCTTAAATCATCAGTAATAAGTTGCCTCTTCTTTTTTTGCACTTTCGGATCAGGGTCTGTGATAGACATAAGTTTTAGAACCTCTATTTCTTCTTGATGATTTCTTATTAAATGACGCGTAAAATTAGTTACTAAATTTTCGCAATAGAGGCAACAGTTACGTCTATCCCAACTTCGTTGACTTGTAGAGTTTGATGGTTTGTCGGTCTGAAAAAAAAGCATTAGTGTAATTTTGATTCATGCCAAATAACTTTATTGATAGTGAACAAACGTAAAATGTTTATTAATTTTAAATTTAAAAGCAATAGGTAACATACGTCCTCTAAAATATTTTGCTCCAAAACATTTGTACTATCATTATTGCCATCGAGATCATACAAGTCGTTTGAAATATCTTGTAGAATTTCTGCAGTATCCTTGTTAGTATTTTTATCCAACGATCTAAAATAAAATAATACAAGTTGGATTAATTTAATACATTATATCATTAAAAGGTAAAGGTAAAGGTCGCGCTCCTTTTTCCGCAACTAGGCCGGTCATCGGCCCTTTTTGCGTGACTTCTTCTTCACGTACGCCATTGAATTTCTTCTCCGGACGTACGCAGGTTTCCTCACGATGTTTTCCTTCACCGAAAAGCCAGTGGTATGTAAATTCGTACATAAGTCTCAAAGAACTCATTGGTACGAGTCGGGGTTTGAACCCGCCACCTCAAGAATACGAAGCGGCTGTTCTCCCATTGAGCTACCACGGCTCACACACATTATATCATTATATTACATTAGTAATATAATGATAATTCGGAATCACCTTTAAAACAAAATCAATTATTTATTTAACAAAATCTCAACCACTTCGTTTTTTTAGTGATACTTTTTTTTAATAAGGTAATTCACGAAGCAGGTGATTATGCTTTAACATCATGACTCTCGTGATTTTAACTAAAATAATTATATGGAGATTACGAAAAAAACTGAAATAATATATAATTATTCATTACAATGTAAAATACCTGTAAGTTTCTTCATCTAAATGTAAATAGGAATCATTCTCGATCGATTCTTCGCAGATTAGGATTGGCCGTTTGGAACTTATCGCATTACTCTGAAAAGAACGAGTACTTGTTTGTAATTTCTGGTGTGAACAATAAAAAGTTTATCTATCTATCTACTTAACATAAAATAAATAACTACAAAGGAGCAATTAAATGACGGGTGTAGGCAGAATACCATCGTTATCTTTAATCTAAAACCACAATTAGTTAAACTAAGTATATCATTGAAATATTGCTTACCTCTTCGAATGGTTTTTCTGGTGTTTCCGGTGCAATTATACGCGCATGCGACATCTGAAAATTTAATTCTGAAGTAAAAAGTATTTTATTACAACTAGAGAACACAACATTGACTTTATTTTTACTTACTCTGGCTGCGGTATTATCAGTCTGTACCAATTGTTGAGTTGTAGTTATGTTACTTAAATTGGTTTCTTTGACACATCTTGTAAAAATAAACTTTGTTTTGGTATTGAGATGTCTTTCCTCTTCACTATCACATATGTATTCTGAACCTTCAGTGCCAGAAAAGTCACCATCATCTTCACTTTGTTCGTAGTAATTTATGTTTTTATGCAGTGTTCTCAAAGTTATGTCACTGGAATCCTGCAAAAAAATGAAGTACATAATTATTATTAATATTTATAGACTGACTTTGTTTACCGCGTAGCATAAGCCTCTCTTGGTGTATCCCATTCACGGTTCTGTGTTTGGCTACAAGTCAACCAAGCATATTCACCAACCAAGCAAGCTAGGCCACGAGCACTTTATACATAGAGTTTATACTTATTTTTTCTAAAACTTACGGTTGCTGTTACTTTTTGTCTGTCCTTCGCTGACCTAAAATAAATTAAGTAATTGAGTAAATAAACCATGTTTGCCATGTTTCAATTTACGAGTAGCTTGATTAACAATAGAATAGAATTACTACTACGACACAGAATTACTGCATTAGACGTTATATTAATAGACAGCTAGTAAGTAGGTACGTAGATACCTGGCAGTACTTTTATCGAAGTCCTGGCCATCATTTATTGAACCCACAGTGAGAGAGGATCCCTCAACAGGCTTGTGAATGAAGGCTTGATTATCAGGGCATTTTTTAGAAGGTAACGCCACACTGACATTTTCGTCCTCGTCTGAACCTTCAGGCTCTGACACGCATAGCATTCCACCGGCTATCAACGTTTCAAGTTTACTTAAATTTATGGTATCAGCCATTTCGAGTATTGAAGATGCAACTGATATACCATAGTCTTCAGACCGTATTGGGTAATCCAATCCAGGTAAGTCTGCATGAATAAATATTTTGTCCTGACCTGCAATTACAATATTTTCTTAATTTTATGTAGAAATACATGAACCTGTTAATATTTGTTAGTCACCATTACCACAATAAAGACAAGTAAGTAAGTAGTACCTAGTTGTAATTTACATGAAGCAACGACATTTCTATTAGCTTTCAGTGCTTACATTCAGCGATAGTAAATTCGAACCAGGTAGGTACCTACTTGAGTACGTAAGCTTAGTACCGCTGAGTTAGAAAAGTCTGTAGATCAGGCCTTATCTACTTAGACACCAACATGCTGTAATAATCCTATGGCATAGATAGATAATAAGCAACATTCACAATAATAACTAGTGGTTCTGTCGAACAGAAGACCTCGCGTCCTCCCTTTTTTTTTTCAAAGCCCCATCTATCAACCCACCAACCAACCAGCTACCTTAAAATCGAGAAAAAATATCAGCAGTTCCATAGAAAGATGTCAATGACGCTCTAAAAAATGTATGGAACAGCTGATATTTTTTTCTCGAATTAAGGGTTGGTCCCATATGTAAAAGTTGTTCATAATGAGGAGTACTATAAGCCCTTTTCGGCTTAGCATAGCCTTTCCTTATAACCCTGTATAATTATGATTTGGTACTAAATGTTTCCACCGAATATTATGAATGAAATAGTGTAAGCGGCGCCACAGCTAGTTACACCCTTTTTAAAATGAAAAACTCCTCCAATCAAAAAATCCCCACGACAAAAAAAAATCTATGAAATCGTAGGATCTGTATACCAAGTTTCGTCGAGATTGGTTGAGAATAACGACTTGTACGCGAGTACCAACATCCACATAAACAAACAAACAAACATCCGGACAGATGAATAAGAATTTAGCCAGTTGTTGCTGAGACGCTTCGCTCGCTAGGTCAATTATTTATTAGTAGTGTACCTACGGTAGAAACATCGATAAAATGCATTTACATAACTATTAATAACCTAGGTGCAAACAGTAGAAACACACACACACACACACAAGAATTTTCCCTTTTAGCAAATTAATTGGTAGGTAGCCAAGCCCAACCTTATTTTAGTATAACAGACCGTAAATTAGCACACTTCAAACTGACTGATACCAAATACCTTATTTCTGCTAAACCATTGAGCTGCATAGTTCAACTAAAACATAATATGTATTTAAGAATTACGTTAACCTGTTAATTAATAAAAAAATATATAGGTACTTATTTAGATAATTAATCAGTGAAACATGAAACGTAGTTACAAATACATACCTTCATTCCTGTTCTCTTCATTGTCCGACATGAATTAATGTTGAATAGGTAAAATACACTTTGGGCACGACGTCAGAGCGCAAGCACACTTCGAAGACTGAATTCGGAATGAGCCACATGCGCCGCGGCAAAATGGCGTGAGCGCGGGGTGTGAGGTGCGGTGTACGAACTTTTCCACCCCGCTCGCCCGCCTTCATACCTACTCGAGGTGGATCTTACGATGTTCAAGAATCAAGAATATAGGTATTACCTGCTAGATCAAAGTAAGTGCGCAGTTTATTCATGGTGTGTATATTCGGAACCACATAGTGTTTAGCAACCGGTAGGTATATAAATATTAACCGTAATGGAACCACATAAGTACAGGTATCGATGTCAAAGGAGCCAAAAAGTCCTCAATACCTAAAACATCTGTTGGATCAACGTGGGTATGCATTCATATAACCCATTAAGTAATATACAGTGGAGCCACATAATGCATAATGTACCTACCTGTTAGTATCGTGTAAGCGCCACAATGGATCCACTTACGTACACGGTTTGAGATAATATACGGACCCAATAAGTATTGTTGAGTATAAAACATTTGGCCGTTACGGATCTACTTCTGTGTGGAACTTCAGATAAAAAAAAACATGGAGTATACGGTTATTCAACAGATATATCTGGCAACGTCGCCGAGTAGAAAGCGACGTTTCCACTCCGGGCGAAAAATATTAAACCAGAGCCAAGTTATTTCGCACAAAAGGTGGAGTCAGTTATGCATTGGCTCACTGCTGGATCAACTAAGTGTGCAGTATGGTGTTTATATATATATATATATATATATATATATATATATATATATATATATATATATATATATATATAGATTACGAAGGTGTAGCAGTAAGATACTACAGAAATACAACTATGATATTGCAAAGGCAAACAATAGGGCCTATGCTGAATAACACGTAGGTACATTTTAATACTTACATGGTTAAAATAATTCAGACAGGCTGGAGACTGTACTATGTGGCACGTTGGAGAGGAGGCCTATACCCAGCAGTGGGTGACCACGGGCTGACATGATGATGATGATGACATGGTTAAGGAAACGATAATATAGGTAACAAATTGAACAAATCACTATTTTTATGTTATATTTTGTACCAAATTTTTAGGTATGCAGTTCAGTTACAACATCAAAAATCAAATATAATCTATGAAATACCGTGTACAAGATCTACAGACAAACATAAAAAATAACTTTTTCTTTTTGAATCCAATTCTACTTATTTACAAACATATCTTTCTACATAACTAGTTACTTTACTTCCCACCCTTCTCTTTTGTGAGCTACCTATTGTATTGTCATTACGCATATGACACTACTATCTATCTACCTACGCCTAATCTTTGATCGATGGATGTCATCGGCCGCCATTGTTCTAAATTCAAGCGGGCCAATAAGACCGCGGCTCCAAGCGGACCTAACAGCTCATGTGTCACCAGCCCACATTCAGTAAACATAATTCAATTAAGGAAGTTATACTGTTTGTTTTGTTCATGTTATCGCCCGTGTACAAATCGCTTTAATAGAATAACCCTTATCAGCATACGACCCGTAGATTAGGTTACAATTAGTACGAACAGAAATTATTGTTATGATTTTCTAACCGTATTAAATGAGTTCGTAAACTCAATTAGACAGGGTAATGAAATTATTAATTTCCTACGTACTAATCTAATCTTGGAATATTATCGCGAAATAAAACTTATTTTATTACGTTAAGTGCACTAGTTCATAAAGGTACTTGAAATTGAAACTAATTTTCAATTACTTACTGAAATATTAAAAGATACCTACTTCTTTGAAAATTTCGAAAACGTTTTGAAAACGTTCGTTTTATTATCTCAACAAAGTTAAGGAAGGTATAATTTCTTAACTAATTACATAAAATTATGTTTAAAAGTAATAGCATGGAAATATTTTTTTATTTCACACGACAACAATCGTATGTAATTATTGCGAAATATCGTGAGTTATTACGATTGTTTCATTATCTTTATTCGGGAAGAACAAAACATCGCATGTGTGTTATACAATGATAATTTCTTCGGAATCGAATAAGGTCAATCGATAATAAGTATCGATATCCCGATCCTCTATTGTTCGATTCATAAAACCTCCTTCGATCTTTACATTGAAGTGCAATTTAAAAAATGTAATGAGTGTTCTATAAACGAATAATTTTTGACTCTGTGGCAGAATGTATTAACCGCGTGATGCCACAATGAAAACGAAACATTCTTTTTTTGAAATGAATGCAAATGGTCGTAAATTTGGCGCCAAAAGTCGTGACGAGGTGGCAAAAGATGTTTTTATAAAGTTTATAAAGATATTTTGGAAAGTGAAGAGTTTAATTCTTTTATTGTGCTTTGATTGGCCTCGGGCACTTATGAAAGTCCTTCAAGTTACGACTCAAATACTTTTTAATGGCTTTTTCACGGTTTGTGGTCAAAGATTCTCGGAAAGATATTTATTATGAAAAATATTGTAGAGATAATACTAAAAATCGAAAGTAAACGCTTGTATTTTTCCATTGTTTAACTGGGATTCGATGTCGTAAACATTTTTTGTTCAATTTGTTTGTAAGCAGTAAAATTTAGTGGTTTTTATATGCAAATGCAGTACTTAATTAATGCAAATCTTAAGAAATCCAATTCTTTACCTACTGTGAATAAAATATCATGAAAAACACAACAAATAAGAAAAAAACACTTGGAAAATGCAAAGTTTACACAATTTTTTTTTATATTATTCTTTCAATATGTATCTAAGCTATCTATAGTATAATTTAACGTATCAGCATTGCCATCCAGCGTGGTAATGCGGCCAGTATGCTGGGCACGCTGCCCTCTGGTAGTGGGCTGGAGCACTTAGACTATCTTTAGGCTTTTCTAAAGATTTTCTAAGTGCCCCTTTTTATGTTTCAGTTAGAAATAGTATGTTTCGTTTTTCTTCCCTTGTTTTTATATTTTATTATTGTAAATATAGTATTATTACTTGTAACATTTGCAGGTGCATTAAGTATCTCAGACAACCTCAAAGTACCCCACTTGTATATAAAATAACTTAGATACTTATCTATCTATTAAGCCACACCCTTCTCTATTAACTTATTCCAAAATAGCCTTTTGTTGTATTTCTTTGAACAAAAAAAACACACCTGACCTTTATATAAAGATAAATACATAAGATTGTACATAATTAGTTTTAAATGGAGGTTCGAACAAAAAATCAATCGATTGATCGATTTTGGGGTCTATATCTAAATTATTTAAGTGCATAAGTTATAAAAAAAAGACTTAAATTGTTAAATTGACTTCAAGTGGAAGTATTTATTAATAATATATAGAGAAAGATACAAAAAACTGTTATCTATTTGGTACCGTTGAGTTTTTAAATAGAAAAGATTAATATTGATCTATCTTTTCATTTTTAAATTTTGCGGTTCTTAAGTAAATAAACTTCAAATAATATAATTTTGACGCCTTAGAAAATGGATGGATTGATGATGGATGATTCGGATTATTAATATTTAAATGATACTGATTTCATAGTAATTTAAGTATAAATTATAAAATAAATTCACTTAAAAATTTAACAAAGCGCCATCTAGTACCCAAACTACGCAAACATTATGCGACAAATTACTCAAATTCATAGTTACCAACATTATGCCTCAGGCGGAACATTCGATGCATGAATCCAAAAATAATAAATACCTACCCTTCAAAAGGGCCGGCGGTTTATTTACAAAAACAGGCACCTAATTTTTTTATTATTTTTCGTTTTTTTCTTTATAATTCGGCACTCGGGGTGTCCAAATGGTGGGTTATTAAATAATGAACCGCTGCCGATGGGTTTCATATTAAAATTTGCAGCCGCGCTTTGCGGAGGTGCGACTTTACACAGTAATATATAGGAGATTTTTTTTGTTTATTTTACTCATTATGAGAAAAAAATAAGTGCGTAATGTTTGTTTTTATTTTACCCGCGTTCCAAGGTCTAATCTACCTGTATACCAAGTTACACCCAAACTGATTAAGCCATTTGATAAATAAGAAACACACACACTCACATTTTTTAACTTTCATTATTATAATAGTAGTAGGATAAAATCTCGTATAGAATAAAACGTATAAAACATGCTTTGTATTAATGATCAATATTATCAAGTTAATTAGTGCAAGAAATCCGTTTTGTTAAATAAAAGCAAATAAAATAACTTGCACTAATCACTGCATTCTTTCATCGAATCATAATAAAATTGAAATAATTGCAACACGATTCATGACGAAAGTCGTATTATATTGCTTTGTTATTGCCAATATAAACAATATAAATTTACTTGCATTCAGTTATTCTCTATTTGAGAGGCAAATTGTCTCCAATACTGAAAAAATAAGCTCATTAGGCAGGTGTTGTTACCAACATTGCATAAATAAGTATTCATTATATTGGATTAAATAGATAATTAATTATATATATAAGATATTTAAACAGAAAACACAGCTTATATATTTTATTATATGAAAATACTAGCAGCTACCCGTGGTATTATCAACGTTGATTTGGGATTAATAAATCTATTTGTCAATTTAGTTTTTATTCTACTTACAGACCAAACTTCATCCAAATCAGTTTAGCCGTTTGAGAGCGTAAAATACTTAAATACTTTATTAAAACACCACATATAAAAACAATACAAAAAAAACATAGAAATTAAAATTTGCGTCTAAATTAGCGGCCTTATCGCTAAGAGCGATCTCTTCCAGGCGACCAATCTGGCAGGGATATAATCTTCAAATTAAGTGAATAGGACGAGGTGTTTAAGATATTAAATAAAATAATGAAAAATAAAAGATCAAAAGGCTAATGCTAGTGCCTTTTTAATATAGCTCCTCCCTTCTTTTGTGTATCGGCTAAAATAGAAGTTGTATCACAAAAGGCGCACCTTTTACAGTCGATCGAGTTGTAATCACACCCTTTAATCTAACAGATGGATCTAATCCTTACAATGTAATTAAATTAACAAAAATCTACCAAAAACCTACACCTGTCCTTGTCTAACAGTTTTTATAAGACAGAGACAACAAATGATGGGTTTCTGTGAATCAGAAAAGGAAAAATTAGCGTTTGAAATGAAACAGACGTTTTGCCGTTTTTGATGTGATTTTTTTATTAGACTGATATACGAATTAAGAATGATGCTGAGAAAAGGTTGAGTTTAGAGTAGACAACAATGAGGTTTTGACTAAAATATAAAACATTTGTATCATCATTTGCCTCATTCTTGTTTTCTTTTAATTTTTCTGTCAATTAAGTAGTTGAATGATCAGTTGTGAGTTAATTTGATCTAAAAACGTATTATTGTCTTAAAGTATCAAAACGGGTTCTTTAAATATTATCATTTATGCTAAAGCTACATACATACATTGGTTTGTATAAAATAGCCGCGTGCGCTCAAAAGCACAAATCGATTAACGGAAATGCAAAGCTGTACGTATAAATAATCGATTTCGAGCCCTAAACTTCCTGCTTTGAACCTCTTTCAACCACGGAGGTTGCACTATCGAGTAATTAATTCCCCAATCGATTCAAACCAAATAGATTGCACCCCATCGCTTCCAATAACCTCCATAATCTATTAGTCAGCGATTTTTGAAAATAGAACACAAAAAAAGAATCATTCGTAATTCGTATGCGACTTAATAGCCGGTCGGGTGCGCCCTTTGGCCGCTTTTTTAGTTCTTTTTTCAAAATAGTGGGCATAATATAAATGTGTCGGGACTGACACCTTTGCGGACCCCACAAGAGGTCCTATAGGAGCCGTAATTTGTGTTATAATAAAGTATAATAATTCTTTGAGAGCGAGTGCGACGGTCTTCCTTTGCGGTGTGCGCTGACGGGTGCATTCGATGTGTTGATTCGTTCTTTATTTGAATGCGGCTTTTCGAGTGTTGGTAGCATTGCTAGATATTAAAAACTCATTTTTGTGTAAAGGAGGTTGCTTTATAATGCGTTGTGTCACGATTCCTTATAATACCTCTTTGAAACAAAAGTGTTCAGTACTATTTTTTTTCTTTTTTTGGCCAAACAATGCAGTCTGTTCTCAAGATTTTTCGATTATTCTGTTGAATATTTTAACATTTACATTTTTTAAATGTTTTTAAGGTTTCATATCCAGATGAGACCAAAGAGTATTTTATGTACAACATGATTCTGCAAACTCGTATCTAGTAGGTGCTTACATTATATAATGTACATATTTTGTGTAGTTAAGTTATCATCGCATCAAAATTACTCTGTCATTTGTAACCTTATCTGAACATCTACATGCACATTGCAATATATATATATATATGTATAAATAAGTGGGTATGTAGCTTAATAACATATTTACGAATAAATTGTTCTGAAAAAAATATAGTGAATGATATTCTGTGGGATGATACTAATCTAGTTGCCTAATTGGGGTCTAAATAATTTGAGTTATTCGTAAAAGTGGCTATATTTTGTTTGGTAAGTTAATTACTAATAAAAAAAACTTTTTTAGAAACTACAATATGAATAAAAAGTTAGGTTAGCGTCATCATTTCCATAGAAAAAAAACTAACCAACTTTGGAAAATTTACATTAATACTCTGAAACATATATAACTATTTTTTACAACATAATTTTGTCAATAAATGCAAAAAAGAATCATTGTACAAGTAGGCCTTAGTATTGTAGCTTTATTTTATCCTATAAACGCCAACTACATATAAATGCGAAAACGCATTAATTCCCTACATGGAAATGACATATTCAAATCCCTATAATTATTCACATCCATACATCTGAGTAACAGTCGTCCACTCATTATAATCACATAGAATAAACCTTCTAATGTCTCTGGAGGGGATGTAAAAAATATTATTTCCGTTCAGAAATACAAGAAATGACTTCCTCAATCAACCTCCTTTTCCCGCGGTCCGATGACAAATGACCAAGGAGGCGCGTACAACTTAATCTCGTAACATATGGACCATAGACAATTCCCGCCTTTCTCTAACACCTATTTAAATTTCGAATTAGGAACCTTTCTTTTTTTCTGCATTCGAAGTGATGTCTTCTTTTGTGCCCGCAACAATGGAGTTTTTGCAAGTGACGTTACACTCAACTTTTTTTCTGAAAAGGGGCTTTTGAATGGATGTTTGTAACTTTTGGGGCTTTTAAAAGCTCATTGATCGATTCTGTTATATTATTAAGTGGTTAATTTGGATCAATGCAGTTCGTTAAGTGTGGCTAATGGAGGTCGATTCAAAATCTATTTGCGAAATAAGATAGATCGTTCCGATTATTGTTGGTGAGTTTAACACATCTGCTCTGCAAACAGGCATGCAAATCTATCAGATGTTGAATTCAAAGAAAGTTTTTGATTGATAGGTATCTGATAGTCTTTGTAATAAAACTTAATCTAATTATATTGCGTTACATTTAAGCGCATAAAATTTTTAAGCGGATTTAAAACCAATCAACGTTAAATAAAAAATGTAAAATAGTTTTTTTTAATGTCAATTTTTTTCTAACTAGCAACATTTGCCGAATATTGAGTGAATTAGTTCTAAACAATAAAACACCATTACAAACATTTAAACCGAAAACAAAACACAACTCAACTCCTCCGTTCTCATAATTTCAAATTTCGAAATTAAATTCCAACTGACATTCACTAACACCGACCAGCGACAATTGTTTTTTTTTCTCTAAACCGCACACGCGTTAATAACAGAGGAAGGCGCCGCCATAGCGCTGGGGCTCAATTATTACACCGGCCCGCAATCATCACAAAATAATCGACTATTTCGACGCACATCGACTATCGATTGTCGATATCGATAAGTGATGACGACTTTATCGATTACGCTGTGGGTTTTATGGGTGGAAGTAACGTGAGAGTTGTTGTTTTAGAGGTTTTCAATGTTTTTGAATTGTTTTAAAAAGTTTATAATCATTGGTTACTTAAAAAATTAAGTAAATGAATATTGGACAGGTTTTCAAAAACGTATTTGAATGTACATATTATGTGCATTGTACATCATTGTGTCGGGTTATAGGACTGTTTGTTCTTTTTTATGCACCTACCAGAGTGACGGGCCATAGAGGTTTTGATTCGGTGGTAGTATGGGTCTTAAACGGGCGATCGAAAAGCATCAAGCATCCAATTGTTAAATTAAACTTAGTATGTACCTATGTAGTAGGTACATAAGTACTAAAAATAAAAACTGATAATTTCATACGTATAGCACTTATAAGGTTTGAAATCTTGGAATTTGGCCCACTACCATACTATAAGACTTTCAAACTGACTATAATATGGTAAAGCACAAAAATTTTCATTACACTAGGTCGGAATGTATACTAGGTACTATAATACGGATACATACGGATAGGTTACGGATAATTATCAACCAAGGGCAACACCAAACTGGCCGTAAATATTCCCAAAATACTGAATTTCACATTCATACCATGATGCAGTTTCCTGTCATTTAAAAATTCCAAGCAAAATGACTCAACTTTCTTAATTGTCTGGAAAAAAACTTAACAAATTAATAATTACCACAAAAACACATGATTAATCTTTAGCTCGATAATTATTTGACCATAACCAGTCACAGTTTTACAACTTGTCTATTTGAATAAACAGCAAAATATGGTTAATTATTGTAGAAACTATTATATGTATGATTTAGATAATTTGACGCTGTATTTGGTTAGCCATTTTGTGTGTAATTGGCTAACTTTCGAATTATATTATTGCGGTTTGAAAGAATGGCGCTTGCGTGGGATGTGGAACTAAGCAGTGAGTTTGATGATTTATCTTTTACTAAGACAGTGTGGCACAGCGGTTCCAGTGTCTGCTTTTCATCCAGACGCACCCTGGTGTCTTCCGTGGAAGGACCTGGGCGCCCACCACGATGTATCTGCACAAGAGAACTTCCCTAACGAATTAACTCTGCGGGGCAGTCACGACTCAGTCATGAGGAAATACGACTCAAGAGACAAGAGACTTTTACTAGAAGATGGTTGGCCACCTTATACAACATGACGATTTTCTGAAAAACATCATTGAAGAGAAACTGGAAGCAAGAAGAGGAAGAGGAAGGCCGAGGAGGTCATATATGGAGCAAGTAAAAGTAAAGGCGGGTGTCATGTCGTATAAGGAGGTCAAGGAATTGGCAGAAGATCGGGAAGGATGGCGCCTCCACAGACAAGGGCCTTGCTCTAAAATCTGTGATGATGATGATAAGCGTTGCCCTGCGGTTGTATGTACAGTGTACACATATAAATTTATCCTGGATACCTACAAGTTTGGTTGTTTGTATGTATTAAATTAAAATTTCATTCTATAGCCTTATCTGTGTGAAAAGAAAAAAATATTAAACTTTTAATATTTTTTTGCAACGAATGTGTGCCTTTAATGAACAATAAGAAGAAAAACTAAATTGTGATTAGTGCTGCGCGTTTAAGTATGTAGATTTATATACTTTTTTTCTTCTTTGGCAATAACTATGTATTATACGAGTTCTCAAGTAAAAAATATTTACAATTTTATATGGAATAAATGACATCTGTAATTTTTCAACACTTATTAAATTAATGAACATATGATTAAAACAGATATGGTTAAAACAGATACGCCCTAGGTTAGCTAGAATTGAAAAAAATGTGTTTGAGAAAAATAGCCATATTAGGAATTACTAATAACTTAATTTTCTTTATGTAACCTACATTGCGTTTAATTTTTTTTTATTTTCACCTTCGTTTGTTTGTTATTGCTTAAAAAATAATTAAGTACAGTTGAGGTCATATGATTTGAATTTATTCAAATCATATGACCTCAACTGTACTTAACTTAATTATTTATTATTAAAGTCAAAATTATTTATTAGTGTTTATGAGTGTATATAAAACCGTATAAACTTTTTGCAATTCTTGTTAAGGCCTAATTAGTTTGCATTAATTATGAGAAAATTTGAATACTAAACAAGCTTCATAATTACTTATTTGATATTCAAATTTCTTCAAAAATATCAAATCTTGTGCCTGTTTTTAAATTGTATAATTATTTGTGTCTGGTACAAAAAATGTTTTCTTTTATTATATAAATTGTACATTTTAGTAAGTTTGTATGTATTTGTTTGTTTGTTTTGCCTTTTGGAGTCGAGACTTTGGGGCCGTGGGGTCCGGGAGCCCATTCTATTTTCCAAAACCTCTCGGAGCGCTTGGTTGACGCGACGCATGACCAAAATGCTGGCCTTTTTCTGGCTCAACGTATCAGCATTGCCATCCAGCGTGGTAATGCGGCCAGTATGCTGGGCACGCTGCCCTCTGGTAGTGGGCTGGAGCACTTAGATTATCTTTAGGCTTTTCTAAAGATTTTCTAAGTGCCCCTTTTTGTAGTAGTTAGAAGTAGTATGTTTAGATTTTCTTCCCTTGTTTTTATATTTTATTATTGTAAATAAAGTTTTTTTGTTTGATGTTTCAGTTTAATTCAAAACAATTTTGTTATATCACCCACTTATACCTATTAATTAAATTGAAAAAAATAACTTATTTTTCAGCTAAGTTACATGTAGTAGGTACGGGTACACACATAAAAGATCCTAAATAAAAAAAGAAAAGGTCCATTAATAAAAAAAATACATACCCCTTTTCTAAAGAGAAGTAATATTTACATCCCCAAATCGTCTAAAAAAGATATGTATTTATTTAGTACTAGCTGTGCTCGCGACTTCGTCCGCGTGGAATAGTTATTTTATGGCATTAACTCTTTCATATACATATTTTTGGTATCTTGAACCGTTTTCGCTGCGCACGCAACAGAAGCCCTCAAAGATGAATAATTTCGCCGTATTTTCCACATTTTCTCTTGTTTCTTCGCTCCTATTAGTTGCAGCGTGATGTTATATAGCCTTAAGCCTTCCTCGATAAATGGTCTATTCAACACAAAAATATTTTTTCAATTCGCACCGTAGTTCCTGAGATTAGCGCTTTCAAACAAACAAACAAACTCTTCAGCTTTATAATATTAGTATAGATTTTATCAGAACCTTAGAATCATATAACTATGCTTATTATATACATGTAGGTATGTAGATAAAGCTATGCGTTAACTCTTTCACGAAAAAAATAAATTTTTGACCTGATGTTACCAAATTAATTGTATTAATTTCAGTATAGCGTGTGCCGTTAGAATTATATTAGAGCGGCTAGAACAAAGGGGTGCCAAAATGCGGACTAGTTATAATTACTGCTAATGAAACAGTTAATTAATTATGAGCTAGATGTATGGCTCGTTCATACATAATCTTCATATATGATCAATCTAATAAATGATGTTATCATCATTTATAAGTAGATGATACTGTATCATTGATAAGACTTTTGCATATCTACTTGTATCCTACTTGTACCGATGTATCGGCTGATGGTTAGTAGGTAAATAAATCGGTAACAAAAAGATTGTGTGATATATTTAAGTTTGACAAATACATGGGTAAAAAAATAACAAGGAGAAAATATATCTTTTTACAAAAGCAGAAGTTTTGAAACATATTTCTAAGGATATATGTATTTTTTTGTAATAAACACGTATTTATTATTGTCCAATTTATGATAAGTAATCCAAATCATTTGTATTTTTTGTTGCCTGCACGTACATCTGCTTATTTGAATCTAATTTGATTCAGTATTTCCAGTCTTTCGAAGCTTATGCCTAAATTGAAACGTTTTTTAAAAAATAACACCGAAAAATGTTCAATAAAAATAAAAATAACGCTAGGTATACCTACTTAAAATTTTTTTTTTATCGTCAATACATTTGATCCTACCAATCCCTATAATAGAAACGAAATATTACTTCAGCGCTTTTGTTTTGTTTGCATAATCATCACTTATCTTACTATCAACAACAAAAACAACACCGCTTCCAAAACAATCTTTAAAAATAATAAAAAATACTTAAAAAGCAACTAACCTCCATTGTCAGCATTATTGGCCTCGAAGGTTTTACTCGTCATATGGAACAGAGCATCGAGGGGCGTATGAGGAGCGTTGGATCCCTGCTGCGGCTGCCGTCTCGGCTCTGAACAGCAGTCTGATGCTGAAGAGGATCTCTCGGATGCAGAGTCACAGCATTCCGCCGGAGCCAGGTCTCGCGGCCTCAATAATCCGAGAGCAGCAAGTCTCCATCTCTCGCCATCCAATAAAGCAGCTCCAGCAAGGCGCTGCAACCGTTGCAGTCTCTCAAAGCCAGACGCGTCCCACGGACGCACGATGCGCGGCGGCGTCCGCGGACTATGCGACAAAATGTCCAAGATCGAAAAACTCTTCACTCCGTCACCACGTCTCTCTTCCGCTGGCTCCGAAGCCATCTTCAAGCGCTTCAGCGGCCTAAAATAGTCATGCGGAGAAGGAGACCGGGACGGCGCCGGCGAGGGCCGACCCACGCTGATGTCGTCTTCGGAACAGCTGTGTCCAGACATGGAATCCTCCTCCATAGTTCACAGATCCATCACACGACTGTCACCGGCAATCAGAACGTTTCTCACTTGACACGATACGGCTAACGGCTCGACGGGCCTCGAACAACTGACGTGATGGAGGCGAAACAGCGCGGGCGGTGACGAGGCGCGGCCCATTACGCGTCCGCCAATCAGAGCCCGTGTTATTTAACCCAGCTCGCTCGTGATTGGCTGTCAGGGGAACGCGAGGCGCGGCGAGCTGTCACAGTGCGATCTCCAATAAAACTTTTTAATCCGGGGGCGAGATCCGTGGTGTGATTAATTTAGCCGCTAGAGGGGGTAGTTAATTACCGGGATGAAGACGCGACTCTAACTACGTGCTCCATTATTTAGCTTCGATAAGAGCGACGTTTGTCACTCTAGATTGCTTTCCTTCATTTATAGTTCATCGGGTAATGGTGGACCTAGGTCGCTGCTGAGTTGGGTATTTTTGGATTTGTACCTCATTGTGCTCTAACTGATTAAATGATTGGTGAATCTAATTAATCGTAATTTGGCTTTAAAATTCGTAAAATACCTGGGTATATCTACCTACCTGGAATATTTTATGCACCAATAATTAGGATTAGGTGTAGGTACTTAGGTATATTCTAAATAATAATAAATCGGTACATATATCTAAATCTGAAGTAACAAAAAAATTTTTTCTCATTTTATAACTTGATTAAAATAGTAGATATAAAATTAATGGCTCTCATTGCCTAAATCAAAATGTACCTACCTATTTCTATCCTTGGGAACAAAATGAAAATATTTATTACCTACGGAATATGTACCTACCTACTTACTTATCTATTCTTGAATAAAGAAACATCATCTTCATACAGAACTCATTACAGAAGCTAGCATAATCTTTATAAAATAACACCCTATTGCATTCAGACTTTTTATTATTATCTAGTATTAAACATGAAAAAAACCTTCATTAATTAATTTACATTTTAGTATTAGGCAGTTAGCTAAAATGTGTTATGACTGTACCAAAACGTGTGGAAATGGAACTAATTTCATTTCTTTTTCTACACGAATAATATAGGTAGGTACAAGTAAGTATAAGTACAGGTATAAGTTAGGTACAAACGTCGTCCCAATTTACAGAGAAACCAAAGATTATATCAGAATCTACTCATTATTTTCGTGGACATAACAGTAGGTAGGTAATATAACCGTCCAGAAAAAGAAAAAAAACAAATGACGCTGCTATATTTTTTTAACTTTTTGGTTTTGGTATAAATTTATTAATTTCTTCTGCTCTTGCAACTATCTTACGGACTATAAACAAACAAACAGTAAAACACACACGTTAAAATTACAAACTTACAATTACTCACATATTTCCGTCATTTTAAAACACACCTTGCCACACGAAAATTATCAGTCCCCTTCATAAAGGAACTAATTAAAAAAGCAATGTTTACTTAAAATCGGTTCCACCGCCGCCATGTTGGATTGTTGTTCACGGTGGCTGGCCACGCTGACGAAAAAACTAATCTAATTTGACATTCCGTTTAACTTTTTTATGGCTCAAACGGTTATGGCGGGAAATGCTAAGATTAAGTTGGTTATTTTATAATTTTTGAGTTAGGAGTAGATACGAATTTATACATTTTGATTCTTGAGTAAAATATCGCCTTTGAGTCTATGATCTCATGTTGCAAATTAAATATTGGTTTCCAAAATATGTCCATAATTATTATGATCAAATTTCGCTTCACTCCCAATTTCTAACAATTAGATAAACAATTATTATTATAGGTATTCTTCAGCAGATAAAACAATAATGCAAACAATTAACCACAAAAAACAAATAACGAACGTACGCTATAAAATTCAATAATTCTATTAACGTTAACAATCGGCGCCATATTGTTCATTTTCCCGCGCTAGACTATCATTGGCCAATTATTTTGATATCCGTTCTGAAATTGAAAATTTTAACCGTCCTCTTTGCTGACTGTTGGAAACTATTACTATTACTTCCTTGATTACATAAATACTTTTCTGTTTGTCTGATGGTATAATTATTAGTTAATTGCTAACATAGTTGTCATTTTTTCCATGATTGGTTAGCAGTAACTTAACCTTCATCACCCTTCATCCTAAAATACGTTTATGGTAGCCGAAATCGGCTCGATACGCATCATCATCATAATCATCAGTTAGTGCGAATACAATCTAAGCAATTTTTCAATAATTTCAGTCGAAAACACTTAGGTAGCTAATGAACCAGAAGAAACGAATACCTAGGTACTATAAGGTAGGTAATTATCTCTCACAATCTTTGCATATTTTTGTGTGTGTGGTGTGGAATATATATGAAATAAAAGCTGAAATATGACTCGAGCGAAGCCGCCAGTTTCAGCTAGTTCATAATAAAATTTTTTAGACAAACACTATAATTCCATCACAACTAACGGGAAAATAATTAATTAATTTATTTTAGAATCAATAATTGGTTATAAATTTTCTTTTCCACGTCTAGAGTTGATTCAATAATTAATTGACGATCTTTATGATCTATATGATGATGGATTTCAAGAAATTTTAACTGTTTGCTTAGTGTATTTTTTATAATTTCCTGACATCAATTTTCATCGAATTTTTAGTATGTTGGTTTGGTACTCTTGGGTCAAGAGATGAAACATCCGAAAGATGTGTTTGAGATAACATAGAAAATGTAGAAACTATGTTGTGTAAGTCATTCGAAAATTGTACATAAAATGCTTTTGGTCAACTACGTGAGTAATTGAAACTGTTTTATTTTACTCATAGTAGTTTTTACATTTTAAGGGCAGTTCATTACAATCATACCAAGAAGTTATTTATTAAATATTAGATATTAACCCTTTAGAATAATTTCAAAAGTCAAAAATCAATTTTCTATACTGCATAGTATCATCATCATCCACACATACACACACACACAGTCCCTCAGTCGTCCACTTCTGGACATAGGCCACTCCCAAGGCACGCCACTCAGCCCGATTTTGTGCTTCTCGTCTCCACCTAGCATAGTATAGAAAATGGATTCTTTCTAATACAAAAAAAAACGTTACTTCGTCCAAATATGTGATTAAAACAATGCAAAACATACTTAACTTACCTATAGATATACCTACTTTGTTACATTAGTACCTAAACTCCGCTACCATTTAGATTCTTAGATAAAATCGTCAAAGAAATTACGAACTTCCTTTATCCGTACCACCACTATATACATAGTAATTATTTGTATATCTATCTCATTTTTCCATAGTAGATAGTCATCATAGAAAAGTGTTCAGGAATTGTTGGCAAATATATACGCCCCTTCCCGCTATTAGCTTAGATTGTCGGATGATCTAGATATGTATATTGTTTTTTTTTTTCTACATTTTCCATTGTTTCTTCGCTGCATTAAGTTGCAGCGTGATGTTATATAGCCTATAAGCCTTCCTCGATAAATGGTCTATTCAACACAAAAATATTTTTTCAATTCGCACCAGTAGTTCCTGTGATTAGCGCGTTCAAACAAACAAATAAACAAACTCTTCAGCTTTATAATATTAGTACAGATAGGTGCTGTGATATTGTATAATTACTGGACAATTGCAGTATGGACTATGTATAGGTATTGTATAAAATATTAGCACTACATGGCTTTGCTGTAACGTGTTCTTATGAAAAATAAAATAAATAATATTAAAAAAAAAACATTTATTTGCGCTAAAACATGATGTCATTTTCACATTTTATAAACGTATCTAAATTATTCAAATTCTAATTGGGGTCTTGTCTACTGCTTTAGGATTCCCTGTGTTGCAGTATCCAGGATTCTTCCAGTGTTTTCATTAAAATTAAAATAATGTGAGTTTATCATAAATATTAAGTTTTCTGAGCTCATGTAATGTGAAGCTTAAATGTTCCTTTGGTAATGAGTACATAACTCGCTAAAACTGTTGTTAACATCTATTCTGTAAGAGTCTTCCTGGTTTTAACAAATTAATGTGAATTGAATGAAATGAATTATCTTTTACCAATAAAAATCGGTGTACTTTAAATAGAAATCTGTCAGTTTTTTTATAAAATAGTGGCAAAGAGGCAGACGATCTGCCTGATGGTAAGCAGTCATCGTCGCCTATGGACACTTGTAACTCTAGAGGTGCTGCAGCACTTTGCCAGCTTAGAGAGGTGTTTGCTTTAAAATAAGTAAATATTCCATACTTAAAATAAGTGATATGTTATTCTAACACTAGAATGCCATAACGATCTGTTATAACTCGTAGAACAACGACAAGACAGAAAATACATCATTATAGTTTAATCTATGATTTCTGTCGCTTCTAAGCTAACTGTTAAATGTTTCCTGTAGGAAATTATTTTAACTCTATAGGTACCTATTTTATTGTCGGTACTGAAACTACAGTAGCTTTACCTGCTTAGTATGGGGATCAACATAAAAAAATAAAAGCTTAATAAACATTTTAAAATAATAATATTTTAACTATCTTATGAAAAGTGCATTTTTTTTGTATAAATAAATTTAACAAAAGCACTTAGGGACCGTCCATTAATCACGTGATGTTTTTTTGGCATTTTTTAACCCCCCCTCCCCCGTGGTGATACATGGTGATGTTTATGATTAAATATATCACGTGTATTTTTAGACCTACAAAAAATCTTAATTTTCTACTTTTATTCAAATTAAATATTACAATAATGCCTAGCGGTAAACAGAAAGGTTACAGAACCTGCAGATTGTTTTTGCTTTTCGCGCGTTAGTTGAAAAAATAAATACACGTGATATGTCACTACACCTCCCCTCCCCCCTTGTGATATTTCGTGACTTTTTTATGGACCCCTTCCCCCCCTTTCGAGCCTCACGTGATTAATGGACGACCCCTTACCTTATAAAAAAATGTGTTAGATTAGGTATCTAATAAAATTCCAAGCCTACTTTGGAATTTATTTGTATTTATATTGTAGTTATATGAATTTATGAAATTTGACATATAAATATTTTTTATGAATAAATGAACATTGAACATTACACTTGATCGAAGCCGGCTTTATACCAATGACTTGTATTTTCAAGTTATGTGTGGATTTGCACTCGCTTGGCGGTGTAGGAAAACATTATAAGGAAACCGAGAAGTTTGAGGACCACAATATCCGAGGACTTCCGTAGAAGGACCTGAGCGCCCACCACGATGTGTCTGCACAAGATAACTCCCCTAACGAATTAATTTTGCGGGGGAGCCACGACCCTCAGTCATTAGGAAATACGTCTCAAGAGAGAGACATTTCAGACAAAATACTTAGAACATACTAGTTCCTAATATTAACTCATGCCTTTACTCAAACTTTTTACATCTACCTACAATTTAGCTAAGGTTAAAAGGTCGCCTCCACTCAAATCTCGTTAACTAAATTAATCAATCAGTTTTTTGGTCATTATCCAACAAATTGCTTGTAAAAAGCTTGCAATCTATTACTAATGATGCTATATTTTGCCAAAATTGCTACCTGTCGTGTAAGCTTAAATCGGCAGATGTGAAAACTTGTCCAATTTTCGGGAATGACATCTGTGTTTGAAGGTTTTTTGGGTATTTTTGATGGGTGGGTGAGATAAAATTGAGCTTTTTTTGGTAGGTTTCATTTATAATTTTAGCTGAGATTTTTTTAGTTAGATATGAACACGTAGTTATGAATAAGATAATATAAATATAATCCAGCGATCTTAACGAGAGTGAATCGGTTCTTATCAGATAAGCACGCTCCATCTTAGGCCATAGCCTTTGCTTACCATCAGGCAAACTATGACCAAGAACAAACCCGTATAAATAAAGAAGATACAATAAAACTGTAAGTAAAAATACTACTTCTCAGTAATAACAACGACCTACCCTGACAATAAAATGTTATTCAGAAAAAGTATTAAAGCTTATTAATAATTATGATACCTACACGTTAATTATTAGACTTTGCGAAACACAGTTTTGTTTTGTGATAATTAAGATGAGTTCTATAAAATAACTTAATTCGACTTAATAATTTACAACCTTTATTATTGACAATAAATTTTAACACATACGAAAAAAGACGGGTCAGTAAATTATGCACATAGTTATATTACATTTGCCACAATTTCAATGCATATTTGTCCAGTAAGCAATATACCATTACAGATCCCATCAACAGCTTTAACCACCTCCCGTCCAAATTACAAACTCTAATCACAATTACAAAAGCTATCCGTTTTCTAGTGAATTAATGGGCAGCCATTAGAGGCCACACAAATATTACCAAATAGAGATGTGTCATAATACGCACCTTGGAAATTAGGGTGGTTACGTAATCATAGGGAGAGAGTTATTGGTCAGCAGTTTTGTGCATTATTTTGGTAGCCTGGGAAGAACAATTAGTGTTTTGATGCTGTATACTGTAATGTATGCTAAGATTGGTTTACCTAGACAGTTGACAGGAGATTTGTAAAATAAGATTAAATATTTTTTTAATTTTAAACAACACGTTTAAACTTTAAGCACTGTAATCTATGAGTACTCATACGGACGTTGACTGCGCGTTTATCACATGTGTAAAATATGTTTAATGTTACAGCTTTGTATAGCAATGGTACTTACCTATTATAAATTTTACTTGAGGTTTGCAATATTGCTTGCGTCTTTAGAAGGTGTGATAAGCTCTCTCTGAGAAGAATACATGATCACTATTTAAAGAACTTGTGCATTATGACTTTTTCAAGATAGATCCTGCGTACCAAAAATCTCTCAACAATATTTCTTATTTATACGAATTGTAGTTACTTGCTTCTGATGGTAAGCGATCATTTTGGTCTAGGATGGAATGTGCGTTATAAATCCGATTCAATGTATTCGTTTGCTTACCAAATAAGTCCTCCCGTAAAATACCTATCAGCACCCTAGCTATTACTAAGTAATACACCCCAGGTCAGGTCAGGTAAGAATAATATAAATCTAAGACGCCTACTAAAAACCTTACAATATTTTGCTTCCCAAATAACTCCCTCTAAAACACTCTAGCCAATATTAGTAAGTATTACACCCCGGAACGTTTCCGGTTTTGTTTTCGTGCTATGAATAAGAACATATAAGACGCGTACCAAAAATCTTACAATATTTTGCTTCCCAAATAACTCTCTCTCTTAAACACCCATTACCACTGTAGCTAGTACTCGTATTAGTAAGCATAACACCCCAGGACGTTTCCGCTTGGGATAGGTGGAGTTCCGGGCCATGGGATAGGTGGAGTTATGTTATTTGTAAATGCATGGCTTTGGGATTGAGATGTAGAGATAGGTTTAATGTGATAGCAGATGGTGGAAGAAAAAGTCTGCCCGGGAGGTCTCTAAATGAGTTTTTTGGGCTAGTACAAATTACAAATACAAATTTCATTTATTTCATCACAGGAAATGTAACAAAGTGCTTTGCCAAATATAACTTAATTCTAACTAATAATAACTAATATACTTAATAGGTAAGCTTGCTTTATACTTTATATCCCTATTATTATGCTCATACCTAGAAGAAATAACTTCTTATACGTAGGTACAAAATACTGTTCACAAGAAAAGAAATATATATATGTGCGTGAACTTTGAATTTTAAAACCCAGTTTCGCTTACAGCTTAGCGGTTGACTAAGGTTTGCAACTTTGGAATACTCTTTCAGGTTCTATGTTGTTTTCCTTTATTATTACTTTCTTTACCCCAAGTGGTGTTGGGCAGGACACGTTGCGAGGCAGAAGGACGGCAGGTGGACCAAAACATTTACGGACTGGAGGCCCATGACTGGCCATAGAAACAGAGGTTGCCCACCAATGCGGTGGGTTGACGACATTAGAACAACCGCAGGGAGCACCTGGATTTAATCTGCGCAGGACCGGGACGAGTGGCGTACAAGAAGAGAGGCCTATGCTCAGCAGTGGGAGATAACAGGCTGATGATGATGATGATTACTTTCTTCCGTCTTCTAAGCCTAAACCTATGGTTCACTATTTATATTCTAGAACTACCTATAACATTAACTACCTACTTTTCTTATTTCGTAGTTTACTAGATGAGTTCATCATTTTCCAAAATCCAAGCCCCAGTAGGTACTCGCGGCCACCCGCAAGCAGTTATTAAGCCCAGGTTAAGGCCGACCAAGTCGTGTCATAATTATGGCTGACGATCTACCAAATTACAAACTATTGTGGACTCCCGGTAAGGTCTACGCATTCGACACTGTATATTATCTAGTCTAGAGACTTGAAAATCTTCAATCGTCCTGTTGTTATCGAATGTGAGCAGCCAATTTTGGTGTCGAGAGTTTATCAAGCCGCCTTCGGAGCGTTTGATAGGGATTAGCGACTAATAATACATTCAATGCTTAGCCAACATTCAATCATGTAGACTTTATATCTATACTAATATTATAAAGCTGAGGAGTTTGTTTGTTTGAACGCGCTAATCTCAGGAGCGACTGGTGCAATTTGAAAAATTATTTTTGTGTTGCATAGACCATTTATCGAGGAAGGCTTTAGGCTATATAACATGACGCTGCAACTAAAAGAAGCGAAGAAATAATAGAAAATGTGAAAAAACGGGGAAATTATTAATCTTTGAGGGATTCCGTTGCGTGCACTGCGAAAACGGTTCAAGTCGTGGGTAACAGCTAAATTTATAAAGCTGAAGAGGTTGTTTGCAAAAAAAAATATGATGCCTAAAATAACTATTCCACGCGGACGAAGTCGCAGGCACAGCTAGTCTTAACTAAAATTACGACAACAATACAATTATTTCAGTTTTATACAATGCTGCACTGACTAGTATAAGGTATTCTGTGATATAAGCGCTGATTTTCATCAATGCTACAAGACGCACCAATGATAAATAATTGTTGAATGGACGAATTGTTAAAAGAAAGTATTCGATATTAGTTAAAGTACTTTTCGTGGTTTGGAAATAAGAGCTCTTTATGTTTCGCAAAAGGTGGCGGTAAAGATTTTAAGGGTTAATAAAAGCTTTTAATTCTTGTGAGGAATTTTGTGACTCATACAAATTCTCTGTGCAATATTTAACATGCTCAATTGTAACGATGGTATTGGAGCGATAATAAGTAAATGTAAATTGAATAACATTTTCCGGCCAAGTATTCTTTTCCTCTGTGTATGTATATGCATAGTTCGCATAGACATATCTATTTTTATAAACGATTTCACGGTAAATGTTGTGATGTGACCTTAATTCCATATTGAATAAATATATGTTCTATGAGTATCTGATAGTTAGTTTCTAAGCGTTTCACCCACCAATGCGGAGGGTTGACGAAATTAGAGCACCTGGATTCAATCTGCGCAGGACCGGGACGAGTGACGTACAAGAAGAGATGCCTATGCTCAGCAGTGGGCGATAACAGGCTGATGATGTGTTTTGTGGACCGCTGCGAAAACTGAGTTTTATTTTGTATTTTAGATACTTATTAGTTTTATTAGATTACAAGTATAGTATACATGATTTGTATTAATAAAGAACATTGTATTTTACAAAAAAAGACAATTAAAAAAATCACTACCTAATACAAACTCCATAACTAGAGCTCCCTCTACCGTGCCCCGGGTGCTAGAACTGCCAGAGGTCCTTAATGACATCGCTCCCATAACGCCATGGCTTTATTTCCGTTATCAATTTACATAGAATGGTTCGCCACCTATAAATATAGGGTTGGTTTACGAAACTGTTTTGGAAGTTGTGTGGGCTGAATGTATAAGTTGGGGTTAAAAATTGGATAGTTCATGATCTAAGGGTATGAATTTGATACAATGAACTATAGAATAAAGAGACAATAAGTTATTATTTTATATTAACTGTCAGAGATGTAAAGTATCTTAGATAAAAGTATCTGAAATACAGATACAAGATACTAAATACGTATTTGAAATACGTATTTGAAATACTTTTTATTATTTTATCTTGTATCTTATATCTAGATACATTTTCCTGGTATCTTAGTATTTTGAAGATACTTTTTTCCCCAAGATACTTTTGTTAAAATAAATTTAATTTTTTCTTTCCGAACGCAACTACAAACCATTAACCAAACGTCGTCTAAACATTTTGTCAATATTGCCGAAAACCAAATGACAGATGGCAACACTATCTTTCTCAAAATGTCCCCGTCTTAGGTGGAAATACGCACACGATAGGAAAAAGTTTCCAAAATGTCCGCCCACTTTGTAAACAATCAGACTAAGAGTAGGTATCTTCATAGAAAACTACTATTTAAAGCTATGTTTAACAGTTAACGATTTATAATTCGCACATCATTCTCATCATCAAATTTCTGAAATGAAACTCTCGCAAATGCTAAAATAATGAGATATACTCACATTAAGATTTTATGATGATTGTAAATTGCGGTTGTGATGTTTTTACTACTCTGATTACTTTTCTACATGATATTTTGATAACAATAACACATCACACAATTACACACTGACAAAACAAACACATTATAATCACTCACATTATGTCCAGACTATCAAATCATAAACATTTTCACACTTGAAATGCAATATTTACATTAAAAACAAAAGAATGCCGCAATCAAAACAAATCAGTTGACTTAGATATTTTTTTACTTTTTTTATTTTTTTCTTTCCAACTTACGCAAAAAAATATTGAATCAAACTTTCCTTCATGTGCTTGATGGAATAAATAAATACCTACGTCAGTGAAATGCCGTCAGCATTTTGGGGACCTTTCCTTCTACTACAGGCATTTTAGATTAAGTATTTTTGTTTTAGAAGTAGTTTAAGTTTTTAATCTATTGTTAGTATTTTGTTTTTAAAATTAGTTTTTAACAAAATGTAAGTTTTTTGAATAAAACAATACGTCAGTCACGAGTTTGAAGAAAAAGGAACGTTTTAAAATGAAATGACGGCGAATCAGAATTCAGAGCAGTACGCATGCGCATTGCGCACACTCGTAACACGTGCATGTGCGGACAGTGTGACCATTTGTGCCAGAATTCTGCCATTTTGACCGAATCGAGGGTGAAATTTCGAGTTTGGCAGACACTGTCGACGAATTGGAAAATGGGCAGAATTTGGTTGAATCGAGATGTATCATCATGCAATTAAAAATTATAGGGAAAAAACTACTTTTATCACACTACTAACATTATATTGTACTCTG
This sequence comes from Macaria liturata, assembly GCA_964023185.1. Lineage (NCBI taxonomy): Eukaryota > Metazoa > Arthropoda > Insecta > Lepidoptera > Geometridae > Macaria > Macaria liturata. The sequence continues at coordinate 17,284,014 of OZ026806.1, forward strand.
TGTTATTACACGCTACTTGGTTAGAAGTGATTTCATCGTACTGGCAACTCATCTTTGGCAGCCAGTTTTGAGGTCAAATGTCGGGGATTCCCCGGATGTATGTTTTAAAAATAGATATTTCCCCAATTATCAGTTAGTTTACGTATGTTTTACTAATATGGACCTTATAATATATACCATAAAGTATAATTTGATTATTTTAAAAAATATTTATGACTTTTCATACTGTTGATCTGTTGATAACTGCTGTTGTGATTTTTGATTTTTGACTTCAGCGACCGGTGCCATTTTATTAGCGTGATACTCCTGTGTGCACTTGACATTTGAGAGAATATAATAATTATCAAGAACATTATATTATATATTTATATCCTTTGTGAGATTCGGAATCGCCACCATGGAAACGGTCTTATTTTATTTTGCTAAGTTGCATTATTACATGTTTGTCAGAAATGTGTGTGTAACTTGCGAACAGAGCCGAACGAAATGTTAGGTTAGAATAACAACAAATTATTAATTTTACCAAATTAATAATTTGTTACACACAAACCCAGAGTATTTATATATATACACGAATTTTACTAAGTTTGTGTATATATATATATATATATATATATATATATATATATAATATAAAGTTCAGATTTGTGTGAGTAAGTTCATTAATATATACGCTAAGAACTCACGGAGCGGTTTTTGCGCCCGCCGCGGTGGCGATGGCGGGCCCGCAGCCTTTGTAGAATGAATACCAATACAGATATGTATGTAAAAAACGCAAGTACATTTGACATTGTATATTTTTTATATATAAAAAAAAATGTATAAAAATATTAAATTTTTAACATTTTCGAAGATTTGTAAAACCTTCCTACATTATTCTTTGAATAAATAAACTTGACAGTTAAAATAAATGTTGTTTTCCTACAAAAGTATTTTATCTTTAAAAAGTATTTGAAAGATAGGTATTTTGTATCTTGTATTTCAGATACATTTTTAGAAAAGTATTTGTATTTGGATCTGAAATACTTGTTTTTAAGTATCTTGCATCTTGTATTTCAGATACTTTGTATAGGGTATCTTATACATCTCTGTTAACTGTTAACTTATTTTAAATTAACTGACTTGGCTCAACGTATCAGCATTGCCATCCAGCGTGGTAATGCGGCCAGTATGCTGGGCACGCTGCCCTCTGGTAGTGGGCTGGAGCACTTAGATTATCTTTAGGCTTTTCTAAAGATTTTCTAAGTGCCCCTTTTTGTAGTAGTTAGAAGTAAATAGTAGGTTTAGTTTTTCTTCCCTTGTTTTATATTTTATTATTTTAATTAACTGACTGAGTTTAATCTAAACTCAGTCAGTTAATTTAAAATAAGTTATCAGTTATAGGTCCCAATAAAATTAGTACCTCATATCAAGCTACTCTAAATCTTATCTTAGATATATTGTATGTATCTTTTGAGCTGGTAGGTGTAAATATGAAAATAATAGAAGTAAAAATACCAAATCATATGATACTCAGGTTGTTCTTAAACAGAGGTGAACAAACCTTTAATTTCGAATTCAATTTTCGAAGAAAAATTAATTGGTCTATGTGTCTTTAGAGTTTTAAAGTATTCTTTCATACCATATAAAGTTTTAATATATTTGTCGTACCGATAAGGTACCAATTGGGACATTAATTAAGTTTTCGTGTATTTTTTATTTTTAATGTTATAGATATAAAACGAGTACCTTCAACAAACTTAAAAAAATTAAGAGCTTCTAAGTGTTTACGTCTATTTGTGTAGGTACCTTTTAACTATATTTTTTTATCTAAAATGTCAAAACAACATTCATATCCTACCCATTACAAAACGCGAAATGCTAATAGGAAAGCTGCTAGAGACTAGTCATGGGAGCAGAAGCACTTGCAATATGCAATTTACGTAATTTGCGCTACTGCAATGCAAGTTGCAACTAAGTGCTTGACTGTTTGCAGTTTGTTCAATAAGAGAATGATTCTTGGAATGATTAGAACAAATTAGAATGATTTAAAAAACAACTTAGATGCATTTTTTTGCTTTGCTTGTGATTGTTTATCTTCAGTTTAAAAAAAAAGGTAAAATATTTCAGAACATATATCACACAGCGCCATCTAGCCCCACACTAAGCAAACGCATGTACCGTACGTACTAGATAACGGATATAATACACATATACTTTTGAAAATACATACTTATTATACATAGAAACGACTGGACTCGACACAATTAATAACAAATTTAAAAATTCATTACTTGTGTATTGTGGGAATTGAACCCGCAACCCAAGATCAGAGCCACTACCAACTGAACTAATAGGGCAGTCAGTTTTTTTGGTAAGACAATGGTTCTAAGACGAATTGTTGATAAAAATATGTTCCTTAGAGGCAATAAAAGAGAGGCCTATGCTCTGTAGTGTGTGATAACAGGCTGTCGATAATGATGATGCTGATGGCTGCCATTCTTATTGGAAGATAATAACTTAAACTTCTGTTTCTAATTCTATTCTTGAGTGAAATGGTTTCTTCTAGGCAAGTGCGTTAGACTAAAACGTTGCTTAACAACAGCCGAGTTGTAGTTAGCATTAGCCTATGAGTGAAATGGTTTCTTCTAGGCAAGTGCGTTAAAATAAAACGTTGCTTAACATCAGCCTAGTTGTAGTTAGCATTAGCCTATGAGTGAAATGGTTTCTTCTAGGCAAGTGCGTTAGACTAAAACGTTGCTTAACATCAGCCGAGTTGTAGTTAGCATTAGCCTATTTTTCATATAAGTCGCAGTTTTTGCTAAGTTTCTAATGTTGTTTTAGAAACGATTTCTGCGTTTGGATACTAACAATTACTCGAATATTTTTCTTAATAAATCTTACTACACACGATTTTTACGAAAGTTTCATACTGGCATCTTCTTTAACACAATACATTCAAAACACTACCTACTGTCTAGATTTGTCTATCAACTGTAATCTAATATCATGTTAGTTTTACGTGCAATACTGCACATGGGGTAGGTTTAGACTGTGCTAACTTAGATAACATAAAGGTTTTATTGTTAAAAGTTTTAATTATGTTTATTAGAAGGTAATTTATTTTAACTTGTATTAAAAAAAACTCAAACAAATGTAACGAAAACCATTTAAATTCGTTCAAGTTTTATTTGTGTAATGTGAATGTAAAGTACTTTTCTACAGGACTACATTTATGACACGAAACAATGATTGTTATGCATGAATATGTAATTTTCCAAGAATTGAGTTTAATGATTATAATAACTATGCGTTAGTTGGCACTTCAACAACAAATTTGTATAAATACTAAGATAATTTAGAGGAACCAAATGTAAGCTAGCCAGTAAAGTTGACAAATATATCAAGCAGCCTTCTAATGTCCTCCACAGCCTTTCATAACGTTTGTACCAAATACGACTCAATCTCGATCCATCCATCAATTGTGGTACAAATCCATACAAATAGATCGCTCTGGGAGTCGGCGACAGGCGATAAGCGACACAAGCGACAGGCTTGTCAACGACATGTCCGACATGGCTCATCGTAAGTATTGTCATTAAATAGGGTGGCCATGAATACTGGATACACAATAAAATACTTGTCTTATACCTGTATAAAAATAAATCATAAAATGTGTTGATAAGCGCATAACTCAACGACGCCTGGACCGATTTGGCCAATTCTTTTTTTTATGTTCGTTGAAGTTCAAGGATGGTTTTTACGACTAGAAAAATTCGAAAAAAAAGTAACTTAAGAGTAAAAGAGTCAACAGACAGGAAGAAGTCTGTCGGGTCCGCTAGTAAAATATATATAATTATATTCATGTTTTGTAAAAAAAAAAAAAACCTAGTTGTTGAAATTTAATGCCTGTTATGCAATGTTTAATCTAGATTAGATGAAAATATTGTTCTATTTTCTACTTGCAACTTCTTCCTATTAGCAGGCTTACAGCCGGCAGTAGTAGTTGTAGTTAGTATTCCAGGTTAAAAAATCCTGCAATAGAAAGCAGATTTAGCTGTAAAAGATTAAGCGCTGATTAAACATGTCCTGTTAAGTGAATTAACTTAGTTTTTTACTTCAAGCTTTTAAATTTTCTTGATCCCAAATGATTTTACTCAGTGGATATAACTTATTAATTGGTCTAAAAGTAGCATTATTACCTACCTACCAATATCTTCTCTGCCACAATTTGTCCATGGTAATAATCTTATAATTCAGCATCATGCCCACCCTACTGAACAATATGGGTCCTTTAATTATCCATGACGGATGTACTTCACATTATTATCGACAATTCAACGACATGACAGATGCAAGCTTTTTAAAGAACTGGGGAGCTAGCACGCTCCTTGATCTCTTCTGCTATATCATTGTGTATAATCTGATTCAGATTTGAAACATATCCACTGTTTATCTTACGCCTTTCTAATTATGTATCTTGTCGTAGTTACGGGCTAAAAATTATTTTTTAAATGATACATATTGGTCCATTTTAAGGACGCCTAAAGAAGAAGATACTCTCATTGACTTCCTGCCTTGTGTATTACACATATCATTTATAAACTGGCAAAACTTTTAATATTTAATATTTGGCTTTTTTAAGCTTAATACTAGATTTCAAATAAATTAACTTTTATTTTGCGGATTTTCATAGAAAAACTTTATTTAGGTGTTTCAACCCAAAATCACTTTCAATTAATTCAGATAAAACGAAGCAATTCTCTTTAACCATTCTATAGGTGCTATCTGTAGTCCTGTACAGAGTAAATAGAAATATAATGAATGTAGATGACTGTATTAAATGTGGAGTAAATGATATTCATATTATTATTCACTCATATTCAATGGTTTCGGTGAGTGATGGTGTGAAATCAGCGACTCAATTTATACAGTAAACGTGTTAATGAAGATAAAGTTAGTGGATTGGGTATGTTTGATATTGCTTGAATTAAATAAAATAAAAATAAAATAAATATTCCGGGACATTGCACACAGCGCCATCTAGCACCACACTAAGCAAACGCTTGTGTCGCGGGTACTAGATTACGGATATATAATACTTATATACTTTTCTTTTGTAAATACATACTTATTATACATACAAACGACCAGACTCTACACAAGTAATTATAAATTTTTAAAGTACATAAATACTTGTGTCATGCGGGAACCGAACCCGCGACCTCTAGAATAGAAGGCAGAGCCACTACCAACTAAGCTAACAGGCCAGTCAAGAAGTAAATGTAAGAATTGGTACATCACTATCACTATTATTAGTATGTACCTACGATATTGTTTGTCAATTTAGGAAATTGTCGGGTTTTTTTTTAACGAAATGGAGTTGCGTTTGTATCGATTCTTACCTACTGGCTAGAGAAGATTTAAATAAGAAAATTTTGAGGCTCGGTTTTTAATATGGTTTCGTTTTTTTTTTTATTTTAATCATAATTTTATTTATTGGGGCTTTGGCCAACATTGGCATGTCAGTCCCATCATACGGTTTCGATTTAGTACAGTATTCTTTTACTTTGCGTTTGACTAAGCTATTATTGTGTTTGTACGGCCTAAGCCGCAATTTCGCCAGTGGTATGTAACACGATGAGCCTACATTTAATGTTTAAAACATTTTTACGTACCTACAAGTACTTGAATGATTGAGTTACATATTTCAAAATACAGCAAAAAACTTGCATATATGTTGTACCTACTCAAAAATAAAGCTGTACCTACTTACCTCCAACGAGGTTTCTAAGAATTCTCCAAAACTTTACAACCTTCTTAAGGTTGCATGCTAATTTTCACAGTCTACCCCTAAAATGTATAAAAACAAGAACAAAAAATGTTTAAAAACGTTCCAGCAAACGTATTTATCATAAAATCAACATGACGGCATTTCAAATACTTGAAATATTAATCGGGACTTCCTTTTAGCGCCTCCGTATTTAAGCTGCTTTTCAAACCCTTTTTGACTTTAAAACAAACTTATCTACAACTTTAAGTAAATGATTAATAAACCCTAAGTTTAACAAAATAAGGACTATTTCATAAATTGAACTTAAACAGATGTGTGAGTGATTCTGTCATCTGTCATCGACGGATGTCACATTTTGGTTTTGGGCACACAAAAGAAATAGATACATTAATCACTAGGTACGTTACATGTTTGTCGATATTTGATCGTGCATTGACATCTATACGAGATTTTGAATTATAAAAATCAATTAACCAAAAAAATCGCTCTAAATTCTTCAACAAAAAGGGGGATGAAATTGTATGACTGCTGCTGAAAACGTCTTATCAATTAATCATGCATTTTATTTGCCTCATCATTCGTTATTATATAATCTCCACTACCATATATAGGTCACTTACTAAGTCGTTTTATATAAGAGGGGCGAATTCCTTTTTTTTGTAAGAGCCTCTGAAATCTACGTCTCCTGTAATTTTCTAAGAATAACGAAAATCACAAATTCTCTTAGTGATTTTCGTTTCTCTTAGAAAATTACAATTTACAAACAGAAAAATAATTCGCAAGAATAAGAAGAAGCATTTTATGTACATCTGGGGCAATTTGGGCGTTTCCGTGGGTCGCATAACGCCATAGAACTGCAGTCATCAATGACGATGACCAGGACACCAGAGTTCTTCACAGAAATAGTTACTACTCATGGTTACCCATCCTAATATTGACCACATCAACCGTTACTTAGCTTTTTACCGCAGTCCGTAGATAAAACTTCAGAACACGACCAGAAACTGTGTTTCCTGCGAACTACAATCCAGGGGTCATCAAATCTAGAGTTAATAGGTATCTTCTAGGTAAGCGTGTTACACCCTAGGCTGCAGCAATGCTTAACATTAGGCAGGCTGTAGTCAAACAAAAACCTATCCCTGGTAAAAAAAAACTACGGATAAATTAATAGATAAATATTTCAGGCCATATCACGCAGCGCCATCTAGCCCCATACCCCCAAACGCTTGTATATGGGCACTATAGTACATTATGTATACTAATCCAAGCATAAATCCAAGCTCGGCTCTGCGCCCGATTAGCGGTGGCTGTGTCGCTGCACTCATTACAGGCCCTAATTGCGGCCGAGAGCGCGTCACAAACGCGCCGCCCGCTTTCATCTCGCCGACGCACGGTGTGGGTAGCGTGGATGGGTGGGCGATAGGCGGCAGCGGGAGCGGGTGGTGGAGCGATGTTTTAGTAAGAGAATGGGTTTGAGTTTGTCTGTCTGTTAGTAATATGAACGGTACAACAGAAATGTCAAATGTAGATTTATGCAAAAATAATATGGTTACGAATTTCGTTTGCAATATTAATTATACCTATATTTTTTCCGAATCTGATAAAGCTGCTAAACTTGCTTACATTTTGACATGAAAACTTTTATAATAACATGAACGAATATTTCATTAGAAAATAGGAATGCCTCGATTAAACTCGATTAAAAAGAAGAAACAACATAAGTGTCATGTATACCTAACAACTTAATAGATATACAAAAAATAACGATAACTTCGTTACACAATGCCTTATAATAAACAAGATTTTATATTTCATGCCATAAAATTATAATAAACTTAATGTTCTATGCAAATGCAATAAAGGCATGCTAATCTTTCAATCACTCAACAATAATAAATAACAAAATAAAACAAGTCATAAAAAATCACTTCACACTAAGTTCACAGCCGTAACATTATTTTATCAATTATTATGTACATCACTCCGTGGAAGGTCCTGGGCGCCCACCACGATGTATTTGCACAAGAGAACTCCCCTAATGAATTCTGCGGGGGAGTCACGACTCTCAATCATGAGGAAATACGACTAAATCGCTTACGCTCGTGATGAAATCGCGCCGCTTATGCTCTAATCGCTTTTCTCCCCACACACAGCACAATATATCCAAATCATTCATTCTGTTTCGAAAAAATATAACACTGACACGCTATCGCATTGTAGTTCTTATTCCTCTACAGATAAGAGTGTAAAGATTTTATTTAAGTTTTATTAACGTTGGTGAGATAAGTTTGTGTTTTAGTAATTGTTTTTATTCATTTATTGGGGGCCATAGAGTCGGAAAGGTGGTTTTAATGTGTTCTCTATTAGCAAGCCACGAGTTATCATCAACTTATAGTGGATTTGTACTAATTTTATTACACTAAGTCGGTTTTTAAGTTAATATGTATGATCTAAAGAGTTTCGGTAAATGATAAAAAAGCATATTTAATTAAGATTGTGTTTAACGAGCTATTAAGCGAGTTTATTTGATATTTATTATTTTAAGTAGATGTTGAATTAAATTCGGGATAGTTATTGAGCATAAAATGTTTTTTTCGATTGAAATTACTTGCGCGTGATTTGATCCAGAAAGATTCGTTTCTGTGGGAGCCATTTGTGAAATTATGGTAGGCGTAGACATAATTTCTCATTTTTTGAACATTTATAAAAAAAAAAGCTACAAACAATATTATCCTGAAAGTTTGTAAAATTAGGTCTGTCTTTGCATAGATAAACAATCAACAATCTTACTACCTAGCCGCTTTCATGAGCCATATAACACGTAAGATTATGGGTTGTCGCTATTCATCATTATAGCATTTCTGTACCTACAATGTTAAAAAAAATATAGGTATGTAATGCGCTGAATATTACCAAAATCAGAAGACATAAGGTTTGAAAACTGTAAACACTAAATATCACAAATGTTTTATTCAAATTCATTTATTTGCAAAGATGTAGTGAGAATCATGGTACAAAAACATTTAGGTAGTAGTAAAAAGTAAACATTTGTAGTTACATCTTACCATTTCTGGTATGCAAAAATCACATTTTGGTAACTAAGGATCTATTATTATACAAACTTAATTCTTGCTTACTAAAGGCTATGCCAAAGACACATTTTTCTCAAGTTTTTTTCATAATATCTTATGATCTTTCACCGTCTTGACAATCCCCCTCCACAGAGTACATATTCTCACAGATTAAGACCCGTGTGTTAATAAACCATCTTTCAACTGCGTGTGGCCTTCGTGGCTTTCTATGGGACAATTAGAGCCGTGGCTTATGGGAAATGCTTACTTATGTGTTTGGGGGATGAGTTATGGGATTTTCTTGGAGATTAGACCAACAATTACTTTCATAGGTGGTTCTTTCTTTCATTGATCATTTGCAGTAAAATTGTTCAAATTCTGACCAGAATGCTGGCCTTTTACTTGCTCAACCATCAGAATATTAATAATTGAACCAATGTGGTTATACGGCCAGTACGTTAGACGTGCTGTCCTCTGGTTTTTAGACTAATTAGATTTATCAATATGTAACTAAAACGGTTTTCACTCACGTGTAATTCGCGTATGTGGTCGCCACCATTATCAGAACGCACGTTCTGAAGATGGGTGTCATTACACCCGAAACGCGTAAACAAAATACGCGAATTACACGAGAGTGAAAACCGTTTTAGTTACATATCGATAGAATGTCTCACGTAATTTTTAATAGTAATTTAATTTAACTTTTTAATCTTTACGCTTTTCTGAAGATTTGTGTTTTCATTTAGTAGTAGTTGGAAGTACCTACATAGGTTTACTTAATACTAGCTGTGCCTGCGACTTCGTCCGCGTGGAATAGTTATTTTGGGCAACCTTTTCAGCTTTATAAATTATAGCTGTTGCTGCCACGACTTGAACCGTTTTCGCAGCGCACGCAATGGAAGCTCACAAAGATGAATAATTTGCCCCGTTTTTTCCAGATTTTCCATTGTTTCTTCGCTCCTGTTAGTTGCAGCGTGATGTTATATAGCTTAAAACCTTCCTCGATAAATGGTCTATTCAACACAAAAATAATTTTTCAATTCGCACCAGTAGTTCCTGAGATTAGCGCGTTCAAACAAACAAACAAACTCTTCAGCTTTACAATATTAGTATAGATGTGTATGTATACTATAAAGCAACTCTATCAACATTGAACCTACCTCTATATGTTAAAACTTCCGATAAATTAAGCAATACACGTACCTTTACGAGCATACCACCACAAGATGGCAGCATGGAAACTTGTACACCATTCTGTTTAATGTGTGTATGATAACACTACATAGACTGAACATCGATATTTGACATAGTGCTGCAATAGGGTAGGTTTTGTTAAATAGATTTTCTTCAAAATGTAAGCAAACACGTTTAGACTTATTTTATACTGGACCGAAGACAGGACTTGCAATATAGCTAGGCAAAGTCTGTAAATCAATTTTCTCATGCATTTTTTGTAACTGGCCAGTCAGTCATTTGACAAACAGATCACCTGTAGCGACAATTTCACAAGCAACAATGCGGATTAAGGTGGAGAATCTCTCTCTTGAGTCGTATTTCCTCATGACTGAGGGAGACTTCGTTAGGGGAGTTCTCTTGGGCAGATACATCGTGGTGGGCGCCCAGGTCCTTCCACGGAAGACATAATATGTCCTCGGATTTTGTGGTCCTCAAACATGTCGGTTTCCTCACGATATTTTCGTTCACCGCTAAGCGAGTTCGAATCTACACTTAACTTGAAAATACATGTGATTGGTGTAGGGCCGGATGAAAAGCAGACACTGGAAACGCTAAGCCCCACTCGCTTACCGCTAAGATGGAGAATACCTGAACTGAAATAGAACCTGCTTTCCAAAGTGTCTGCTGCATCACACCATTAGGCGCTTGGTGACTGTTCTAACACCTCAGGGTTGGTTTTCAAGCAGATTACTACTATGGCAGAATGAACATAAAAAAGCAAGTTTGCTTATGTTTATTATGATCATCATCCACAGCCCTTAGGATCCCACTGCTGGGTATAGGCCTCCTTTTGTATGTGCCATCTGCGTCGATCTTGTGCCAACCTCATCCAGGTTGGACCTTCGACTTATGATACCTAAGTTTATATAAAAGTAAGCTACGCTTAGATACGTAAGCACAAAATTGTTGGCTTAGACTAGTCTTTGAGAGTTATATGTCGATATAGGTCTTCGTGTGGTCTATAGCCGTAGGTCAGAGAGGGAGAAGTAAGAAAATTGTATGTATAATAAAAAATAGATTTTTTAAAAATCATAAAAGTTTTGCTCTAATTCTAAAATCTAATGATTCTTTTGGTTCTCTCAGTCTTGGACCACCGAGATACAGGCTCACAAGAAACTCACAATAACACTAATTAAGTAATTAACATAAATATCTTATCCTTTCTCTATCCTTTAGTAATTCTATGACTTTAGGAAACGTATCTTCGTACAAAAGCCAAAAAGATTATGGATGCGACTTATATGCTAATTACCAGTACCTAACACTGAATGTTTTTTGTTTATAGTTCTAGTCTATCTTAGTTGAAAAGCTTATATTCTTAAAGATTCAGGAAAATATGCGCAATGTGCTTTATTTACTAGTGGACGCAGGTACTATGTTCCTAAACATTATTTATTATGAACCTTTTTGATTTGATAGGTACGCTTAACGTTATTACTAAACCACTGTAGCATAAAGATAAAGAAGAGTGCCCACAAATCAAACTAAAATAAATACACAGAACCGTAACACAAATCCGAGCGAAACGATTTCCAAACGAACTAATGGCGAAATTACTGGCATATGACTAAATAACTTAATGCTTCCAAACTATTACCACTATTCATTGATCTTTGATTGTGTATTAATATCGGAACCCTCTTAATTTTCACCAAATTTTCTTTTCACACAAAACATTTCAATTTCATCTCTATGGTTATAAAACTAAGGTTGAAAGCAAATGAAAAAGTTTTTCTCGTAAGTTCTTAGTTCGGGCGTCGCGGGAGGTCCGAATAAAGTGGTTTTTATATGAAATCATTTCCATTAACGGTGCCTATTACAGCAATGATATTACCTACAATTTGGTACATATTTAATATCAATAGTAGATACGTTCGAATGTTATACGATGAGCAATTTTTGTTTTTGAATATGGCTTCTGGGTGGTAAATGGGAATCTACTCAATGTATTTAGGTTCATTAAAACATTTTTTACAGTTCGGAGTTTTTGTCAGTCAGTCACGTGGTCGTCTGCCAGTCCCCGAGGGGAGCTGGTAGGGCCTCAACGAGATAGATCTCTTTAGAGGGGCAGGGCTCCGGGACACTCTAGGCCCCGGGGAAGTTCACAGTTCACGTCGAGTCGCTCTGTCCGGCGACGTACCAGCAACGGTCGGCGTTGTTCGACGTGATGAGGCGATGTGCCTGTCGCTGCGGCGCATTTCTATAGCGCCGGGACGACAGGCGGTGGTTCCTGGAGGTGGTGCAGGCGCGTCGACCTCCCGCTCGGGAGCAGCAGCACGACGAACGGCGCACGCAACCTCACGGGAGGGAGCGGCTATTGCAGCGCGACGACTCAACAGGACTCCGACTCAACAGAACTCAGGAGTTTTTGATGGATGAGTTAGGGTTAAATAAGATTACTACACATTTTTTAATTGAAGGTATCGGTTTTTATAATGAGTTTAATTAAGTACGTAAATATGATTTCCATCATAATAATATAAATGAGCGATTTCTGGATATAAACAGTGTGAGGATTTTCCTAAGCGTTAGCGGAGTAGGAAATACGGTTAAAACGATGTAACTAATGTTTTTTCTTAATCAATGAATAACGATAAAATAAAATATACATGCAAAAGACTAATATAATGAGTAGGTACTCGAATTATTTGCTACGGAATCAAAATTAGAAAAAACGTGATACTTAGAATAAAAGTAATAAATTTCCATTTACAAGTAGGTAATATATTAACTAAACGGTTTTCACTCACGTGTAAAACGCGTAAGTTGTTTACGCGTTTCGGATGTTATGACATCCATCTTCAGAACGTATGTTCTGGGACCGCGGCAGCACGCAGACTGCGCAAGTAGGTAAGTCAGTTTCAACTCCGCTTGTGACTCTAAGCAGTCAGAAAACAAGAAAAATATCCCTGATAAGGGTGTTTATCCTTACATTGTCCTAGATTAATAGGCACAGCTACCTATTATACCTACTTACATGCTTACTAACCCACCTGAAAGCATATACATAACTTTTTTCTTAAAACGTAGACCAATAATTATTATTCACATTTTACTGAATGGAAATGACAATATACTCGTAGCCTCAAATATCTAGGTAGTTGCGACATTCTTTAGAATCCTATTCACCATTAACGATTAAAAAATGTTGGTCAAGTGCGAACACTATAAGTTAAAAAACAACTTCTTTCATAAAGCCTGAAACAAAGGTTTCATAAAAGCGTGAAAGCCTGCCTGAACAATCGACAATGTATTGTTTAATGATAGTAGATTATTAATTATTATTTTACAAACAATGTAATTGCGATACTGCAGCGTGTCTGTGCATACACTACAGGTATAGACAGTGGCCCTCAAACTTTCGTATAATACATTCTTGGGTAAACAGACGTCCAACAGCAAAAGATTGGAAGGTGCATCTCTCTCTTGAGTCGTATTTCCTCATGACTGAGGGTCGTGACTCCCCCGCAGAATTAATTCGTTAGGGGTGTATAAATCGTGGTGGGCGCAAAGCTTGTCATGACAAGCGTCAGAATAGAGTAAGGCTACTCCTATTACTTTTGAAAAGCCTGTAGTTGAGATATTCATACACACCAGAAATCAACACGTCATCATTTAACCCCAAGTAACTGTCAATGCGCTTTAAGTGATTGACCAAAGATTGGTATTTTGAGAGTTTTCGTGGGTTGGATCACATAATATAACATTGTAGGTATGGACAACATCGTCTATATAGTAAGCAAATCGAACAGTCATATATGTTAATTATATTGAAGAGTCAACAAATGCCTATATACTTAATTATGACAAAAACACCCAATTAAAGAAGTTACGTAAAATTATGAAAATAAAAATATTGTTTAGCTCCAAAGTTTGAGCACCACAAGCTAGCGTGTCACATGCTATTTGAAGCCTGTTTGTCTTGTCTGGTGATTAGCAAAGCTTGATAATGCCTTGATAAGCATTATAAGAGTAGCGATGGTTTTGATGATGGCTAGATTTTATCTGACAACTCTGGCAGAACTGGAAATCACGGAATGGATTGTTGGAAAAATATGGTTGTAAGTTTGTTATTAATTTATACATGTTAGTAAAATTTCTAAGTAGGTTTTAAAAATCATAATTCTCTAAGTTTTTTGGCTCGTCTATAAAATTTTAGATCATGTAAGCGATGAAAACTTATATTAAGTAAGTAAAAAGTGTATTTAAACTATCTTAGCACCTCAATTGATTAGAATATAAAGCGTTTCCTAAATCTGAAAATTTGATCAGTTTAATTATGCAATTTTCACAAAATTTTTCTTTTCTGTAAGATCGTGCTTGTAAATGTTGTGCTGCTGACATCTAGCGTTGAGTTATTGCATTACTTGCGATTGTGTAACAGCGCTACCTAGCGTGGAGTAGCTAAACTACTACCACAGACCGGCCTACCAAATGACACAAGAAATCAATTTGACAGATGACAGGTCATATTTATAACCCGAATAAATAAAGACGTGCGTTATAATCTGGCTAGAATAATGGGCTTTGTGCATATTAAATTTCTACGCATAATGAAGTCGATTGTCACTTTGTGTGAACGCAAAAAAAAAACCAACTAAACTAAACGTCAAACAGAATTCATTGAAACTCGTTTTATCAGCGGGAATGTAGAAAATCTCGTTTGTTGATTCCAAGTGATTGTACCTGAGACCTTATAAATAAATTTCGCCAAACACGATGCCGCCAAGTAGTTTACGAGTCGTCTACGCGTTCGCCAGAGAAATGCATCCGAAAACGACGGACGTTTTCATTCAATACGGGACCGCCGGATTTCGCACAAAGTGAGTAAGATTCTTAGAAACTGTCAATTTATCATTGCAGCTAGTTATTTAGGTCATTATTTAGTAACAAATGTTTTTATTTTGCGCCTTTCTCTCGCGCGCCGACTTATTGTCACGTAAGCAAAATGTAGTTCAGTTACCAATTGAAGGATTGCAATGAGTCATGTTGTGTCTTTTATACATAATCAATTTATAACGGGAAGCTCTCGATCTTGTGTCTTAAATGGTCAATGACAGTGTTATTTATATGGTAGATCGTTGGTTAGTCATACCGCTTATATGGTGAGACTACTTGGGCATTTGCATATTATAAGAATGCATTGGCTCATATAAAAAGACCTTGATGCAATTAAAAGTCAGTTATGTCGACTAATTACTGTTTCAAAGTATAATTACTGACTGTTTACTGTATAAAAATAAGGTTTAGTTTTTGTATTATGTATGGAAATGTTTGTAAACTTTGTGTCACCCCAGGGGGTCTTGAGATACCTAAAAATAATTTCATTGTTGATGATACATATGGCTCTAAAATAGACCCCAACAAAGATTTCTATAAATTGTTACCTATATTATTCTAGATTTTTGGTTTTCCTACAAGATATAATCAGAAATTTTGATAGGTAGGTATATCTAAGCTATCTAGGTATTAAGCAATTAAGAATATATCACATTTTTGTTCAAGAATTTACTCATTCCTTTACAAAACATTCTTATAGTCAAAAGTGTTTTTTATCATGAAATCATTTAATGTTTTTCTAGATTTAATTTATTTAGAAAACCCTTAGTTACACAAACAAAAGGTACACACAACACTTAATTCATTTATTATTATTTATATCCTATATTTGTACATAGGAAGAAATATCTAAAGGGAATAAAGGTTTCTTTATTTTATTTTAATTCTATGTAAATGTATCTGTTATTGTTTTATATTATTATTTATGTATTGTATAATATAATTTTTGTAGTGAAAATCAAATGAAGTCACAGCCCCCTTTCACCGGATCAAATTCCTGGCTCGGAAGGTATTGAAGGAATGTGTGGTCTGTCATTGTGTGATGACCCTAATTCTGTGCATAATAATTTGATATTTCTCAAATATTGCTGTCCTTTTATTCTTTTCACTTACCTGAGGCATAGTATCATTTTATGTTCAATCAATTCAATTCCACAAAATATATGTGAAAATTGACAGGCCTGTTAGCTTAGTTGGTAGTGGGTCTGCCTTCTAATCTAGGGGTTGCGGGTTCGATTCCCACTTGACACAAGTATTTATGAAATTTAAATTTATAATTACTTGTGTTGAGTCTGGTTGTTTCTATGTATAATAAGTATGTATATACAAAAGAAAAGTATATAAGTATTATATCCGTTATCTAGTACCCACGACACAAGTGTTTGCTTAGTGTGGGTCTAGATGGCGCTGTGTGCAATGTCCCGGAATATTAATTTATCTTTTTTGTTTATTTTTAATTTCATGAAATTTAAGTATATTATAATTGTAACATATCATTGGTGCAATTAATGTAAATAGTCCTAATTGGGATAAAGAAATTGAATTGAATGCCTCTGGTTTCTAAAACAAAATTTGTTTCATTTTCTTACCAAATAAATTTCTATGGGCTGTCATTGCTAGATTTATTTTCTGCTAATCACAGCACATAGAAAAGAATTTGATCGGAGAATTAAACTGATTGTTGTTTTAGAAACGGTTTATACGCTGGTAGAGAAAAGTGTGGCAAAGTGTTTAGAAACATCAAATTAAATAATTGAACAGAATTAGGGTCAGTGTTTGGGTGTTGTGTGCATGTATATTGTCAATGTTCAACAAAATGCCTCAATATTTAGTGTGGAAAAGTTGAAAAATGCTTTTCATCAATCATTATGATGTTTAACTTCATCGAGATGACTTTCTTTTGGTACTTCATTTGAATAACATCATCATAAATATCTAAAACTTATCATATTACCTACACATAATATCTACCATATGAGAACAGGCATGTTCAACCTTATTGTATATAAGTATTATATCCATTATCTAGTACCCACAACACAAGTGTTTGCTTATTGTGGGGCTAGATGGCGCTGTGTGCAATGACCCGGAATATTTATTTATTTTATTTATTGTCTCTTGTACAGGTTTTACTGCAGGTAACCTGTTAGTAAAAAAACATACAAACAATAATTATGATAGATCACAATTACTTTCTTTCTCCTCCTTTAGTTGTATTCTTCATGATTGAAGGTGTTGACTCCTTCTCAGAATTGTTTTACTGGGGAGTTATCTTAGTATTATAGTTACATCCGGTCTTTCCATGTCTGAAACTTATTCTTGATGGAATTTATTGGCCCATGAACATTTTTTTTTAACTTGAATGAGTTTGCACTTGGCCATAGTTTGCCTGATAGCAAGCAAAGGCTATGGCCTAAGATAGAGCGTCCTTACCCGATAAGAACCGATTCACTCTTGCTTTGAAGATCGCTGGATTAAATTATGAATTAACATTGTTTTTTTCCCTTTGTTTTAAAGTAGTGCCAATGCACATATAACTGGAAGGTAAATCATTATTTTGTGAGTATCTGGCTGTCACTTAGCTGTATAAAAAAAAGTTTATACCAAGATATTTTATGATTTAATATTTCACCCAAATCATATTCCTTAAATCATAATCATCATCATTGGCTTTCTCTCACAAAATTTAACAATCTAAACAGTGTTTGAAATATGTGGTGTGGTTGATTTGTCGTCAAAACTAAACATCATTTTATGTAGTGTTTGTTTAACATCATAAAAGAAACCTCTTCACCACATATTCTTCTTCCATAATCCTCGACTAAATTCACCGCAGTCAACATAAAATGGGCTCAAACAAATAAACCCAGAAGCTTCACTATTCATTTTGGGTCTATAGTTATGCAGGAGAATAGAGAAATGCAGATGCATAAGTCTAGGTACCAAGATACGGGAGAGACTAAACAAATCTACATTATAATAAGTGAAATAATACATTTACAGTGTGACAGTTAAACACAATCCACATAGAGATATCTCTGTACATTCAGGGTAATCATCACAAATACATAAGACATAATCTACTAATTTTGGTGAATTCCCAGCGTGCAACATATCAACCGTAATATTTTATGTATTTATGTTATTTACCTAGGTATTGTCATGCATATCACTAAAAGTGAAGTCTGCCATTTAAAAGCTTATTAAACCTAATATAGAATTAGGATTTACCTCTGCATAAGATTTGATTACTTTAGACAGAGTGAGCTGTAATCTTGTTTTGGCCACATAAAAAAAATATGTGACCTTGTGACATTATAAATGCCATGAACTTTGTTCTTCTTGTTTGTAACAACAACTTAATAGTTAAAAAATCATGTCATTTACAGTAATCTAATCTTCAAGATGTTTTCAACTGAAATGAGTTAGCCCTCGACCATAGTTTGCCTGATGGTAAGCAATAACTATGGTCTTAGAAAGAGTGTGCTTACCCAATAGTAGTAGTAGTAGAGTGTGCTCAGCATAATGCTGATTGCTTCTAGTAACCAGCATTATGTTGAGATGGGGCAAAATTATTTATGTATCCATACGCTCCATCTTAGGCCATAGCCTTTGCTTACCATCAAGCAAACTATGATCACGTGCAAACCCGTTTTAGTCAAAAAAAATGTATGTATTGTATGTGTGTGTATACCTAAAAATGTTTATAAATCTGTCTCAATAGATGTTATTCTATTCGATGGAAACTTGCACTTCTGCGTCATTCTAATCTTGCAACATATTCAACTTGGCAGCTTGCCAAACACTTACATACATATGGATCAATTTCTGAAATGTTTGTTGTCCAAATAATATTAGTTTTATTATCCTTCTAGTTGGAAGATATTTTGGTGCTTTATATCAATCCTGTGTCAAATTGAGTGCAGGTAAAATAGTGCATAGAAACTTAACACTAAATTTATGAAATTGTTTATTTTAAGAACTAAGTACAAAAATTTTAGTTGTTGGTGTTAGAGTCTTTATTAGTCTGTGACTATAAGAAAGTACAGAAATAGTTCAGCTCTAAAGGCTTAATTTAGTCAAGTAGCTTAAAATTATAAAGTTATTTAATTTCTTTGATATTTTACAAAAAAATCAAATTACCTGTATTAGTTTACATTCATATAAATAATTACTTATGTAAGCTTTGTTCTCGTATACATTACAAACAGTAACCAGGTTTTGAAGTTCAAAACTCATTGTCAAGGTCATACATTAAGTGAAAACAAGAACGCATAAAGAACATACAACAAGTACTAAATCTTGCTATTTTAGTATCAGAACTCACACGTCAAATTATCCATAAATCTGTTTATAGAGAGATAACTCTTTGCACGGATACAATTGGAACTAAAATATTCTTACCGGGAATTAGTCTTTAAGGTCAATACATAACAAGGTGCTGCCTCCAGGAGCGTGAAAATATACAATATATTACGTGG
Organism: Macaria liturata; assembly: GCA_964023185.1. NCBI lineage: Eukaryota > Metazoa > Arthropoda > Insecta > Lepidoptera > Geometridae > Macaria > Macaria liturata. Next base: position 17,303,414 of record OZ026806.1, read on the forward strand.
AATGAATTTTACAAGTTTATATCAAAAGAGAAACGCTTGACGTCAGTTTCTGCACTAGTTGTGACGCACGATATTACTTGCAATTTGCGTAATAGTTTAAAATACTTACTTCAACATTTTTTTGTAGAATCATAGTATTATTATATGTTCGGAGGTTAATTGAGCCTGTCGGTATTTCAACGTAGCCGATTTTTTTAAAACTTAATATCCTATACATATCTCTCTTGAGTCGCATTTCCTCATGACTGAGGTTCTTGACTCCCCCACGGAATCAATTCGTTAGGGGAGTACTCTTGGGCAGATACATCGTGGTGGGCGCCCAGATCCTTCCACGGAGGACACACGTCCTCGGATATTGTGGTCCTCAAACATGCTGGTTCTTCACGATGTTTTCTTTTACCGTTTGCAAATAGTTACGGAATATAGGTTAGATTAACTGTAACTACTAAACTAAGATTCTTATTACGTGCAGTATTAAATACTAATTAATAATTAATTACGCGGCAACAGATTGCATAAAGTGAATGTTGTATTTGAAATTATAATTAGCTGCCTACTTAGATAATATGGATAGTCTTTTGCAAACCAATGTAAGATCAAAGTAAACAGAAAATAGTTTTCGAGCAAGTAAATTTACCGATAAATAAGCTTCTTCTTAGAGATCATAAAAATTAAAAGATTAAAAATATGTAGGTAATGTAACATGAAACACAGAATAAATAATATACCCCTAGATTTTTCAAAAAAAGAAAGCTTATTCGTATTTGGCGATTTAAAAAAAAGACATAAGTACATGTATTTAAAATGAAAAGTGTCGTACATTATACAATAGTACTTAAATAATATGTTTTCATTCATTCAAAATTTTAGAGCTCTCCTCTTGTCGGTGGAGTATCGGTCGGTCGGTCGGCGCCATTCCTCACGATTTCCTGCAATTTCCTTGACTTCCTTATACGACATGGACACCTGCCTTCTCTTTTATTTGGTCTTACTATGTGTGATCTTCTGGGTCTTCCTCTTCGTGCCTCTAGTACATAGTTATATGTATATTGTTGTAATTGGACACAATTTACAATTTTAGTATGAGATGTAGATGATGATGATGTAGATTTCTTTCAGTAGAAAGAAATCTATGAAAACTGCAAGTCAACTTTAATTTTGCTATGATTATTATCAACATCATACTATAGTTTTATCATATACTTACATAGACTTAAGGTATTGATTTATCGATTTGAAATACTTAAACACAGACAGCGCTAAAGATATATTGGCAATTAGGATCAGCGTTATCATTTATGTGTCAAGCATGATTGCTTCGTGATAACAATGTAAACATTAGTAACGCATCGATGAACGACCTAATTTGATCCTTGCACACTTGTGATAAGGATTGTTTTTGGATAAGAGTGGCGTGACTTCATGACTATTCATACAAACTCAGTATAATATACTAAACTGTTGAGCGAAAAAGAATAAACTTTAACTTTTTTGTCGCATCATCATCATCCATAGATTTCTCTATCCCACTGCTGGGCATAGGTATCTCTTTGAATGTGCTAGCTGCGTCGATCTTGTGCAGACCTCGCCCATTTTTGACGCGTAATAAAAGCATCAAATAAAACTCTTTCTACGGTGTTAGGGCAACACGGCAGTCTAAAATTAAGCACACTAATCTAGATAAAACATATTCACTGTGGATTTAGGATTTAATGACTCTTCGATTGTAATAATTAATGCTCGGTTGTTTCAAAATTACTGTCCTTATTATAAAAGTAGTAGCAAAACACTACCAGTTTGTTGTGCTTTACAATATTTTTATCGACTTTACGCATATTTTACGTATAAATAAGCATATATTATATTCTTTATTACCATTATTTTATGTTATTACGAGTGTATAGCAAATAGAAAAACGAGAGGCGATATTGTTTCAGAACTAATAAAGTTAAATGGACTAACTGAAAAAAGCATTACAAAAGCTTTGAAATCTTTAAGTATATACATATATAAATTTTGTATAAATAAAAACGTGACTGACAATTCATTTGCAGAGATTTCCTTTTTATCTAATTAAGTAAAATAAATTACATTCAATTATTGTATTTTCATCCGCATTTCGTACTTTTTGAAAGTACCTAACTACATATTTATCAAAAAGTTAATACATACTTATAACATATCACAGACCATCTTCACAAATCTTAATCCATCACAAATGTTGATCTGACGATCTCTGTTTGTTTATGTTGGTTTTACTGATTGCGTTCGTTCAGTTCTTACAAAATGCTGAGTTATATTTTTTGTATCAATGGGTAATATGATACTTAATACATTATTAATAGAGTAATTATTTGATCACATCAATTAATAAACTAATTCTGCAATCGCCGAAACGACAGTAATAATAGTCGCTTATTAACATAATATTAAATTTTTGTTAGCCAAAATATATGTAATAGTATTTAATTTGTTTCCAGGGCAAATCTATTGGAACATGTGGTCTACCGCATGGGCCTGTTGGCTGTCATCCGGTCCAGATGTAAAAATGGTAATGAAATTTTATTATTAAGGGAATGAAAAATTAACAATTACATATTTGTGTTGTGCGGGAATCGAACCTGCAATTCTCGAAACTAGAGCCACACATTTTACCAACTTAGCTTCAGGGCTGTATTATACGTTATATCTTTATCTTAAACTAGCTGTGCCTGCGACTTCGTCCGCGTGGAATAGTTATTTTGGGCATTAATTCTTTGAATTTTGAACTGTTTTCACAGCGCACGCAACGGAAGCCCTCAAAGATGAATAATTTTCCCTGTTTTTTCCACATTCTCCATTGTTTCTTCGCTCCCATTAGTTGCAGCGTGATGATATATAGCCTAAAACCTTCCTCGATAAATGGTCTATTCAACACAAAAAGATTTTTTCAATTCGCAATAGTAGTTCCCGAGATTAGCGCGTTCAAACAAACAAACAAACTCTTCAGCTTTATAATATTAGTATAGATTATAAATAATCTCTTTTGAAACTGTAAAGTTGAAATCCATGTATGCTACCGATTACAACAAAAGGTTTTATATACACAACATATTTAAATAAATTTAACAAAAAAAGTTGCAATAAAACCTACTTAATTTGACAATCAAATGCCAGCCCTCTTGTAAAAATATCATCATTATTATCATTAGTTTACAGAAATAACCGTGGTGTAAATCTTCTCTTTTTCTCCAACCATACCTAAATATAAAATATGATTTCCCAATATCCCCACCATTTCATTGTGTACATATATATATGAATAATATACTTAGGTATAAATAATACTTTAAACGATTTATTAGTAAACAATATAAAGTACTTATGTACAATTAACGTTGTTTTCATAGGATGATAAACTTTTGCCATTGTTTATTATATTAATACAAGCGTTAATGAATATTTAATTAAACATACAGACATAATAATAACTCCGTGAGTTTAATACAATAATCGGATTTACTAGTAGCGCCATACGGTGTCTCCCTCGTTATCCAGGATATAAATATAGCTTATTTTAAAGTAGGGTTTAATCTACCGCCATACTGAATTTCACCTAAATAGATTCAGCAGTTTTCGCTTCAAGAAGTAACAAATTTACATATCAGGCGAACTATGGTCAGGTGTAAACTCATTCCATGTAAAAACACACACACATGTATAAACTTTCGCCATTATAACTTAGTTTAATAGTAGGAAATAGGATGTGATACCATATCATATCACCTACTATAATATCTTTGACAAATAGCATATGCATTAGTAAATCTAGGTGGGCCACGAAAATTGACCCCGTTCTCGCCCATACCGGTAAGGCCACTGTCTGGCGATTTTGTTGTCACATAAATATAGAGCAGAATACTATGTAAACATAGACATAATATAATACTAACATAAAAGGGACATTTGATAACATGTCTGCACGCTTGCTAAATATACGACTACGAGTACATTTAAATACCCGCCTAAAATAAGAGTCAAGTCCTTGGATGGGGGACCGAAAAGTGGCATTCCATTTTGAGCGCTTCCGTGGGTCGGGTGACACGTTACATTGTAGGTCTCGGATGTTTGTCTAGTACGGCATTCGTTTAGCCATGTCAGAGGCCCTTAGCGCGGTATGAAAACTCGACACCAGAGTTGGCCACTCTCATTCGATAAGAAGAAGAAGAAGCTATAATTTTTACTGTTCTAAGGCAACATTAAAGACAAATAAATGTGCGCAAAATAATCTACATTCTACATTATTCTTGAGTTTCCTAACATCTAACGTATGCCAAAACATGCCCTATCGCCTAATTGCGAATGTAGCCAGAAAAGGGAATAAATATACGTATATTAATTGTAGTTTTTTATGTAACTGTATGAAGTAAATCTTTATTTTATTGCCGCTCCCGCTTTGAATATATCTCTATGAAGACGTATAATTATCTTATCTTACAAATATTACTAGGTGCAATACAAGTTTACACCAAAAACCACTAATATTTTTAGTTAACTAAAAGAACCTATTCGGAATGTGTGGGCAATATGCCAAGCTCGCTTAGAGCCTAGACAGAACCGTGCGAAATGGAGCGCGGAGAATTCACACCGGAAAAATGTATTTATGGACTTTGGTTATCTTTACACTGACTGGAGACGGGTTCAGTGGTCGGCGGAGGTAATAGGTTAACAGGTTAACGGTATAGGAATGATCTGATCATGTTTAAGTTTAAAGCCGTGTCAGAGGCCCTTAGGGCGGCTTTATAAACTCTCGACACCTGATTTGCCACTCTCATTCGATAAGAAGAAGCTTAGTTAAATTAAAATACTAAACAAATCGGTAATGAGATAGAAAAGATAACTTTTCACCTCCCGATCACAGCATAATTGACATGAGTAAATCAGAAAGGAATAGGTACATACTTATGATGAGATTAGCAAAATTTTGATTTAAAAATTTACAAAACGCCTGTATGACAATAGCGAGCTTAGCAGAAAAAGCTTTGCATGAAATATTCTCCTATCTTAAAAATGTTTGCATGTCTCAGTTTCGCCGCGAATTTCATTAAAACTATCTTGCGCTCTCATTACACAGAGAAAGATACGATTAATTAAGAAACGTCAAATTACATAATTTCATTAGAAAGACACCGGAAAATTTTGTATTTATGAACGTCATCTATACTCTATACATATAATATAGCTCGAGAAGGTCAAAAATCTGTGCATAGAAGATATATAAAACTGGCCTGTTAGCTTAGTTGGTAGTGGCTCTGCCTTCTAATCTAGGGGTTGCGGGTTCGATTCCCGCCTGACACAAGTATTTATGCATTTTAAAAATGTATAATTTCTTGTGTTGAGTCTGGTTGTTTGTATGTATAATAAGTATGTATTTACAAAAGAAAAGTATATAAGTATTATATCCATTATCTAGTACCCACGACACAAGCGTTTGCTTAGTGTGGGGCTAGATGGCGCTGTGTGCAATGTCCCGAAATATTTATTTTATTTATTTTATTTATATTCGAATAAAATAATAATAGGTATACTTACCTACTTTAAATCGATAACAGAACACGTTTCAGCAACTTTTAGATTTTTTGTCTGTTTGTCTGTTTATTTAAACGCGCATCACGCAAATACGGATCAACAGATTATCGTGATTTTTGGTATGTGTCTCTTGAGTCGTATTTCCTCATGACTGAAGGTCGTGACTCCCCGCAGAATTAATTAGTTGAGAGAGTTCTCTTGGGCAGATACATCGTATCGTGTTGGTATTGTAAGTATCTAGTATGAAATGCTACTTTTTATCCCAAAATAATGCGAGCGACGCCGCGGGCGTCCACTAGTATAGAGTTATCTTTATCCACACATTGGGTTCAGTCATAGGTCTAATAGGTCACCAGGTTAGTGGTGTAGGAACGAATGCGTTATGTATTTACAGTGCATGGGCTTGTTTATTATGTTTTGAAGTAATAGATAGATCAAACATTTAAAATCTTTTTTTTATTCGCGAGCAACTTATGCAATTATATACCTTACCTTATATACCTGTTTAATTAACCAGCACTAGAGAAATAGCTTTCACTTTCACTAGGCACCGACATAGTCCTGTAAAGTAAGGTTTTGGAAAAAAAAACATAAAAGTGATGCTACTTACATCTTCTCGTTGGAAGGTAAAATACGACATAACATTCGGAAGTGGTTGATAACTTTCGAGTTAGCCAATCTGACTGAAACTTAAATTACCTTTTACCGCTTCTATTTTTTTATATAAAAGGGAACTATTTATTCCACTTTCAACAAACATTTCTTAATACTACCTGTATCTTATTATGCCATATGTAGTAGACAAATTTATTAGGTTAGTAAATAGTAACTAATACATAAGAGCACAGATAGATTCATTTATTTACATTGTACAGTCAGGCATTTGACAACTAGGTCGCCCGAAGCAGTACCCGAACAAGCAACATACATATACTTTTTAGGAACTAACACTACTACTACTAACGTAACAATAAGAAAATAACTCGCACTAAGCGTTTTGCTTCCACTTTTATAGTGCGAACTGCTAAATTGTGGAACTCCCTGCCGGACTCCCTGTTCCCCGCGGAATCTTGCGATCTTCAAAGCGAGAGTGAATCGGTTCTTACAGGGTAAGCACGTTCCATCCTAGACCGTAGTGATTGCTTACCATCAGGAGAATTACGGTCAAGTGCAAAGCCATTCCTTGTAAAAAAAGCATAAAAAAATATAAAAAGTCTAATCATGTCAAAAACAAATAAGTGGTAAGAGACGAAAAAACTACGAATAAAATTGAAATATCTAGACAAACCTGTGAATGACACAGAAATATTAAACATTTTATTCGATTTTCATACAATTTCTAGAGAGAATTGAGAAATAAAGTATAATGGATTGATCGAGATATTTTTGAACTGGCACCTAATTGTTTTCGACGAGAGCATCCTGTTTATGTGATGTGTGGAACGATCATTGACATGTAAGCTAGGACACACACATACATTAGAGCAACTCGATTATTCTTTATACCATTTGTTAATCATACTTTTTTTTTAAACTTAAATGGATTTTGACCACAGTTTGCACGGTGGTAAGTTATAGCTATAGATGAAGCGTGCTTGCTTACCCAGTAAGAACAGGTTCACACTTGCTTTGAAGATCGCATGTAACTTGGCACCGTTTTGTTTATTATTATTCTTAGTGCCAATGTAGTACAGTATGAGCCAATCGAACGAAAATAAAAGAAAAAAAGTCCCAAAATACCAAAAAATCAATTGGGAATTCCCGGTTCTTAGTAAGATGTCAAAAATCGATAAACCCGAGATTTTAGCAGAATTATTGCAGAAATTATTTCTGAAACGAAAACTACAATAATTTCACGTTATTATAAATGTATGTGCAACTCCTAGTTTATTTAAGTGTGTTTGGTCATTTCCCTATTTTTAAACACGGTTAACTTTTTTGATGGGCTCCAACTATACTATGCAAAAAAAATAAAATAAAGAAAAATTCCACAGTCTTGAAAATATGACAAAACATCTTATTTTTATTTAACAACCTGTGTTTTCATCCGTTCACAACACTCCATTCACACGAAAGTGTGAAAGAAAACCGCTATTTTTACATTCAGCTGATCTTCAGACGTTCAAAGTAGCTCTCAGTAAAAGTTGTCTATTCGAACGAGGTCAAAGTCACTACCTACTACGATCCATTTTTAACTCTACCATTATGAGTTACGTTCTGTTTACGTACATATGAAACGTTATTTGTCCCTGTGGAGTTGTTGACGTGTCAAATGTTGTATGGTTAGCCCCCGTAGTGAAACAAAGGACAGATAGTGAGTTGATAAGCGGGAATTGCAATATACTGAGAGAAAGAAAGGGATGAAAATTTTTGATTATACTTCATTGGTCGTATCATGCCAGTATAGAAAAGCACGTAGCATTACCACAGTTATTACAAAAAAAAATTAGACGAATTGAAAACCTTATTTTTATTTAAAGTCTGTTATAAAGTAAACAATTAAACGGCTGTTTGTCTGGTATGGTAGTCGTCAAGCCATGTCAAAGACCCTTAGGGCGGCTTGATAAACTCTCGACACCAGAGTTGGCCACTCTCATTCGATAAGAAGATGAAAATAAACAATCTGGCCAAATCTAAAATGACGATGATCCCGCGTTCTATGGCGGCGTCAATAAGAGTATACATACAGAGCAACAAACACTAAAGTATAGAATAGATAGATAGTCTCTTTTTCTATAGATCTAGCAATTTTATCATCATAAATTTAGAGGCGAGGCCCTTCTCTGTACACTCCCAGTCTTCAGCCAATTCCCTGACTTCCTTATACGACATGACGTCCTCCTCCCATTATTTGGTCCATATATGACCTTCATACCTAGCAATTTAACGGAATCAAGTAAAAAAAATATTACTTTTTCCAGGCCGCACCATCGGCATCATGATAACGGCCTCCCACAACCTGGAGCCCGACAACGGCGTGAAGTTGATCGACCCGGACGGAGAGATGTTAGAGCAGAGCTGGGAGGAGATCGCCACTAGGCTCGCTAACGTCAGGTATAATCTTACAACTTTTTAACCTTGGTACAAAAAACCTAACAGTATGTACTTCCACTGACAAACTTTTTTTTTTACCTATATTTACTAGGCATTATTTATTTTAACTTGACATTTTTACTTTGATGATTCCTAGTTTAGTTTGACATTTCATTTAATTTGAAGTTTTAAATTAAATTGACATCTTATTTTATTCTGTCATTTTCAACATTATAAAAAATGTAATACTTTTGGAAAATTTTAGACAATTTTAAAATCTTTTAATTGACATAAATATTTTTGTAAGACGAGACAATAGAAATACTAACTGTTAACGTTTAGTTCGTAAGTTGACTATTTCTATTGATGAATAAATGATTATCTTAACTTATACAGTCCAACTGGGCAAAGGTCTCCCCCAATTCCTTAGACCTCTTCCTATTCTGGATCATATCTTTTTTTTTTACAAGTATTGGGTTTGCGCTTGACCGTAATTTGCCTGATGGAAGCAATCATAACGGTCTAGGATGGAACGATATATATCCTTCCATTTAGTCCCACCGCTTTGCCTCTACGTTTATTGTACGGACGGCAAAGCTTTGGAACACTTTACTCCTCCTCGAGACGCATTCCTTATTTCTGAGGGTCTTGACTCCCCCACAGCATCGTTTCACTGAGGACGTCCTCTAAGGCTGATAAATCGTGGTGGACGCCCAGATCACTCCGCAGGAGACACAAAATGTTCTCGGAATTTACGCTCCTCAAACATGTCGATTTCCTCACGTTGTTTAACTGTATCCAATAACATTCAATGACATAATTAATATATATTATAATTAGTGGGTGCTCGCGGCTTCGCTCGTATTAAGAAGTAAAACTATGAAGAAGTAAACAAGCTCTTTTAAAGGGGTGAAAAAGGGGATGCAATCCCCTTTTTCACCCGTTTAAAAGAGGCATTTCCAAAAATTCTTACTTAGCGGATGCCTACGTCATAACATCTACCTTTATTCCAAATTTCAGCCCAATCCGTCAGTGGTTTGGGCTGTGCGTTGATAGATCACTATATCAGTCAGTCAATCAGTCAGTCAGTCAGTCAACTTTGAGTTTTATATACTTATTTAGATTGAGTGCATTGTCCTTGTGTACAAATATAAAAAATGAAACAATGTTTATTATGAATATGTATTATTGTTTGTCACATATTTGCGTCACCGTCGCGGCCCCTTTGAATATAATAAGCCGCACAATGGAATTTATTATTCCTTTTCCTCGTTTCCGTGCTCAATACTCTTTAAGGAACAAAGCTTGAAAACAGTTAGGTATTGTTTAGGGAAGTATTAGATCCGAATTCCTTTGATACTCGTAATTGTCTCTAATAAATAATAATCATGTTTGTTTCATCAATTTCCAGTTTTTCCTATTATAATCTAATAATTCTTCTAATCTAGAGGTCGCGGGTTCGATTCCCGCATGACACAAGTATTTATGTACTTTAAAAATGTATAATTACTTGTGTTGAGTCTGGTCGTTTGTATGTATAATAAGTATGTATTTACAAAAGAAAAGTATATAAGTATTATATCCGTTATCTAGTACCCACGACACAAGCGTTTGCTTAGTGTGGGGCTAGATGGCGGTTGGTGCAATGTCCCGGAATATTTATTTATTTATTTGTAACTTTAGATTTACTCCATTGTTTACGGCATAGAGTAATATAATAAACCAGGAATAGAGAGCCATCTTGCGTAATTTTAATGCCAATCAAATTGAAGCGCCCTCTGCATTTCTTGACCAAAAATAATATTGTACATATACATACCTACGTATACATCTTATAGCCTAAAATATAAATACAACACCTACCTACACCTGGCTTCTTACATTATATATGTTAGAAGTTAAAATAAAACGCAGAATATTATTTTAGATACTATTTTGTAATATTTATGTCTGTAGTAGGTATTAACTTTGTACCGACATTTTGATTGTATCGTCACCATCACATTATAGTATTTTCCCGACTAACATTGGACACCAACTGTATATTATCACATTAAAAGATACTGTAGCACACTAATTGTTGATATGAATTTAAATAAATAAAAAATCAAACGTCAAACAGTGTCACTGTTGATTGACTTTTTTTTTCTTTGGCCTTAACTTTGTATGTTTTTTTTACTAAAGCGACATCTACTATTTCGATTTCGGTCAAGAAATGTAGATTAGCAGCACTATATTTCTGTATTTACATTTTGTTCCAAGTTTCACCCCCCTGGTTTACGCGATGATTCTTATACACATACACACACACACACACACACACACACACACACACTTACTGAACCAAAACAAGCATTTTTTTTATTGGGGCCCATAATACCTCATAAATGGTTTCCATCACTACTGATGTTTTACTTTATGATGTCTTCTTTCTAATCAAATTAATTATTGGATATATAAAAAATGCTGTTTGTTTAATACCACTCAATTGACTTATGTTTGACACATTAAATTTTATTCATACTTTAAAAATAGATATATTCTATTACATGTGTAAATAAAAGTATTATGTATAAATAAGCTCTCAATAATATGTTTTCCTGTGGGTTCCAGCGACAATGACTTAGAATCAACAACGGAGCAGGTGATCAAGGAAGTGAATGCCGACATGACGCTCAAAGCCAGCGTCTTCATCGGGATGGACACCAGGTCAGTACACATTACCATAAACTAGTATATCTGGATACATTTATTATATAACTCTTTGACGCTTGATTCCCTGTTCCCCGCAAATAAAATAATTATAGCAATGTCTAAAGTCCGAGTGAATATCATTGGATAAGCACGCTCCATTTTAAACCATAATCAAGTAGGTCTAAACCCTGTCAAATTGAAAAAACTTGACAGTCAAGCATTTTAACACCAAATTCGCCTAAAGCCTAAAAGAGAAAAAAAACTTTCAGAAGATTTGATAACCTCCTTTTATTGGAAGTCGGCTTAAAAGCGAAAAGAGATTTGATGAAAGGCTAAGATTAATGTTATGAATAATGAAACTGGCTCTCAAATGAAGCTGCTGGGACTAATCGTAAGGTGCCTGATCTAAACTCCTATTAAATTTTACTCCCACAAAAACTATTACACTTTAATAATCCACAACAATCAATTTAATAACTGTTGGTTAAATTGATTGTTACGGACAGAAACCCTGTTCTTCATTTTGAGAGCACAATGTTACGACTCTGATGCACTAATAACTAAATACGACGCAAGTCAATAACAAATAGAAGATTGCCTGGAAGAGCTCACTTGAGGTGATAAGGCCGCCCATTTGTACATATATGATTAGTTTGAGTCCTTTTGATGTTGTTTATTTATTTTAGTGTACAATAAAGATATATTGAATTGGATAGAAATAGAATGAAGTTTCAAATTATTTCACTTACAAACATTATTATCTAAGTGGACAGAAACTTGGAGTTTCGACCGGTGACTCCCGCTCTGGATCGTTTCTGGTGCAACGGCTAGCTATTGCCATCCAGCGCGGAAACGCAGCGAGCTTGATGGGCACATTTGCACCGGGAACTATTAAGGGCGGGTTATTTAGTTAATTTGACATTTAGTTTTGTTTTATTAGACATACGAGTATATGTAAGTACTAGACTAATATTTAAACCACGTTTTGTAATATGACTAGAGGATTAATTAATATAATATTTAAATTGTATTTTAATATTTTTTTATAGATACACTAGTCCCCGGCTGGCGGCGGCGGCGGTGCACGGCGTGATGGCGCTCAAGGGCACTGCGAAGGAATTCGGCATCGTGACCACGCCGATACTGCACTACTGCGTCAAGTGCAGGAACGATAACTCGTACGGGACTCCCACTGAGGAAGGTAAGGGAAAACATATTAAAAGACTAAGACAAAGAACCACTTGCATAACGACTTTTAAACATATTTAGCCATTTTTTTCTGAGTCATTGTGCTGCTTAATGTTTTAATAGAATCGTTGTCCAAGTAGATCTTAATTGACATTTCGTGTTGTATATTAAAACAGAGTTTATCTCAAAAACATAACCATTCTTACACTTGTGGCAATTAGAACCTTCGCTTGGCTCCCGATTCAATACTAACTTCAATAATCCTTGGATGTGCTTAGGATCCAATCTGGTAGATTTATACAATGATTAAATAAATAAATATTTTTCTGTACTAAATAAGTTTTTTCAAAAACAACTGGGACACAATATTTCTTGCATATTATTATGTATTTCTTAGAGATCATTATCTTCGACCATAATATTTTCTTATTTTGCGAATTAAAAGCATTTTAACTAAGTTTTTTTGTTCATTTTCCAGGCTACTACGAAAAAATCGTCGGTTCGTTCAAGAAGATCCGCCAAAAGCTGCCTATCGGGGGTAACTACAACACTACTCTGTACGTGGACGGAGCCAACGGGGTGGGAGGGAAGAAACTTAATATCATCAAGAAGACACTGGATGGAGAGCTCGACCTTAACTTGTTCAACTTGGGAGGCAATGGAGGGAAACTTAACTTGAATGTGAGTTAAAAAAAATGTATCTTAAATTTACTGATTACCGTTGGTATACCTTATTTAGATAACTTGTAATAGCCAAAACAAAAAAAATAGTGCAAAAATAATAGCAGTCCTTTGAGATTCGAACTAGAGATACTCAATATTGAATTAGCACTTATCTACTTGACATTTGTCAATGTGCTTGCACAGCCCAAACCACTGGACGGATTGGGCTGAAATTTGGCATATAGCTAGGATGTTATGACGTAGGCATCCGCTAAGAAACGATTTTTGTGAATGCCACTTTTAAAGGGGTAAAATAGGGGATACAAGTTTTACTTCTTAATGCGGGCGAAGCCGCGAGCACCCACTAGTATTTCATAGGATTCAATTGAAACCTGTATACACACCATGGTTATTGTAATGGACAGTTTGTATCAAAAACCTGGCAAAGCTATTCAAGGTCAAAGGTCACGGAAGAAAAAAATACCTTTATATCTCAGTTCCTATTGTTCCAGCAATGTTATGGTCAGTTAGAAAATTGAAACCTTAGTTAGGTATAGCAGGAATGTGACGACAAGTTTTAATTAAATGATTTTTTTTTAAATTAAATTCTCTATATTCCAGTGCGGCGCAGACTTTGTGAAGGTGTCTCAAAAGCCGCCGGTGGGGGTGCCTCTGGAGCCCTACCAGCGAGTGGCCTCTCTCGACGGAGACGGGGATAGGATCGTCTACTATTTTGTTGATGACAAGTATGTGTCGCTTATTTAAAATGTGTACTGCGGTATTCGTTCACGATTAGCACAGTTAAGCAACAACCGCCGTGCCAGAACGCCTAAACCACTTGGCCACGGTCTACTAACTGCCTGGCGCGAATATCCACACTCATTTGCAAACACTTCATTTTCATATTTGGGTATTAAATAACCAAAAGTAAAGTAGTATATTTATTGCAAACTGTACAGTACAATGGTGTTACAATATCTTCAACAGTCACAACAGTTTTGCTCTTACGAACATGCAATAATAAAACTTAAAACTAGTATTTAATTCAATAATTTTCTTTTAAATATTGCAAAATTTTCTGAGTTTACTCTTTGGTAAATGATTATAAATGGATGGTATATAGTGCGGGCTTAGCACATTACATAATAACTCATAACTACGCCGCATCCATGCCCGTAAAACATGAGACAAGCTTGCTATCCGAGGTTGAAAACTAGTCTAGTGTATTACTTTAGTCCCTAGATGGATGACCGTGGCATAAGACAGAGAGGAATTTACAAGGTTGGTTGTTTGAAGTGGGCGAGTGGCAGTGCAGAAACAACACATCATATACCTATCTCCAAAGTTTTCATCTGCAATAGATTCCCGCAAAGTAACGCTTGATTCAATGTCTTGTCAAATAGACTCACGTTTGTTCCTACTTCTAAGAAAGCTCTTGTTCGAGGCAAACAACTAGTTTGATACTAAAACTAATAGACGTTTTATGAATGTTTTCGGTTTTTCATCTCAACTTTTTTTTATTTTTCAGAGAACAAATGCACCTTCTAGACGGCGACCGCATCGCTCTCCTACTAGCGTCCTATATAGCTGAGTTGGTGCGCGCGAGCGACGCCGCGGGACTCACACTAGGCTTGGTGCAGACTGCATACGCCAACGGAGCGTCCACACAATACATTACACAAGAATTGGTAAGTTGGTTAAATGGATGAAATAAGTGTAAGTTAAAGATAAGTGGCAAAAAAGTGGGCACTTATTTTAGTCAACTATAATTTGAGTACTGTTGGCCCTATTGTCATGAATTTTGGTTGTAATTTCGATTAATTCAATCCAATTATCGAGCCTATATGGAAACTAGCTCTAAACCTTTATAGAGGCTACAACAAAAGTAACAAATTTTGAACTACGAGTATTGAAAATTCGCCGTTCCATATAAAAAGTTTATCGCCCGCTGGAAAGATGTCGACAAAAATGTTTACTTTGTTACTTTGTTTTGGGAATTTTGTAAGTCGTAGAATTAAATGTATTATTTTTTAGCCACCCCTACCAAATTATGCGTTGGTAATCAGTAAGCCTGTATATGATTGCTATGCTACTGTATAGATATTGTTAATGCACCAAGTGTACCGATATTTAAAGTAAGACTCGAGCGCTGGCTTGTTGACCAGGCGTTCGAAAGCTTTAAATAATTTGTGGAACTGCCACTTCGTAAAGTTAATTCTGTAGTAGATACAGATTAAAATAATTGTATTTAATTATTATTTTATTAATGTTTATTTTGTTTTTTAATGTTAATTAATGAAATGAATTTTATGAACATGTTTATCTATTTATTTATAATGATACATAAAACAGAATGTGTTCCCAAATAAGCTAAGTATACATTCAAAACTGGTTTTGATCCAGAACAAATTCCTAAGATAAGTGTTGAACACAGCTTGAACAACATAAATGCGAATGAACATAAAACAAATAAATGAATAACATGTAATATGACTATTGTAAAATAATGACTTGTACAGAATGTATAAATAAATGAATATGATTATGAATATACAATCACTAAAATTATCACTCCCTTGCTTGTTGCTTATCTATAATAATGTTATTTTTCCAGAAAGTGCCGGTGACGTGCGTGAAGACGGGCGTGAAGCACCTGCACCACGCCGCGCTGGCGTACGACGTGGGGGTCTACTTCGAGGCCAACGGACACGGGACCGTCGTGTTCAGTCAGCGCGCTAAACATGCCGTCAGCAACATCGCTGAGGAGGGGTGAGTACTCTAATACTCCTTATTACTGAGGGTCGAGACTCCCCCGCTGATTTTTCTTCAGAAGTCTTTTGGGCAAATAGATCGTGGTGGGCGCACAGATTCTTCAATTGTTAGAAGACACATTTTTTCAAACACAGTTTTGCCTTTCACTGTATTGATAGAAATGTATAAGCAAGGTTTGTTCTTAACTGTAATGTCTTAGCCAAAACCTATTCAAGTAGTCTACATATTTTATTATTTTGTCATTTGAAAGATTATCATCGCTATAACTCACATGCATCTAAATATCATCTTTATCTTTTCCAGCGAGCCAGAACAGCGTAAAGCGGCCCAACTCCTCCTGAACTTCATCGACATGACAAACGAGACTGTCGGAGACGCTATATCTGACCTGTTCCTGGTGGAATCAGTTCTGCTAGCTCGAGGCATGGATGTGAGACAGTGGTTGGCACTGTATGACGACCTGCCTTGTCGACAGCTGAAGGTTACCGTACAGGTAGGTAGATTTGATAACTTAAGGGAAGGTTCGGTGGCTCAGATTGGAAAGTGCTTGACTGAAGCGCAGAGGGGCGTGGGTGGAAATCCCAATTGACCTAGTAGTATTTATGCAAGTTTCCTTAGCGATGTGTCTTTTATGAAAAAGTCAAATGAGGTAGCCATTTTAAGCCATCGACCTCAGCCGATGCAGTCAATTCTTGGGTGGCTAACCATAAAATTCCATTTCAGCGCTTCCGTGGGTTAAATAAGTTATTGTACGTGGGTCCCGCCTGTTTTTCATAGTATATAGTACTCGTTAAGCCACATTAAAAACTGATATAGAGGTGATTTGGAAACTCAACACCAAAGTTAGCCACTATCTCGTATAAACTTGCGTTTCACTACAATTTGTCTAACAAAACACCCATTTCCCGTTCCAGGACCGCAACGCAATCTCAACAACGGACGCGGAGCGACAGTGCACCTCGCCCGAGGGGCTCCAGTCTCGCATCAACGAGCTGGTCTCCAAGTACAAGCATGGGCGCTCTTTCGTGCGTGCCTCGGGGACTGAGGACGTGGTGAGAGTGTACGCTGAGGCTGATACTAGAGAGGTGGGTTTTAAACCTATTTACAGTGAAAATGGACGTTAAATGTCTCAATACGCTAGCGTGGCCATCTTGATTTGAAAGGACCAATGAGTGTCTTCGGTTAGTGTTTGTTGCTTTGTTGCGTGACCAACTCGATTTGAAAGGGCCAATAGGAACGTGTTCTTTAGTGGCATAACGTATGCAGCGACTATTTTGTTCGCCCTACCTACTCCCACCCATTCTTTAAGTTTCGCGGAGTCAGTTAAGAACTCCCTGTTCCCCACTAACTACAATCTAACGATTTTCTAAGCGACACCTAATCGGTTTTTACTGGGTACTTTATATATATATATTAGACTATAATGTTCACTTATCATCAAAGCTAGTTATGCTCAAGTACAAACCCAAGTACTCTGAAAAACAATAAATCACCACATATTTCCCATGTATAATATGTGTACCAGTAGTTTGTACTTATTTTGTATATTTTGTTTCAGTGTGCAGACAAGCTAGCAGCAGAGGTAGCGCTAGCCGTGCACGAGCTAGCCGGAGGAGTGGGCGAGCCTCCACAAATACCCGCTTAAGCTAGCCAAATACTGACTAACTTGTATGCTAGCCTGGTATACTGCTAGCTTCCATCACTATCTCACTAAGGGGAGTCTTATTTTAACTAAATTAAGTTCAATGGCAAACTCTAATGTTGATTAACATCCTAAACCGCCCTAAAGGCCTCGGACAAAACTTAAATTGGCTTAAACTATTATTTAAAAAATGTGATTTGTCATATGACCCTCAGAAGCGTCAAGATGTGAAAACGAGTTATTGTCTAAAGTGAAACTGGCTATATCAGGATAAATAAATGTTCCGCAACGTTTTACACAGCGCCATCTAGCCCCATACTAAGCAAACGCTTGTGTCATGAGGAATGTTAATGATACATTAAATTTGATTCAATATTTTCAAATGAAAGTTTGACTGACTCCCTTTTGTAGTTTTTCAAATAGATATCCGTGTGACAAGCACTTGAATTAATTTTGCACAGAATTTGACCAATTTTAATATACAGTACAACGCCTTTGCTAGTCGTTTATTGGTAACTAAGATTTTTTTACACTTTTTATCTAAAGTACTGAAATTATTGAAAATGCCTTTTTACTGTTTTTTTTTCTTTGGCCATAATTTTGTATTGTGCCAGTTCTCAAGTGAATTTTACTGGAATAATGTTCTTTGTTATTGTCTGAATTATTTTAATTTAAATATAGCTCTCTTATTTCTAGTAGGTGCTAGTAGAAAAACTGTAAAAAGGTTTTGCTCAGCTTGGAGTGCAAATAAAAAAAAGAGATTAAATGAAAATTGTATTTTAATGACAAAAAACTTAAATTTAAATCTATCTTTAGCATGTAAGATCTAAAGTCCAAATATCACAAAAGTAGAAAAATAACACATAGATTTAGAGTTTTATTATTTTCGCATGTTTCTTTTTTAATAAAATCACTTACACTGCCCAACTGTACCAGTAGAATGAATATAATATATTATTCTTATTGAAAATTTATTAATTATACATATAATTATGTACAAAAAATATATTTATGTATGCATGAGTGTGACTAAAAAGCCAATTCTTGAGAAAAATCTTTCTAAATGTCTTTAATAAGATTAATCATATTATGTCAACCAAAAAGGCAATAAAACTTTCTAAATTTCTTTCATAAAATTATTTAAAAAATATTGATCATAGGTCAGCCAACTGACTAATGTAAGAAAAAATGTTTGGATACCATATCTATCTGATTGATAATACATATGTTGATAGCTTGCAAAAAATTATCTTATCATTTAGTATGTGAGCAAATAAAGAATGGTCTTAGCTAATCTAAACATATAAAACTCAAAGGTGACTGACTGACTGACATAGTGATCTATCAACGCACAGCCCAAACCACTGGACGGATCGGGGTGAAATTTGGCATGCAGGTAGATGTTATGATGTAGGCATCTGCTAAAAAAGGATTTTTGGAAATGCCACTTTTAAAGGGGTGAAAAAGGGGATGCAAGTTTTACTTCTTAATGCAAGCGATGTGTGGAATATGACACTAGTTTTACTGGAAAAAGTGCTAAAACAGGTGCTTCAATGATTTTCCCTTACTATATATTTTATTATTATACGCATGTTTTTTTAAAGATTTCTGTTTTCCATTGTCAAATTGTAAAGCCAAGATAAGAATGATTTAGTTTTACCAAATGATGATGTCATTCGTTGACTCAAGTGAAAATGATGAGGCATAGTTTTGTAAACTAATACAGGGTTAACCGAGATATGATATGTACCTACTTATTTGAAAAAAAAAACAAATATTAGGTCCTATTATTAAAACAGTTGTTTTATCAATCGATCTAATTTGACAAAATTTTGTTAGTGATGATTATGATACCTCCGTATTTTTTTAATGTTACTGTTTTGTTTTGAAATAAAAAAGCTAGGACCCTAAATTTAAGTATAATCATGTATTGAAAAGTCATAACAGTTTACTAACCCAGAATAAGGCAAGTATGGAATGTAAAATGTATAGTTAATACCTAAGAAGACAGGTGCTTTCATAAATTAATTAATATCTTGCTATATTTTTGTATAATGAAAAGACAAACTATTTTCAGTAATTAGCAGCTCTCATTTTAAAATCTGTCTTACATTTAAATAGGTAGGATATTTCCAAAGATAAAGTAATGTATATAGATGGAACTTAAGATTTGAGTTCTGGTGTGATAGCCTTGTGGCAGATTTCTATGGAAATTAAAACCATACAAAATTGACCTTGTGGCAGATTTCTATGGAAATTAAAACATACAAAATTGAACTTGTGGCAGATTTCTATGGAAATTAAAACCATACAAAATTGAACTTGTGGCAGATTTCTATGGAAATTAAAACATACAAAATTGACCTTGTGGCAGATTTCTATGGAAATTAAAACCATACAAAATTGAACTTGTGGCAGATTTCTATACAAAATTGACAGTACAAGTTGTTTAGGCTCCGTCTATGTATATTAGTTTATCTTTAATACCTATTAAATATCTTTATTGTATTATAATTTCTTGTGTGCAATTGTTAGAGTGAATGTTTTATTCAGTTATTTTATGCTAATGTTAAATCAATAAATGATTATTTACCAACCTAGCTTTCATGTTTTATTAACCTCTACATTGATAACAAAAACTCAAAAGCCTTTTTGTTGTAACGGGAGGGTTGTTATGAATTTATCTATTAACAATATTTATAATAATAATGTATTTTAATGTTGAAACTTTCGTGAGACATTTTATCAATATATTAACTAAACGGTTATATCAATATATTAACTCCTAAAGTGTCCCGGCGGGCCGCTCGCGCGGCGGCGCGCAGTCTGCGTGCTGCCGCGGTCCCAGAACATACGTTCTGAAGATGGATGTCATAACATCCGCAACGCGTAAACAACTTACGCGATTTACACGTGAGTGAAAACCGTTTAGTTAATATATTGATAAAATGTCTCACGAAAGTTTTAATATTAAAATAGCAAACCGCTACGGTGCGGTCGGGATAAATAAAGTGAAAGAATTTGATGAAACGTAAGAAACTCGAATGTGGTTTACAGTTCTTAGTGAAGTGCCGCGATGCGGGAGTGTTTCCAAAGTTTATGTATGTTAAACCGATAAAGTGTTTTCGAGATTACGAGCAGTTCTTTTACGTTACAAATATGAAACTGCTTCGGAAAGTGATAGCAGAGAAACGACGTTTCCTTATGTGCGTGAATACGAAAGTGTACCAACTACATCTCCAACTATCACAGGAATTGACGGAGGACCTCTGCAACTGGTTAGATGCGATGTCTTATCTCAGAACATACGATACCTACCGGGTTGAATATCGAAAAGAAACAAAGCAGTAAGTTATTGAAATTGGTACGAGTGCAGAACTACCCTCAATATTTTGATAAAAAATGTGAGGCGAACAATAATAATAAAAATACTGTTATCAATTTATCAACGTTTCAATTAGATAACGATATGCAAAATGTTTTAACCCGAGGTCTGAATTATGCCCCAGCGCCGAGGAATATTCCTGTTGAAAATGTAATTACTAGTATTGAGGATGCGATTTGTCGAAATAAAATTCCACACAATGACGCGGAGTGTATGAGACAGGATATCGCTTCGATCTTGCGTAAGTCTAAGCCTCCTAAGAGCAATCTCTCGAAAGGCGAGTGTTTAGCACTAAAGAATTTACGCGACTATGTTGATATTTTGGTGTTGCCAGCTGATAAAGGAAATGCGACGGTGGTTGTCGATACTAATGCATATGAAGGCAAAATAACTGAATTGGTCAGTGATGAAACTACCTACAAGAAGGTCAATTATGATCCTACAGCTAGGGTGACCACGAAAGTAGTGAAGTTGTTGTAGAATAATGCGGATATCGACTTGCTAGAAAATCCATAAGCCTAACTGGCCTTTACGTCCCATTGTTAGTCAGATTGATTCGCCTACCTACAAGCTATCCAGACATTTGGTGACAGTTTTATCCCCTTTTACAGGAAAAAGTGATAGCTTTGTAAAAGATTCCCGACATTTTGTGCAACTGTCACTACAATCTGGATAATGTTCAAATTCACCCCACAGAAGTTATGGTGAGTTTTGATGTTGCCTCATTATTCACAAATGTTCCGGTTGATGAGTCTATACAGCTAATAGACACTCTAATCCATAACTCAACAGTTCCTAATGACAATGAGTACTTAGAATGGGTAGAATTGTGTCTGAAAAGCGGGTATTTTATGTGGAGACGGGAATTTTATCTGCAATTGGATGGAGTGGCAATGGGTTCTCCTATAGCGCCAGTATAGTGGCCAACATTTTTATGGAATGGTGGGAGTCCAGGGCGTTGAGCACAGCTGAGGTGAAGCCGCGCTATTGGTGGAGGTATGTGGACGACATTTTTGCGATTATGGACAAAGGCGCGCTAGAAATGTTTACAAAGCATCTCAATGAAGTACATCCAAAGATTGCGATTACCGTGGAACAGGATAAAGAGGGAGCGCTTCCATTTTTGGATGTACATGTGTTTCGTAATTCGGACGGCACTTTGTCACGTACTGTATCTACCTATATCGTAAACCGACACACACAGATCGTTATTTAAATAAGATAAGATAACTTTATTGATCAAAAACTTAGGTTCTAATACAATTTTGATCGCTACACTCCACACTAGGATGTAATGTACCTGTATTGTGGAGTGTAGGCTCTTCCTCAGGGTTATACATACCTATATTTACATAAGTAGGTAGTTAAATCATAATAAAATCAGTATTACATGTGTTTATGCCTGGTAGGCGCCAAGAAAGAGATTATGTACTTATGTTACAGGCTGATACCTATATAAGATAATCGCTGTGTGTGGCTAAATGCTAGCTCACACCACCATCCAGCACACTTGTCCTCAGTACCGAGATCCTTAATTAACCGTGATTTGAGATTGTGTGATCCTCAGTATGTGGAGAAGGAGTTAGATCACGTTAGGAATGTACTAGAGGATAATGGCTATGCGTGGAGACAATGTTGGCGGAGCGCACATTCGAGTGAACGTAAGCGGATCCCAACTGTTGAAAGAGCTTCAGCATATCTGCCGTTCGTGAGTGGAGTAACGGACAAGATCGGATACCTTTTACGACGGAAATATAATATCAGAATATATATATGATATATATATATATATATATATATATTATATATATATATATCATATAGATATATATATATATATATTATATATATATATATCTATATGATATCAGAACGTTTTTCCGTTCTCCGGGGCAAATAAGACGGTTGCTGCGTTCACCCAAGGATAGAGACCACCTAAATGTACCGGGCGTGTATAGTGTGATTGTGGCAAGAGTTACATAGGGGAGACTCGCCGAAACATTACCACAAGACTGTCCGAGCATATTAGGAGTTTTAGGGACGGAGACCCAGCCAGATCAGCAATAGCGGAACATGCGCGGCTCTCGGATGTACAACATTACATTCGGTTTGATCAAGCTTCTGTGCTGGCGAGAGAGAAGTAGGTACCTATTTTATTCCGCAGAAAGTACGAGAGGCTATAGAGATCAACCGCTACCCGAATTTCAACCGAGACCGTGGATGGGCGCTTTCTCCGGCGTGGGTCCCAGCTCTTAATACGATGACAAAGAGAAGGACTTTGGATCAAGATACGGTCAGTTTTGTATGCGCTGGTATGGTGGTTTTGGTCGATGTTGCTGTCCCTGATGAAGCAGTGGAGCGACCCGAGGACGAAGCGGCCGGGAGTAGTCACATCGCCTCGCCTCCACCCCCACCACCCCAGGCCCCCGCGCCCGTGTCCCGGCGGGCCGCTCGCGCGGCGGCGCGCAGTCTGCGTGCTGCCGCGGTCCCAGAACATACGTTCTGAAGATGGATGTCATAACATCCGAAACGCGTAAACAACTTACGCGATTTACACGTGAGTGAATACCGTTTAGTTAATATATTAATAATAATGTATTTTTGGTAAATTTTGTGCTCTATACTTTCTTATCTATCATAATACATACAGAAGTTTATACTCACAAATTTACTCAATTTCTGAAGTAGGCAGAGTATAAACAGCCTTCTGGCAACATTTAACTTGTCATCTTAATTCGCTCACTTTTTTATGCAAGTACCGACAAACCTTATAAGAAATTCAATTAATGTGTTGTTTTTATGTTTTTCACTAAAATTAATCATGTAAATAGTTACCTACTTACTAAAAACTATGCCTGTGTCCTTGCTAAACATTATGTTATTAGTTTGTGTTGCCGAAGAATCACATGTAAAACTAAGGCATCAGGCCAAACCAAACCTTGTTTCGCTAAAACTTGTTTGTGATTGAACAATTAACAACTGTGTCTAACTATAGTGTTTACTGTATTGAAATCAAGGCACTACAGGTAGGTACTTAGTTTTAAGCACACAATCATTCTGTAGTTTAAAAAGTTTTCGTTTGGAAAGATTGTTGCTGTGTTGTGCAAAGTTTGCTCAATGTAAAACCACACTAACTCATAACTTTCCTCCTTAATATAACAACTAGCTTTGTTGTTGTTTATTAGAAATAACTGGACATCATCACACAGGTGATGACCTAGTTTGATGTCCAGGGTTCACCAACTATTGTATAGTCATAAGCCCTATCTCATAGTAAAATTTTATGTTCACTACTGCTATACTTACCTGTTTCTTTCTAATAAGGTCAAATAAACGTTTTTATTATTATTATTATAATCTCAAATTCATATAACGTAGTACATAAATCAGTTATTTAATAAAGCTGAAGGGAATACAAAATCTGTTCATAAAAGATGTTAGAAAAAATAATGTTTATGTAGTATACCCATACTTGAAATTGATAACAGAACACGTTTCAGCAGGTTTAAAAATTTTTTGTCTGTTTATTTAAATGCTCATAATGCAAAAACGGTTAAATGGACCATCATGTTTTTTAGTACCTATGTAGGTAGTATGAGGTCTTAGAAGTATCATAGGCTACTTTTAATCTCAAAATAATGCGAGTGAAGCAGTTTAGTATCATGATGTGATACTGTCGAGTTTGGTTTTTCTGCATCCACCATCCATCAATGGTTCACCTACATACCTAAATAGTTTATGACCTGATAGACCTGATATGATTTTACCCTCTACCACTACTCTACTATGTGATAAAGAAAAATAAATACATCAGTCATCATAATTCATTTAATAATAATTAAAAGAAATAAGTGCTTTGCAATATTGGTAAAATTCATAATCAATTCAAAACAACTTAGTTACATATAGATAAAATAAACAAACAATATAAATGCACAATTAATACAAATATTTCTATTGCCATATTACAAAAAACAGTGTAAAATATGTTTACAGTTGAAGAAAGACTCAGTAGTGTATATCCCAAACATATTTTCATATTTTTTTGTTGATAAAAAATTTTGACAAGCAAAGATCTACATACTAAGTACCTATCTAAGAATAGGTATGTTTTTTTTTATATTACCTACTTAGGTACATCATTTTGCATAACCTATGTCAGATAATTGTGAATTTATCGCTTAATCTTTAATCAATTTATCAGTTTACCAAAGTACTTACATAAAAGTTTGAAAATCAGCTTGGGACACCACACTTCTCAATAAGACTTAAAATATTATCATTTCATTATAACATGTCAAATTCAATACTCTAGTATTAAAAATAATTAACTAAAATAAAATAAATAATTACAATCATTTTAAACTTATAGAATATTTCACATGAGCAATATTTGAATAAATTATCATCCTTTGTACACTTACACGGTAAAACCTTAACACTCTTAGAATTTAACTAACATCAGCTTCATTTATACCTGCATATTAAATTATAATTATTATTTTTTTACAAAAAATTAGATTAACTGGCACTAGGCTATTAGATCACCTGAAGTACCACAACTAAGGTAAGGTAACAAAATAGAGCATGTCTATTTCGGAAATCATTCTATGTGCAATATCTAACTTTTAACCGAGTTCAAAAAAGGAGGTTATCAAGTTTGTAGTCTGTATGTTATGTGATTACTTTATTGATGAACCAATTCCAATAATTATTTTTTTATTCAATGGGGATGGTTTCCGAGATTTTCCCATATTTTTTTGTATGTTTCTAACTATGTGTTAGGATGAGAACTCACCAGGGGATGCTGCTGCATTCATTATTATCTTCTAAATAACTAGCCCTATTTTGATGCAGTTTTTTTATAGGCTTAGATTTGTTCAGTGAAGTGACAGTAGACTTGAAGTCGGATTTTGGTAGAGGTGAGCTCTATCATAGACCATAAATGTTGGGCAAGAGAAACCATCTAGTATTTAAATAAGCTCTAATTTAAAGAGATGTGTGCCTTATCTCAATGTGTATAGTAATTAAATATGCAGGTATATGAAAGTACCTGGAATAATTCTAGTTGCCAAACAAAATTGTGATAATATTAATGGAAAGTTTATCTATCTAATTATATTTTAATCAATGGTTTGAACATTCTGTAGGTACATTGGTTTGACACACAGCCATATTCAATGGTAGCCATGACTAATACCATCAAATACACACTGCTAAAGGCACAAAACAACTTTTAAACTATTTCTTCACTTACACATCACTAACGTGATATCAAATATTGAAATAGCCCGTTTGAAAATTCCTAACCGCTAAAGAATCAAATTCTCTAATCAATTTATTAAGCCTAAATTGGAATACCTATTTAGAAGCCAGGATGTGCTAGCCCAGAGTGGGCCCTAAGTATGGGGATGTATCACAGTAAAAACATGTTGGCACTTCAGTTTCTTGTAGCTCTACCACATTGGTGCTGATTTCTTGTGATATTTCATAATATCTGCATCTGCGAGGTCCAATCTCTTTTATAAGCGTGTCATAGGGAGGGGAGAGAATGTCAAAAAAAGCTGCTGGCAAATCTAAAGCCTCTATTTCGTGGTAGTTAGATATAGTAGGAGTCAATACACAAGTTTCAGCATTTTCTTTACAGACTCTACTGGTTTGAACTTGTGCAAACAGTTTTCTTTTTTGATGGAAACCTTTGGCAAGACGCGCTGCTTCGTGTCGCGCTCTCGTTTTAAAATCTAGCAAGTTGACTACTTCTTTCAAAGGGTACTCTGTGAAACTCCTGATTTTTACCGCACCAGATATCACCTTCAGGAGCCCGTGCATGTGTGGGTGATCGTGTAGAGGCATCCTGAAGCCTGGCTTGAGCACGAATATACTCATGTTTACTCGACTGTTTTGGAAGACTTCAATGTACGTACATGGTGCTTTGTTGGGGGCTCTCCAGGTAGCTGGATCTTTAAGGGCTGCGTCGAAGCCGAAGTCCTCGGCTCTTAACTTGTCCATCATCGATTTTAACTTGTTCAAGTTGGCGTCGAGATCGTCTTTTAGTTTGACATCGAATGTTCGGAGCGCCTGGCGGTAAGTGGACACCAGGGGCGGCACGTTGACGAGTTCCATGGATGATTTAGTTGCATCTCGGTTTTCCATGTGAATTCTAGCAGCACTGATACACAAAAATTTTGTTTTCTGGTTAATCGCGAAATATAATCTTCCCGACGATAACAATGCGCAATTGACAAGAAACGTCATTTTGAAAGTTTGAATGACAGATATATTT
Organism: Macaria liturata; assembly: GCA_964023185.1. Classification (NCBI taxonomy): domain Eukaryota; kingdom Metazoa; phylum Arthropoda; class Insecta; order Lepidoptera; family Geometridae; genus Macaria; species Macaria liturata. The sequence goes on from OZ026806.1 coordinate 17,330,642, forward strand.
TTTTCAAACGTTTCGGCTCAGGCGTTTCAGTTTCAATCAAAATGTATTTTTTATATGAAAAGTTCTACTGTTTAATTTTGTAACACTCTGTTAATAAATTTATCTTTAACTATAATTTCACATAAATCTCCCTAAATACTTATACCTACTAAAAATAAAAAGGAAATAAAAAAGATTTTAGCTTGCCATCTAGTGTCGAGTAGCTGTAGGTAGATCACTTTACTTTACCACGTACCACGAATAATAGTTGTGTCAAAGCAATAGATGGCAGAGCAGGGCCATTTGTAAAGAAAATTCTTTGTTACAAATCCAAATTTTCGCTATTGTTTTCTGTTTGAAAATAATATTCCCACAAATTAAGATTCCTAAGCTATCCTTTTTAATTGGTAAATTTTATTGGAATCTACCAAAGTCCAAATCTACCAACCACAAAACGAAATATCAACCTAATCACATTCGAAACATTAAGTAAGTATAAACTAGTAATTAAATAAAACCGAGTTTACACGTGTGGTCTGCGTGATAGAATGGTGGCCAGTAATAATACCACTTAAACAAATACGTAAATCCCGATCATTGTTACTGTTAAACGTTTCATCATTAAATGGGGCTTGGGGTGACCATGGAGTTTTTATTTGTTCGAATAAAACTGTTATATAAATTAAAGGTAATCTGTTAACTTGTTTCCATTTTACGTTTTTATTCTATTTAGGTAGGTATTCATTAAAATTGTTACAATTTTATGAAATGAGTTTCTAATGCATGTGTGCTAGTCCATGCTGAAAGAAAATTAGAACAAATCAAACAATCAATCATACTATTTTTTTTACTTTTTTATATTGCTACGTGACTACTTATAACCTTAAATTTATGTAATTTGTTGTTGTTCCTCATGTTCCCAACCTAATTTCGGCTCCCGATCTACCTGATTTGGCAGAATGCATAACAAGTCCTATTTTTTTTCCAAAAAAATATCTAGTACAAATCCCAAGTTTCCCCTCTGCCATACTAACCCTACACAATTTTATTGTGTTCCCGTGCGTCTGCGTTCCATCGCACGTAAACCTGCCTATAAACATAGATAAATTCATCAATACAAATAGAAGCGTTCCGTTTCACGCAAATAATGTCAATGGTGGTTTTTTAATGAGATTCAGTGTGGTATTTGTAGGTAAACATAAGTATAAAATATTTATTGATCGATAGATTATTTTTCTGACACTAAAACGCAACTCAAAACAAAAAACACATTTTAAAAGTAATTTCACTAATAACTTGTATAGGTATAAATTACATAAAAAATGCGTTAGGCGCTTCTGTAATTACCTAACTGCTTAAGTGTGGAGATACTTTTGATCCAAAATGTCAAGTACTTATAATCCCAGTAGCAGCCAGCTCACAAATAAGTAAATATCGTCTCTTGGTCACCCATCCAAACACTAACTGCTACGATCATATTCTAATGTACGAGTAGGTACTATCTTTTAACTCCACTTATATTTTAATCGATTTTACCTACTGATATCAAAATTAAAGTAAAGAGTTGTTAATTCTATAAATTCATATAATGGTACGTGTAAATACTCATTTTGTGTTATTAATTAGATTTACATTTACATTACGGTCAAGTGCAAATCCATTCCTTGTAAAAATAAAACATGTTTTTCACGTACCTACCTTGTGTAAGCAAACCTTATTGGAGTCAAACTTGATAATGTAAAACTCTTTGGTAACAATAGACTTTTTAAAAGTAAAACCAATGACAGTTTGAAGATTGACAGTTTTAGTTTATTGTTATCGTTGCCATGGAAATGGTCGATTGAAAAAGAATTGTACTGTGATATCAATGAATTGGAAAATAAGAAATATATCTGTATTTTCATGTAAATCTTTGTTTAATTAATATGAGATTAGCGTAGAGCCTACACTTGGTAGGCCTCTGGGTCCTGCACTATGTCTGCTTGCACAGCCTGTATAGCAGAACCTCAGTTACTTACCTTAGGACTTTTACTGTCGGTATATATTCTCATTTTTGAACACCCCGTCCTTTTTTTCCATCGACTCCTCTCCATTCTACGGTTGTTTGGAAGAAATCGCTTTTAGCGATAAAGACGGATGTTCAGTGGTACTATTTTTTTTAAAGTCTTCTGTGTTTCTGTTCGTATTTTTTCTGTATGTGTGTTACAATAAAGAGTTATGTCTATCTATATATCTCTTTATATCTAACTACTAGATAGAGAGTGATTAAAACCTCCTACTGGTATACTTTTTCTAGCCCTTTTAACACCACGCAGGTTTCCTTGGTATTGCCAGTAAGGAATCAAAGAGTTCCGACCACCCAGCCGGCTGTCAAACAAACAGACGAACACCAGGTCTGGTAGCACACTTTTATATGTAAGGAGTTTAATGAGCATTGATAGAGTAGGTACAGTTTGGTACTAGTGGGTGCCAGTGGCTTGGACTGCGTCTTGGATCAAATACACTAATCGCACAAAAAATAATACCTACATTATTTTTTGGTTTATAGTGTAATTTTTAATATCTATCTTTATTTCTTTTTTGAATATTTTTAAATCTTAAAAAATATTTATTTTTTTATACTCTTTTTATTCTTTATACTAATGGATGGTAATATGTATATTATTATGTCCTGTTTCTGAATAAAAAGGTATTATGGTGTGTTGTTTTCAGGATCAGGATCGATTAAGAAGATGAAACGACGCGTTTCGGGATCATTTATGGCGCTTGTGTTGTTTTGGAGTGAAAAGTAGACAATTTTACTCTCAGAACCTCATATTATAACTATGCCAAAAATCACGATGATCCATCGCCGCATTGCAGTGTGAAATCTATCAACCAATAAGACAAAAAAGACCAACAAAACATATTTATTAATAAAGTTATGATAAATTTATTATAAACGTTATGATAAAGCATGCCCCAACATTGACCACTGTTTTGCGGTTTTTGCTTCTGAAGAGATACAGCGATTTTCTTCATATATTATTTATTATTTTTTTGTACATTGCCTGTATTTGCTTTGCCTATCTTGCTGTAATAGACTAGCCTACTTATGAATTATAAAACGTATGTATTTCTAGAAAATATCTACGTCGTTTCATTAGAAATCCTATAAATGAAATGAAAATATATCATCATATTCTACCTAAAACGTAATAAATCAAACCTCTTTCCGGTTGCCACTTTCTGAAATCTTGAATGTATCAAAACAAACACTAAATATTTTATTTACGCATATTTTCCTGAAGTTTTACGATTATATTCCGTTTGGTTAATGTTGTATTTCGTATTAAAATTTAATGAGGTTCGAAAGTTAGTAGACTATTGAAAATATGAAATATCTATCTAAAGTAGACTTCAATACATGTTTCGTAAGATGATAAAGATGAAACAAGGTTTTAGATAAAAAAATACAAAGAGAGGATCGGCGTTAACACATTAACGTTAGCTAATACACATTTTTTGTTTTACACATGAGGTAAAAAATCTAGTATCTTGTGAGCAAACAAATGGGAAGCAAAAAACAGGGGTGCCATCAATTGAAACAAAATATAAACAGACGAATAAACAAACTGCACATAAATAACTTAATAAGAATAAGTAATGATTATGTAGACCGAAACCAAAAAGTGTAGAAAAGGAACTAATTTTAATTCATGTCTTACAAGTTGTCAAAATTTTTAGTGAAAGTGGAACAAAAGTTTATTATGGATGACTTCACAACAGTTATCGTTAGGAAAAGGACATATAAATTGGGAAAAACACCGAGCGGCTCTGCCATATTTAGTTTACTATACCTACCTACTTGGTTAGAAGAACTGATAACAGATGGAGTAAAGCAGTTACAGAGTGGTGGCCTAGAACTGGCAGGCGAGGAGTGGGTCGTCCGGTCGCGCGATGGATCGACGACATCGTCAAAGTTGAGGGTTCAACCTGGATGAGGTCTGCACAAGATCGACGCAGATAGCACACACAAAGGGAGGCCTATACCCAACAGTGGGATCCCAAGGGCTGTGGATGATGATGATGATAATACCTACTTGCAGTTGGCACATTCCAGGAGAGGCCTATGCCCAGCAGTGGGATAAAGAAGGCTGTGGATGATTATACCTACTTTAAGTGCCGAAATAACAAGATTCTCAACCCACTGATGACGTGTCTCCTGTAAAAGCTATCATGGTCCCATTTCGTCGATATTTACGTTAAAATAATTTATATTTCCAGTTAAATGTGTACAATTAGACACGACTCCGGTTACTGATGGCTAACGGGGATACTATGAGAAGGTGAATATTGTGGAATAGATGTTGTTTACGTCACGTTGTGCGTTGTTGTTGTGTTGTCAAATACAAGTGTATACTTGTACCTATTTAGAAATATAATTGGTATGCCATCCACTGTATACTCGTATTATTTAAAAAAAAGTCATTTTGGCGTTTTTTTTTCTCCTATATGCCGCAACGAAGTGTGAAATTATCTAGATTTCTAATAAGTTCAAAGATAAATAAATAATAAATAAATATTCCGGGTCATTGCACACATCGCCATCTAGCCCCACACTAAGCAAACGCTTGTGTAGTGGGTACTAGATAACGGATATAATACTTATGTATTATGCACTTGTAAATATAATAACTAACCCCGTCCCTGTTAAGAAATTTACTTAAATTATTACCTACAGTTACTTTTTTAAAGCATTTCTGCTTTCGAGTTTTTTAATACGGGCTAGTTAAAATTTTCTAATTCACCTAATTTTGAAATTAGGTAAATGAATTTGAGAAATCATGTATTCAATCTCAAAACCAACCTTAGATTAGAAATTACGATATGAGCTGATGATTGTAGAAGTTTTTATTCACTTATCATATAAATTACTTACCAAATTTTTCAAATTAATTAATAATAACCTTTTGATCTAATTCCTAAAAACCGCTACTACACGTTTCACTAATAAAAACCATGTAGGCAGTAGCAAGCGAGTAGGACAGACAGACACAGAGCGCTTCCGTTGCCTGTTTGTTTGGTACACCGCACTACTGGGAACACATACATTACGCTTCTGTGAGTGTAGAGTAGGGATGTGCAGAGGATAATTTTTTACTGGTACTTATTATGACATAACTTATACATTTATGTACATATATCACTAATCTTGCAAAAATAAATGATTTGATCATCTGATTTTTTTTTCTTTTTTTCCGCTTAGGTACCTACATTCATTACTGTGAAGTGACAAATTCAAAATAATCATACAATAAACCTGTACAAGTAATTAAAAACGAATTAAATTTCACTGTTTTTTTTTTTAAATTTTGTGCATCTATTTCCAAGTAATTTCTCTGTCCTTCCCTACTCTTCTCTAAATCAAAGCGCTGGCATCAATCCAGGGGCATTCAAAGACAACTACATCGTCGTTTGATCAATTGTAGCCCACTAGCGGGCAGCGCCGGTAAACAACACTAGTTTATAATGAAAGTTGCTTTGTACTTAGTTTTAGTCAATTGTAACCCACTAACGGGCAGCGCCGGTAAACAACACTAGTCGATAATATACTAGTTGCTTTAGTATGTAACAAGCGATAGCAATAATTACTAAAAAGAATAAAAAAATCCATCATATAATAATATAATCACTAATATCTACTGATATTAGTGATCATATACAATAATATAATCACTAATATCTAGTGATATTAGTGATTATATTATTATAACAACTCTTTACGCTTATGCTACTTACTAGTTGATTTTTACTGTCGCGTAACTATTTACATCTATACTTAATATTATAAAGCTGAAGAGTTTGTTTGTTTGTTTGAACGCGCTAATCTCAGGAACTACTGGTGCGAATTGAAAAAATATTTTGTTGTTGAATAGACCATTTACCGAAGAAGGCTTTAGGCTATATAACATCACTCTGCAACTAATAGGAGCGAAGAATCAATGGAAAATGTGGAAAAAACGGAAAAAAATATTCATCATTTGAGGGCTTGCGTTGCGTGCGCTGCGATAACAGTTCAAGTTGTGGGTAACAACCTATAATTTATAAAGCTGAAGAGGTTTTTTGCAAAAATAAATATGATGCCCAAAATAATTATTCCACGCGGACGAAGTCGCGGGCACAGCTAGTAGGTAATATTCGTTATTACTACAATAACCTAATATTATAAGAATGGTGACTTCAAAAAATTTTGTGAGTGAAAGTCATTTTCATACTCTTATTACCTACTAGGAAGGAAGATTGTAGGTAATTACGGTTCTTTATTATTTATTTTTTATTCAAAAGTGGCAGATATAAGTTTTTGCCAGGACCATATTGTTATCAAGATAGCTTTGATGGGGTTAACATATACGAGTATTTTTAAGGTACAGATTATAAAAATTAATTATTAATTAATTAATTATTATTAATATTAATTATTATTATTTATTTATTAATTAAATTAATTATTTATTATTAATTAATTAATTATTATTTTACAGATTATTAAAGATAATATAACACAGTCTACAACTTACAATATGGACCCTGTAGGCTTAAAAAAATCTCGAAACAAGAGATCGCCACTCATACAAAACTTCCTAACAAGAAAAAATCTAAAAATCACATTCTTGTATACATTTTATTAGTTTACAACACGTAATTAACTAGTTTCTAAGAATGAGTGCACGTGACGCATACACACCTACAGTTTTAAGAAAACTCTACCCACGGATAATATTGGAACTAAAAAGTTCTGATGTTCCAGTAATATAGAATATGATTCTTTATAATGTATGTATGTTTCTGGTTCTTTGTAAAGGAAAACATTGTGAGGAACTGAAGAAATCTTCATGTTTGACGAATTTATAATTCTTTATTATTATTTATAATTCTTTAAACTTAATGTACACGTTCTGTTTCTTTGTAAATGAATACATCGTGAGGAAACCGACATGTTTGAGGATCACAATATCCGAGGACATTATGTCTTCCGTGGAAGGACCCGGGCGCTTACCATGATGTATCTGCTTAAGAGAATACTTCTAACGAATAAACTCTGTGAGGAAGTCTCGACCCTCAATCATGAGGAAATACAGTTCAAGGAGAACAGTGTAAAATAAGGTAGTAAAGATATTTGTTTGTGACATAAGTGTATAAATCCAATTATTTAATCATTTATACAGCCACTAGGTAAGAAAACAATCTGTACATATGATAAAGGTAAATATAAAATAGCATGCTGTAAGGTACGGAAAACTGTGTATGTATCATGATTTTTTCTTTTATAGCCATGCTTGCATGAATAAATTAATTTGAAGTAATGCTGCCACCAGCGTTACTTAAAGTTATCTTGAGCGGACTCTACTGATAATTTTATGTTAGTTTTTGTCGCTTTAAAAGTAAGACAATGTTTATGTTTACTGGCCCCTGGTATAGTGGCTGGTTAGAGCGGGGTGGGGCCACGGAGTTAGCGACTAGGAGGCCATATTACAGCAATAAAATCACTGGTAGCGTTTCATAAAGAGTGGTAGCAGATCATTATATAAAGAGTGTAAACTCTGTTTGTTTTTCTATTTGTCACGTTTTCACGCCTCTACGAAGCGTCAGATCATAGTGTTTTTTTTTTCTGCCCGCGACTTGTCCCTTGTGCAATAAATTGTAATGCAACACTTTACGGATTTTAAAAATTAAGCTTTGTCATTCTAATGTTAATGGACAGTGGACACCTTTTTCTATGCAATGCAGATCTTAGATATTCCAAACTTTTGTTTTGTTTTTATAATTAAACTAATTTGAAAAACAAAATACTAACATAACAATAGAATAAAAAACTTAAACTACTTCTAAAACTAAAATACTTAATCTAAAATACCTGTAGTATAAGGAAAGGTCCCCAAAATGCTGGCGGCATTTCCGCGTTGTATAGCAATGCTCACCTTTTAAGCAAAGTCGCAGCCAGCATTCTGGAGACCTGTCACTGTCACCAAACGCTTGGCCAGGTCCCGGTACAAGTCCAACGCAGCTGGACCCCACGGCCCCAATGTCTCCACCACAAACGGCACAAACATATAAACGCGATCGAGTTTTGAATATTTATGCCGTTTGAGGTTCTCGACTTGGGCGGCCGCGGCGCCAGCCTGAGCACAGGTGGAAGGAAGGTGAGACGGTGCCATAGTGTCCACACAAGTAGCATCCCACACTAATGGCCGCCCCATTAGTGTGGGATTAAATTAAATTTAAATTGTAATAATTAAATAAAACAATAAAACTTAATTTGTAATTTCATTGAAATACATACATATATGATATTTCATGGCCTCGTCAAAAACTTCGGCATTTTTTTCAGTTTCAAGTTCCAAAACCATGTGTTTGGTTTCGGTTTATTAGTTTATTACACGGAATTGGTTCTGGAGCAGGTAATTTATTTTAAATGATTATTTGTTTAGCCAAATATAGAATTCCTATTAGTATTAATAATACATTTTTTTTTAATGAATGTTGAAACTTGTATACGAAATAATTCTTTTAATATCAAAGTAAGTGATCATTCTAAAACTAACCAAAATTGGTAGCTTGTATTAAATCCAATGAAACAAAAAACGAAAACGACTTTGATGAAAACTTAGAAAATCTTAAGAAAAGTACGTAATGATTGAATCCGTAATATCCTTTTTCCCTATTAAAAAAAAAGACATGCGTTAACAAAAGAAACTTTGCAAATCCACCATTAATATCTTCACAAGAATACTCAAAGAAAATTTCAAAAGATATGTAGGAAACAACTCAATCACAAAAAGCACAGAACGTTTAAAAATCAATTAGCGTTCAAAGCGGATGACGAAATTAGACGAGATTTGAGAAATTAGAATTAGAACTATGTCGTAGTAGTTTTTAATGAAAGATTAATTTGTGCTTTTTATGAAAGAGTTATTTGGTATCTGCGTGTTTGATTACAAAATTAATATGTTATAAATAACCTGAAAATGTTAGATGGACTAATATATTCTTCACAAATGGTTTTGTAATTTTCGTATGCTAGTGGGTTTCAAGTAAACCTAATTAAGAGTTCATCAAATCGCTAAGCAACATTGATAAAATATATATTTATGACTGCGCAACTCTTTTATGACTAAAATAGTCGGGAACGTCTTGAGATTTGAGACCAATGGAACCAACTAAAAGCTACAAGAGGCCACTTTCATATTTTTCTCCTGCCTGAGGTTAATCATTGCAAATTCTCAATCGTTTCTAATTCTTTTAGTTCAATTAGTAGATACTAAAAATAGTAGTTCTAATCACATAAAAATAAGTAATTGTATATCCAATTTTACTACGACAAAGTTACAAACTCGCCCGTACAAATGTAATGTAAGACAATTGATGCACGTGCGGAGACAAAAATAACATCACGCTACTGAGATCTACTGAAAGGGTACCGAGCTGCGATTAGTACGGGATAGTTACTGGAATGTAACGAGTTATTATGATACGAGTAGGTGGAATAATTATAATTGTGGGTCGACTTATCGTTAGTATTACAATCATAATTAGCAGAGGACTGAGGTTTGAAACCCAGCGTTGGCTAGTTACACTCGATTATGCAAAGAATATTCAGAATCGATCTATAATAATCGAATGCAAATTTCAACTAGAGTACGGCTTGAATTTTTTTTGGGAAAAGTTTAGTACAAACTACATATGTACATATTTACTAGTCAGCACACAATTAACAATATTAGTTGAATGAAGCCATAGAAAAAATATTTAATTTAAGCGATTGCTTTGTAGGCTCTATGGTTTTGTTTGACATTTAAGTAAGACATTTCTTGTAAATAAATAACTTGAAAGTTGTGTGGAGTTCGACAACGAGCTCCACGTCTTCTTGACTGCATGTAAGATTTTTCCCCGTTTTCCTACAATTTTCTTTTTTAACTTTCTACTATAATATTTATATGAGTATAGCTCATCAACTATCCCAATCCAAACGCACCTCCCAACTTCCTACCATAAACAGGTAGGGGAAACAGCTGAAAAGTTTACGCTACTGAAACTGATGGCTTCAGCTGAATGAAAGATATTCATGTACAGTGAATGGAGTTCTCGGTAGGTTAGTTAGTAGATTTTAGTTTGATTATTGACTTGGCTGAGCGATTCCCATTAAGATTTGTAGTAGGTATTTTTAAGGGTACGTGATGAGTTCCTCTAAATAAGTGTGGCTCAGCGGTTCCAGTGTCTGCTTTTCATACAGACGTACCCTCTTTCGAATCCGGCCCTACACCAATGAAGACGTAAATATTCCGGATTTCAATAAGACTACTTATAGGATTGTAAGTTTCAATAATTTGATAGATTCTTTACTTCTAACTCTGAGTTTAATAGTCGCAAAAATGAAAATATTATTTATTTAGGTACTTTTTAGTGACAGCCTGACAGCAGGCTTGAAGTGGGTTTTTGATATTTTTGTAATTAATTTTATGTTTCAGTATAAAAAGGAGAATAAATTAACGCAAGTCTCAGGAAAAAAACTTAATTGTGTTATTATAACACAAATAAGTATGATAAAGTCAGCTAGAAGTGAGATAGATGATCAAAACATACAGACTTTTTATATTTATGTTGACATTACTAATTTACTACTACTTATACAAAATACTATTCTTGACACAGACTATCATACAAGAATTAAAACTTTTTCTATCACCCTCCCATCCAAAACTAAAAGTCTCTATTGAGTCGTATTCCTCATGATTGAGGGTCGTGACTCCCCCACGGAATCAATTCGTTAGAGGAGTTTTCTTGTGCAAATACATCGTGGTGGGCGCCCAGCTCCTTCCACGGAAGACACCATGTCTTCTGATATTGTGGTCCTCAAACATGTCGGTTTTCTCACGATGTTTTCTTTCACTGTTAAGCGAGTGCAAATCCACACATAACTTGAAAATGCAAGTCATTGCTGCAGGGCCGGATTCGAACCAGGGTGCGTCTGGATGAAAAGCTGACACTGAAACCGCTAACCCACACTCGCTTCACAAAACTAAAAGTAATTCAGTCCAATTTTTTGTCAATTCTTTTTTTGTCTTACACCATTTAACACACGTGTGCGTATGTTTGTTGTTACTACAACTCGACCGAGTCAATAACATTTTATTGTTGTTAACAACAACAAATACAAGTTCTAGTTGTTTTAGTGCGCCCGGGCTGATTGCGGATCGTTAAATATGTTGGAAGGAATGTTTTTAATTATACGTGAAATTATCTATTCTGGTTAATGTGATTTGATTTAGAAGTGATGTAATTTTTTTACAAATCTGGGAAAGTAAGGCACAATTCTTTCCTCAGTCAAAAAGGACAATTCATTTTCAACAAACTTAAATAGCTTTGTTCGAGTGTACGAAAATTAAGACGCGCGTGTGGGTTTCAATGTAGAGTAATTTGATTTATTATGTTACTAGCTGGTGCCTGCGACTTCGTCCGCATGGAATAGTTATTACCATAAAAACGGTTCTAGTGAGTTAATCTTAAAAGATAGACATATACTGTTGCGGACATTTTTTTAGATCATTTTAAGAGGAATAATTCTTTTATTACATAGTTTTTTGATATCTTGAACCGTTTTCGCAGCGCACGCAACGGAAAGCCTCAAAGCTGAATAATTTTCCCCGTTTTTTCCACATGTTCCATTGTTTCTTCGGTCTTATTAATTGCAGCGTGATGTCATATAGCCTAAAGCCTTCCTCGATAAATGGTTTATTCAACACAAAAAGATTTTTTCAATTCGCACCATTAGTTCCTGAGATTAGCGCGTTCAAACAAACAAACAAACAAACTCTTCAGCTTTATAATATTAGTATAGATTATAATAAAATTCATACCTATATGTTAGTTAAATACTTAAAATTGTAAATTTACCTGCATAAATCAATCGATCATGTGTAGTTATCTTTTAGATCGCTTCATTTCATTAAAGAATCAAGAATATTTTACAAAGTTTGTGTCTCCTCCAATCTGTAAGCCACCTGATTTCTCAAGAGCTACAAACTACAATCCCAAAATAATAGAGCATAACTATAAAAATCTCCGAAACTTGAAGTAAAACAAACAACAACGTCCAACGTAACATTCAGTATGTTTACCTTATGCGTTTAAATATCTACAATTTATTTGTTCATGTTGTACGTAGAATTGAAATAGATGACTTTTCATAGAATGCTTGAAAGCATGTTAGTAGGAACTAAATGTGTGAGCATAGTAATTTAGTTTTTATTTATTAGAAAGATTGCACTATGCAACAACGTTTTCATACAACTCCTTAGAAAAAAAAAATTCGTAAAACACATGATTTTGTAATTTTTTAAAAGAAACTTAGTAAATTTATTTCTTTATTTTGGAGATTTCGCGGGTGCAATGTACACATTAATTAGATAATTTTCATACATGTTTAAAAAATCTTATCTCGTATTTAAAACAGTAGTGTATAGTGTAAGTAGATTAGATTATCGAAGTTCTGAAATACTTCTGTTAGTAACTTTTATATATACCTACTCATATTTTTGTACACTATTCCAAAATTCCTTGTTTCCTTTATATAATAGCACAGCCATCTGTTTCTAATAGTTTTTTTGACCTAAATCAACCGCGGTAAACCACATATCAGCGGTAAACTGTTACTCCTTAATTGATTTATATCGGCAATAATTTGCATAAATGAGAGATGCATATTTAGAGCAACCACAAAGGTATCAATTAAAAGAGACATCACATATCCATTCTACTAAAATTCATATTCTATGCTCAGCGAAATGTTCTGTGCTTTGTTTGAACATCCAATCACAGTACGAGCAATTAAAAATCTTTCCAGTCATTCTGACAAGCCAGTAAACTGCGGTGACGTTGATGGGTGTTGGAATATATTTATTGTTTTAGTGCCATTCTGACTTGGACGCCGGGGAAATGGGCGAGTGATGTTATGTAAACGGGGCTTTTTCAATTACATTTTTTTGTGAAGAATATGATATTTAAATAAGCGGCGTCTTTTAGGCAAACAAGGGTAATTTACAACTAATAGTTAATAGATCACGTCACTCTAAATATATAAAACTCAAAGGCGACTGACTGACTAACATAGTGATGTATCAACGCACAGCCCAAACCACTGGAGGGATCGGGCTGAAACTTGGCAGGTTGATGTTATGACTTAGCAAGTTTTACTTATTGATGTGGGCGAGTGAGTGAGTGAAGGCGAAGCAGCGAACACCCACTAGTTTGATATAAAATAATCAAAATACACAAAATTATATGAGTGATCTTCAAACGGCAGATTCGAATTAAATTTTTGAATCTACAGTGATTGAAATTTATAAATTTGGAGGAAAAAGTACGGCGAAGTTTTCTCAGAATCTTACTGCATTCATTATTTGAAATCGTTAAAACCATGATTGGGTCGTGTTTCAGTAGGTACCTACGTAGGTACACGTACTATAGGTAGGTAGTAGGTACTCGTACCTACATACACGTATTAAATAAATCCAACCTAAATAGAACTCCATTAAACCAACTGACCTACACTTCTGGTCAATTCAAAGACCATTACAGTCCACTATATATCAAAGTCTAGACAAATCGATCAACCACTCAACTGATCGACCGACCGATCGACCGACTCTTGCGCAACTACGAATAGCCAATTGCAATTTATATGAAAACACACTTCAAATCCAATAAATGGCATACAAAACACTTGTACAGTAATAAATCTCGATCTATTAGATCTTATGGGTTCTTATCGCGTGTTTTTACAAGCTTTTTGCTTGCAAAACTGGTAGACTGCTTCGGAATAGGTTTTTGATAGGTATCGTGATCTAATTTCAATAATGTTGGTTTTAAATTTATGATGACATTTTATTCATTGAGATAAATAGTTTAGATACTGCTAATAATAAACAATAAATTATTGAATATCATCGTACAAGTTATAATATTTCAGTCATTTTTTTAATTAGAAATGAACAAAATATTTATTGTATTATAGTTCCGGTAACGCATTTTTTTTAGTGCTAGCCGGTTATTACACGCAGAACACCAGTTTTTTTTAATTTTGACTGAAAATTTTACTGTTATGAACGCCACAATTTTAAAATACCGAAATATGTTAAAATCTTTGTTAAAAATAATATCTTGTTTAAAAGATCTCTACTCCAAGATCACTTCTCTCATACAAGCTCATATACTTTTACCACCATGAATTGTAAAAAAAGTTATAAGCTATTTATTCTCCTGATTTTCTTATCATCTCTCTTCCAAGAAGTTGCCTCAAAAAGTCTGTGAACCATACCACACTTCAAGTGAAGGCTTGCTCTTAAGATGTAAACAGACAGACAGACAGTAGCTGATAAACGAGATAAGAGCTATGTTACCCACTTGCCGTGCTTAAGGTTTAGGGATGTGCCTACATTGGTTTTTATACATGCCTTTTATCGATATAAAGTTTAATCCATGTACAGTACAGTGTTTTTGCATAATCGCGTTTAGACATCAATTTATTTAATCGCTCGGACGGTTTGTGAACTCTAAACACCAGTCTGCCACAAAAACACAATGTTTTTTTTATTGTTTGAATACTTCTAACTCCTCAGGTGGTTTATGGGGGAACCTAATCTACGCTTTCTTACTTACTACTTAACATTTTTTTCTTAAAACACAATGTTTCATACATACTTAATACACCAAAAAGGTAGAAGGACCTGGGCGTCCATCACGATGTATCTGCACAAGAGAACTCATATAGCAAATTAATTTTGCAGAGTAATCACGTCCTCAGTCACGAGAAAATACGACCCAAAGGGGGGGAATTTACAAATTTTTATCGATAATAATATTCTCTCCTTACCCTTCCCTATTCCCAAACTAAAGGAGTTACCTACTCAACCCGAGCTCTCCGGAGCACCACTTCACCTGATATTTATGTCTCCTTATCAATAACTCGGTATGTTCTGTGTTATTCGTGACATAGCACAGAAGCTGGCGAAATGGGTACTTCAGTGTATGGGAAAAAATGAGTATTTTTCATGTGTTTTGGCTAAACAGGTAGAATGTTTTGGCGCCTTGTTTTAGAGCAAAAAGGTTAGGTTCTACACGTGTGGTATAAGATTTAATAGTAAGTACATACTTATATAAATTAATGGTTTGTTGACTTTTTCTTGGCGTCCATAAATATAGATGTAGGGGTATGTGTTTGGTTTGGCCAATGGTATAGGAAGACTACAACTCGGTAAAATCATTACATGCCTTGATTTCAATATAAGATTATCATTCCGATAAAAAAGTGTACGATCTATGGCGCCATTTATAGTAGTTGTTCAATATATGTTATTTTTTGACGATTAAACTGTTGTCCTCATAATAACGAGTAATCTACTAGTAATAAACTTTTGTTTCACTATCCGTCTTATTACAAAACGTGGTTATCCGTCTTATTACAAAACGTGGTCATTTTCAAAGTCCTGGACGAATATTGAAATATTAGTCCAGGACTTTGAAAATGAAATGTCGGTTCTTGTTGTTCAATCATCAGATACAAACAATCAAATATCAACTTCGAATTCGGATATTTATTTATCATTGGTAACATTTTGACCGTTTGATTATTATGACAGTAGACAGACAAATTTCAATACTGGTTCCATATTGACACTTAAATAAATCGGAATCTAAAGAATGAACATATCAAGGGGTTAAAAATTATTTAATTAATATTAATACTGAAATCATCTTGATATTGATATGGTCATAAAAAGGGTAAGCAATATATTGATCACAGGTTAAAATAAAATATTGTTCCACTCAATCAACCAATTTAAATTTTGCAAAAGTAAGACATTAAGGAGCACTTTAGAGCCATCTCTTGATTTACGAGAGCATATAAGTGCACCTGAAAAATACATAAGTATTCCAGCGGCAGACTCCTTCCGATGCCAAAAGAATTGCCAATGGACTGGCGGGTACAAAACTGTTTACCTAATGAATTTTTTTTTTCGAATTCAATATGACTTGACAGCCGTCGAACCGCTTTGTTACTTGCTTAAATTATGAAAATATGGTTAAAAATTTAATTCGATTTAAACATTAAGATGTCATATATTTTTGATTATCATTATGAATTAGTGAAAAAATATAAAAGGGTTTAAATAAACAGGTGCTTCGGGTGGCGAAAAACATAAATCAAGGAGTACAATAGTGAATACATTAATAATTATACCAGTGGACACCCGCGACTCCAACTCCGGTGGACAAAAAGTAGCCCATTACACTCCTAAGACCTCATACTACCTACAAACCAAAAACCATGATTATCTATTCAGCCGTTTTTGCGTTAAGAGCGTTTAAATACACAGATAAACAGAGACGTAGATAAACAGAAAAACTGATAAACAGTCTAAATTTCTATAAATTGTTGGAATGTGCTATACTGCTATCAATTCGTAGTACCTACCTCAAAATATTTTTTTATATAATATCTTCTATGATCAAACTTTGACCCTCTTCAGCTTTATTATATGTATAGATATATCGCTATACTATATATCACTTTTGATTTCATCTGTACCTCAAAGAAGTGGCTCGGAATTGGGCGAGCGAATCTCAAGTGGCGGCCGAGTTGGACTGCATTTAGACACACTCATGCACTCACATACTACGTAGGTATTATATATACTATTGTATATCTCCAATAATATAGTACATATATACTATTGGAGAGTTGTACCTATAGCTGTAATCGGAATAACTCACTATTATTCCCGTAATATTGTTCGTAAAAAAACCGAAAGTTTGTGCGTAATACGTATGTAATACATCTGCCGTAGTAAGATCTAGGAGCCCACCACAAAGTGTTTGCCCAAGAGAACTTCTACAATGAATCAATTCTGCGGGGAAATGACGCCCCTTTGTAATGAGGAATAGGGCTTGGTGAGGAGGAAGATTAAAAAAAGGATTGATCCGTTTGCATAAACAAATATGATTAATTTTGTTAAAAAATAACCTCTGTAATCACTTATAAAATGTTCGAAAAGACTATCTTATCCTTTCCAATACAATTTAACTCTTCCATATTCAACAAAATAGCTCCAAATCCCCATTCGGAATTCGAAATGTCCCCAAGAAAAGATCAAATATTTTCGTCGACACTTTTAAAAAGAGAGCGCTCCAATCGACCAATTACAGAGCGACGTGACGATCGAACGTTCGAAGTTGGAACGTCAAACGGGCAAGGAGGCTAATCAGAAGAGATTCAATAGGCGGAAACCTCCAGCGAATTACCGGGACATACAAGAGGTGGGTCGACGATGTTGATACAGTAAGAGTATTTTTATACGTTCTAAATGAGGTTATTTTTCTTAGGTGCTAAACCCGCAAGAAGGTTTATACATAAAACTTGTTATAAATTCTTAATTGAATAACTTACTTATAATATATAGGTGCTGGATTCCATAAAAATAAGTGATCTTAAATTTGAATTTCATGGAAACCTTAAAACACATCACACATTTACACATTTAGATCTTTTAAAAAAGTTTCTGCCATGCTGCTATATTAGCAGTGCTACGAATTTAAGTACTACAATGACATTTCTACGGCTACGAATAGCCTACGGTGCTACACTGACACTTCTTATAAGTTTCATACTACCTACGTAGTTTAATCAAGTGACCGAACATAACTGTTTTAACATTACTCAGTAAGTCTTTTACCGTTGAAACTACTGTTGGTTCTTTGAGAGATACAAATCCCTTGGTTATGCATAAAATGAACATAAAGCTGAGTTTTTTCTTAAGGACAATCATATCTTCAGTACAGTCTATAAAATAACTTGACGCGGATTCCCATACTGGTAACATTCTATAATGTAAACGTCCCGAGGAGTGGGCGGCGGGGAGGTAGGAGTTGCCAGCGTCGGAAAAAAAGTGGAAATAATTCCTTAATCGCGTAATTGCGCCACCGAACCGGAAAACAAATTCCCATTATTGTCGCGTAGGGCTGGTAAGTGATTGGCTATTGTAATATTTTTTTTGTACTTTGCGATACTTTGTTAGTTTATTCACAAAATGCAAATTAACCATTCCCATTTAATATTTAAAATACAACCATTCTTTAAGAAACGATGTATATTCTAATACCTATGACATAAATGAATCGATAAAAAATGTCATAGATAATATTTACAACAAAAAAAACAGTAGACTTGGTAACCTCCTTTTTTAAAAATCAGTTAAAAAATAGAATAATTACAGACCAAAAACATTTGTAGATATTCGTATAAGTAAAGTACCAGAATCCAGAAATACAAACAGCACGGCTAGAGACAAGGATCGCGAACTTAAAAAAAAAATTGCTCCTCTCTTTAAAATCGGTTAAAAATAAAATTAAGATGATGATATTACATACAGGAAATACAAAAATACAAAATTATTTATTTCCCAAAAAACTTTGTGACAAAATGTTTCGAATCCTATGACCTCGTGGTTGCCGTTAGGATGTGTTACGAGGCCAGAGTCATCTCCCAGTATATCTCTGATGGATGAAATGGATGATTATAATGAAATTCCTTGGACAACCCTAGTGTTAGAAAACTTGTGTAGTAGAATGAGGGTAGATAATGATTATTAGAGCGAGCTCATTAGCGGCCGATTGTCCCTCGACCGCACCTGACTCACACTTTATGTACAGGGTGGTTTGTATACTAGAAAAATATATATGTATATATCCAAAAATCGAGGAAAATGGTGCATACCTACTCGACAGACAAGAGCATCGCTCTTAAATTTTGAATGAATGTAAGAGAGTGACAAACTCTGATGTCGAAAGTTTTATAAAACACTTCAATGCTTTATGACAGCCGGGAACTACAAAGCGTAAGCGAGTGTGTTTATGAACGGTTCCAGTGTCTGCTTTTCATCCAGACGCACCCTAGTTCGAATCCGGCCCTACACTTGTGTTTTTAAGTTGTGTGTGGTATTGCACTCGCTTAGCGGTGAAGGAAAACAGCGTGAGGAAACCGACATGTTTGAGGACCACAATATCTGAGGATATTCCGTGGAAGGACCTGTACGCCCACAATGATGTATCTACTCAAGAGAACTCCCCTAACGAATCAATTCTGACACTGAATGAAACATCTTTCCTCTTCTGTTTTCTATTGTGGTCAGTATTGTTTTTTGTTCTAGAATCATGCCCATTAGTGATTTTGGTTACATCAAATGCTCAACGAGACTCAACGAATCATTGCCTCATCATAAGCATTAGATCCCACTGCTGGGCATAAGCCTCCTCCCTTTTACGCCAATAATCCCTGTCTTGCGCTTTTCTTGCCCTGATGTTAAATTCATATGTCTTCTTCTTCTTATCGAATGAGAGTGGCCAACTCTGGTGTCGTGGGTTTATCAAGCCGCCCTAAGGGCCTCTGACATGGCTTATTGGCTTAATTCATATGAGGCAATAATGTTGCATCTGTTTACGAAATATTATGTGAACAGCCTGTATATGACATACTTATTCATCGGGAATTTATTAACTTGCTAATTCTTTTTGTATTTTCTTTTATGGACAATACCTTCATATTATAAATACAACGTTTTGTAATAGCTAATATTTTAATCTTGACAACGTTACGACAACAATTATCAAGTAATAATGCGTAATGAGTTGAACTGTTATTTCTATCAAACAAGAAACTAATTTATTATTTTACAATAAAGTGTTCTAAAATTAAAATGCTTGTTTAATAATGTATGAGTACTGTAATAATAATTAGGTATTAGCATCAAAATAAATTATTATTTCTTTATTTATTCATAAAAGACACAAAAAACAACTTACAAACTAAAACGTATAATAAAATAGAAACTTGATCTTATAGGATATGTCAAACAATTGTAAATTTATAAGTCTAACTACAACTACCTACTTGTGTACAACTTTCTTTACAATATAATGTTATAATCTTAAAGTTTATAGAGAACGTCACTATTATAACTGGTAATATTACATTTATTATTGCATAACAAGCTCAGCTTCATTTGATCTTAACAAAATTTTACTACCAAACTCAACCATCTTCTCTATTAATTCTACCTTTAGCCCACCCATCATTTCTCGGAATCTGGAGCAGAATCATTAGATACCGTTTAATTACTTCCACCACACACCTTACTTCTAAACTAACAAACAGACAGTCAGTCTATCAATCAGTCAAATTTATCATTACGTAAGAGTTTGTACCTATATCTTTTCTTCCTGCACAATATAGCTTATCCTCGATATGAAAATAGGTACGTAAAGAGTTTGAGTTGCTGTTGTTACTGTGAATATGCATTATTACTTATGCTTAATGACATCAAAGTAAAAATGAAATTATAACTTTCGAACGCTGATTTGATAGTAAATGCGTTTGTAAACATTCTGGCTAGAGCTGATTTGATTCCGACTATTGTTTTTTAAAATATATCTATCTACTTATGTATGAATGTTAAATTGACTATCTAATCTAGCTCCTATACAGCTAAAATAATTATATATTTTTTAATGTAATTTTAATAAGTAATAAGATTTTTTAACTCAAAATTATATCAATGTTTGTAGAGACATGATTGATGCCAACTCTTATTATTATTGTAATAAGTTTGTTGTAATTGTCTATGTTAATAAATGATATCTATCTATCTATGTTAAAAAAATTGTGATAAAATCAACATGTTTGATGACCACATAATCCGAGGACAATTACTGTCTTCCGTGGGAGGACCTAGGCTGCCGTTTCGATTTATCTACCCAAGAGAAGTTTGCGGGGAGTGACCTCCGGTAAAGAAGATTACGAGTTAAGAAAGGAAGACTTATACAGAGTCAAAAAGTTAAACTACTTTTTATTCCAAAATACAAGCAAAGCCGCGAACTTTCACAGTAAAACAACAATCCTTTTCACAACTAACAAATCCCTACATATAACAATGACCACCCTTCAGTCCTTACACCAACATCCATACATCAATCAATCAATCACACCAATCATTCGAACTCAAATATTTTGACCGCCTGTCTGTAACCAGTAAACTGACTAGTTACTGGTAAGTAAACGGATGTTTTAGTTACTGGAATAAGTACTGGAATAACTCAGAGACTTGATCGGATGCTTGAAATAAGTTATGATTATTTGTTTATTAGTATAATTTCGCAATAGCAGTGGTTCACGGTGTTATCCGCTTTCAAACGACATAAAGAAATAGCCTTTTCTGATCAAGATTAGTTCAAGTTGAATAGACATTTATAAATTTCAGTATGTACAGAAATATCTTAACTGAATTTAATAAGAAACAGCACTTCCTACAAAATTTTCCCTCGCATTTTAATGTTTTTATGCCTATTTTAACAACTTATCATCAACATTTACTGAAAGCGCATATTTCATTATTTCACGCTGATGCACAAACATGATTTTTGTATATAATATATGGCTGCTTATTATTTATATAATAAGCATTATACTAGTTATCTAGTGGGTACTCGCGGCTTCGCTCGTATAAAGAAGTAAAACTTGCATTCCCTAATAATTCACCAATTTAAAAGTAGCATTTCCAAAAATCCTTTCTTACCGGATGCCTACGTCATATTAATATCTACCTGCATGCCAAATTTCAACCCGATTCTTCCAGTAATTTGGGCTGTGCGTTGATAGAATACTATGTCAGTCAGTCACCATTGAGTTTTATATACGAGTATTTAGATTCTTCTTCTTATCAAATGAGAGTGGCCAACTCTGGTGTCGAGAGTTTATGAAGCCGCCTTAAGGGCCTCTGACATAGCCAAACAGCCGGGACCTACAATTTAACGTGTCATCCGACCCACGGAAGTGCTCAAAATGGATTGCCACTTTTCGGTCACCCATCCAACTAACCGCGTCGACATTTGCTTAATATTGGTAATCATGCGATTGCCGCCGCCAGCTGAGCTACGGGCGCTTCTTCTTATATTCAGATTGTCATTGACCAAAACAAGATGTTTCACATATCAAACAACATTTATACATACATATACATATCTATACTAACCTCTTCACAATTTTTACCATCGTGGGACCTGACCATCTCAATCATTTCTTGTGTGTCCTGGACCCTTGACATAGTACACACAAACTTGTACTTTATTATCTTATATAATAAAGACTAGTCTTGTATACATTAAGTTCCTAAGGATAAGAACCCATGTAATAATGAGACGTTACTAAAACACAAGTGGGATATAAGATACCAAGTTATCTGTGCAGTTTAATGGTGGCGCTTAAATCGCTTTTTTTAACATATTCTAGTCTTTTCTACAGATTTATTTAAAAGGAAGGTTTTCATTTGACTTGTATGTATGTATCTATATGTAATATTGACAAAATGGGATAAACCTAATTTTAATACTTACTAAGATTTATTTGCCGTATTTACTTATTATTCTCTAAAACTATAAATGATATCGATGATATGGTTTTGTAAATATCATTTCATTTATGTTTCTAATTAGAAAACAGTGCAAATTTCATTAAAATCGGTTTAGTAGTATTAGAGATATAGTCAAATAAGTAATATTAATAAAAACTTAAAATATTTGAGGACTATTTTTCTTTCAATTTATCGTTTATGTTTAAGATTATTTCTAGTACCATTTTTATCCATATGTAATATTAACTTAGTAACATATACAATGGTGTCTCAGTGTAATGTCTTAAGTGGAGTGCTGTCAATTTGTTTGAGCTCCTAGAAGATGGTAGGTAGGAGTATGTTAGCCATCTGGTAGGTGGAGAGATTAACTATATCTACTTGTAGTAGTAGTGTAGGTATGTTTGTAGGTGATTAACGAGCGAGAGCAGCGTCCTGAAACAAAATATACTATAGTACCCCAAAATAGAGTAATTTTAATTTGAAGCAAAAGACGTTATGAAGTAAGCAATTTGATTTGGTAGAAATACAGGAGCAATGTCCCTTGTCTTGGTAGAACTGTATTGTGATCTAACGAATACCTACCCTAGTTGAATCCCTCCTATTTTATCAAATATTTGTTTTATTTGTTTTTATACTAAATAAGCTTACAAACGAATTAATGTAACGACTATCATTGTTGGATTTTCAGCAGTTGTAGTCTACTATTACTATTTACTATTACTATTGTATTACTATTACTATTGTAGGTAGGTACCTAGTGTAGTTCAAAATGTAGATTTGAAATAGAAACCAAAATGCTTCCGAGATCGCACAAAACCAATGCGCCTAACAGAACGTAAAACAAGAATAGTAAAATGTGATTACGCGGCGAAAGTCACGATCCTCAGTTCTGAGGAATGCGGGTCGACGATAAAAATGTACATACAACAACAACAAGAACATAAATAAAATCAATTCCTGCCATAAATTACCCACTCATCCATCTAAAACCACTCTGAAATCAATACCAACATTATTCCCATTTTACAGACCATTATTGCCAAGTAAATATATAGAAAGTAAACTGACACCGGCGAAATTTTACGGTCAAAGATATTATAAAAAGTAGACCCCTTTATAGATTGATATATTATGACACAAAGTATCATGATACCAGTGGGTGCTCACGGCTTTGCTCGCATTAAGAAGTTAAACTTGCATCCCTTATTTCCCCCCTTTAAGTGTCATTTCCATAAATCCTTTCTCAGCGGAATATTACATAATGGGACGCTATACGGCTACCCATAGAGCGTGCAATTTACAGACAAATATATCTAGTTAGAAGTCTCTAAGTTATACTGTCTGTGATTTTGCTACTGATGGCGCCCCTTAAAAGCTGGAATGGAGTCAAGTGATTGTGCAGGCAAATCTGTGTACATAATACTAGTCCATCCATCAATAGAGGGGAGCAGTTGAGGAGTGAGGCTTTTTATGACAAAACAGTACAAAATATGTTGGGGCCAATCATAAAATAGAATAGAATAGAAAATTCTTTATTGCAACACACGATAATAATTACTTACAAAGAAAGAAAAAAATACTTATACTATTGCCATAAGTGGCGGCCTTATTGCTAAAAGCAATCTCTTCCAGGCAACCATTCATCAATCGTGACCATTATCAGTGAAAGTCATATTGAAGTTTAGTACCTTATCAGTTAGCAGTTATTTATGCTATTTCATGCTACTTTATTAGGGATATCTTATATAGGATAACAAAAATTTAAAAAAATATTATATTTAAATATAAAATAAAATAAATATTCCGGGACATTGCACACAGCGCCATCTAGCCCCACACTAAGCAAACGCTTATGTCGTGGGTAACTAGATAACAATTAAAACAATATAATTTGCTTTAAGCTTCTCTACGACAATAAATAAAAATTATCTACGGCTGCGCTACTCACTGTAAAAATAATATTACCAGATAAATTGATAAACTCAATATTGGTGACTTAAAAGATACAAATATTTTGTTGCATCTCTTTGAGTCATATTTCCTCATGACTGAGGGTCGTGACTCCCCTGCATAATAAATTCGCTAAGGGAGTTCTCTTGGGCAGATACATCGTGGCGGGCGCCCAGGTCCTTCCACGAAAGACACATGACCTCGGATATTGTGGTCCTCAAACATGTCGGTTTCCTCACGATGTTTACCTTCACCGCTATGCGAGTACTTAACTTGAGAATTGAAGTCATTGATTTAGACCCGGATTCGAACCAGGGTGCGTCTAGATGAAAAGCAGGTATGGAACCGCTGAGTTACACTCGTTTTACATGGTTGCATATACATACACATGCAATACTTTATTTTATGAAATAATTATCATATACCATATTACCTACTATTTGTTGAGCAAAGCTATTAAAAAGCTTCTGAACTAACTAAGAAAACATATTCGACACGTTTCGTAATTTTCTTTTGCTAAAGCTTTGATTTCGGGACACGTTGTCATATAATAACCCTTTTTAATATATTAGGCGAAACGCTATGTTTGTTTAAACTCAATTTTAGTGTCATATTACACGGCTTTTGGTAAAAAATCTGCGCCCATTGCCCGCTCCGGGACAGAGACTGTCAAACTTTGTTCCTAATGTTTGTGGATCAAGGATTTTTTATTTCATCCCTCATGTTGTGGATACATACATACACTAGCGACAGAGTAATCCGCGTTAAACACACACGCTTTTATGCATGATTACATTTACTATTTCTTTTTAATTTGACAGCAAATACTTCCGATTTACATGTGTAGTTCAATTTAAAGGGAGTCTTTTATTGATTACCGATGTACGCGTACATAAAAACCGACGCACACAGTTTAGATTTACTAAGCCCAAATATTTTTTCTCCCAAAAAATTATGTATTTTTTTAAATCTCTTGCATCTAAGTATACGTATAGATTCAATAAGTCTTCTATATTGCACAGCGTTTCAGTTAGTTCAGTTTCAAAAAAGTCTTTATTTCACATACCTATGTAAGTAATTAGTTTTTACAATTTAAAATATGCAGGTGTAAATTTATGATATTGCATAGCGTTTGCGCGTTTCGTAGTAATTTGACAGTAGCTGTCAAAATAATCCCTCCGTGTTCGCCCCCTCAAAGTTTGACAGCCACTGGCACATTAGCTGCGACGGGCTATTAAGTAATAGCCGCCGGATGTGACCTGTAAATATGCTGCGAGCACGACAGGGGGCGCTGTGGAGTCGCCGTGGTGGTATAATTATATGAGAGGGTGAAAAAATGAACCAAAATTTGTATAGATGAGTAAGGAATTTGTGTAATTTTTTTGTAATTTGCAATTGTGAAAGTTTTATGTGTACGGTTTTAATCAATTGGATTATCAGTCTTACAAATGTTGCGATAAATAAGCCAAAGGTCACCACATAATTATCTTGATTATTGACGGATATATAAACAATTTAAAGCTATGTATTTCAATTCAGTAGCCACCGCTGTATCTAAAAAAGACAATAAACCGTAAAATACTCTGGAGTTAAAAAGACAAGTTTAAGTCATTATTTTTATTAATAGAATTTATTAATTTTTGTTAATGACTCATCGACATTGCATGTACATAGACTCACTCACACACACTCACACACACACACACACACGTTTACATACAATAAATCAGCTGCAAAACAGCCCAATTGCTGATTATGTATTCCGCCTTACTAAAAAAAAACACATAAAATTAATAAATAAAATTTATTAGTCACAATTTCTACTCAACAGCGTTCGGTTTCCGCTCTAAAAGCGCCAATAAATTAATTACAACAGCGTTAAAGACGCCAATCGCTTGTATTAAATATCCTCTACCCATACATCACAGCTGCATCATAACATGCCAAGTCAAGCGAATATAACCTTTCCGGCTAATCAAAATCGTCTTCAAATTAGAAAATTCGGCACACAGGTTTACGTCGTCAGTAAAAAATAATGTAAACAATTATATTTACGTAGTTTTTTAAAATATAAATGAGCCTCATTGAGAACGGGCATTCAATGAGTTTAAAAACGTGTTAAAAATAGTGTTAATGGATGTAAGGAACCATTTTATAGGGGTTTAGTCGGAGGAAGTGCTCTACGACCTTTTTATCTGGACTTTTTATGACCATGGAGGTTTTATATCCATAATTATGTGTTTTTTTAATGAGCAATTTGAATGTTAGCAAGAAGTTTCTGTGCACGGAGGTTTGTGTAGAAAATAGACGAAGATTGCGTGCTGAGTAAACATAGGAAACGCCTCTTTGGAAAATGTAAGCTATATTTTCCCGAGTTTCACTCAGAACGTTACTTATCTTACTATTTTACGTAAATCGTACTGTATTTTTTTGTAAAGTAGTACCTAGATCAAATGCAATTATTATAAGTATTTATATATTTTGAAGAAAAAAAAGAACTTATTAACATAGCGTGATGAATATCTAGATATTTACTCGGTAGAACAATAAATTTTATTTAATTGTAATAAATTTAGGTCTTGTGAACAATTTAAATACAAGTGTATTGGCACGATACTTGTAATGTTTACGAAAGCAGACCTACTAGAGTATTTAAAACTGTTGTTTTATCTGCAATTACAAGAATAATAGTCGCCTACTTATTTTCCTTTGAAAGCTTCAGTGGATAATACACTGAAACCCGGTTATTGCTGCTTCTGAGAAAATGAAGGGGTTACAGTTTCTTGTAAAACATTGTGGGATAGATATTGTTTTACATGTTATTATATTTCAAAGTTCTTTATCTCTTTTTCTTTGTAGACTAACATTGGTAAAAGAAACAACATTGTGGTTCAAGTCAGAGCAAATCTGTTTTTGAAAGGGAAACTTTACTTTGAATGGACTTTACTGGCTATCAAAATAGGCTGTTAACACATTCTTAGGCGCTTGGCTAGAGATTTTAATTTTGACTACAACTTACTTAAAGTTAAGTGTTTTAACTGTCAGCTTTAACTTACTTTTTGTAGAACGAAAATCTTTTTATCATAACCAATTTACTCATTTTTGAACACACTAGAGTTTTCTCCTTATAACATGTAAGTTTGAAATAGTAAAATACTTACTTACTTACTCCGCTGGCGCAGCGACCCAAAGTGAGTCTTGGCCTCCGATACAAAAGATCGCCACCGGTCCCGGTCTTGAGCCGCTTCCCGCCAGTCAGCTACTTGAAGCACGCGTAGATCCGACTCCACAACGTCCTTCCAGCGGTACCTCGGCCGACCAACGGGACGACGCGACGGCTACTCGGGACACCGAGAAAGGCTCTCTTGACACTACGATCGTCTCCCATTCTCACCAAGTGACCCAGCCAGCGAAGTAAAACAGTATAATAATTTACTACCAAAGGTATTGGCAATAGACAAATATTCATAGTAACCTCTGTGCGCTTGTTAATTAGATTGTACGAAACAGTTCTGTTTTAAAGATGAGCTCATTGGTATAATTACATGTTGTAGGCTAATCTGGAGATTCTACCTTCTTCAATAGAAGAATACTGCGTTTGATCACAATAATTAATTCGTGTTTGTAATTAGCTTTTTTAGTACCAAATAAGTAGGATAATAGTAATCAATAATAATACTGACTGACTGGCCTGTTAGCTTAGTTGGTAGTGGCTCTGCCTTCTAATCTAGAGGTCGCGGGTTCGATTCCCGCATGACACAAGTATTTATGTACTTTAAAAATTTATAATTGCTTGTGTTGAGTCTGGTCGTTTCTATGTATAATAAGTATGTATTTACAAAAGAAAAGTATATAAGTATTATATCCGTTATCTAGTACCAACGACACAAGCGTTTGCTTAGTGTGGGGCTAGATGGCGCTGTGTGCAATGTCCCGGAATATTTATTTATTATTTATTTATATTTATATGATTAATTATTCATAATTTGGTAGTAACAAAAAAATAAACACACAAACATAGACATATATTCTTGAAAAGCTTCGTTAAAATTGTGTTATTAATAAAGCTTGATTAACCCATGAACTAAAGCAAGTACATACGAGAGTGACCAACTCTGGTGCCAGAGTTTTTGATTGTGTCATTCGACCTACCACAATGCCCAATAGAATGCCACTTTATGTTCATCACCCATCCAAGGACTGACCGCGTCGATAATTGCTTAACCCATAACAATGACCTATGCGGCCGAGACTTGCAAAAAATAAAATAAAAAAACTACACTTGAGTCTACACTTTGCTTTCTTAAGTGCATTGAGAGGGATTCAGACCACACAAGGGCACTACCATTGATTGCAGATTGCACATTTTGCTTCCCAGATTGCATAAAACGGTATCCAGGTTGCAGGCAAATAGTTGTATTCATTCCTGTCATATTTATTTCCTATCCTATATTAAACCTATTTTACGATTCAGTTTTTTCTTTTCATTTAAGTTGTGCTCATTGCATTTCACATCAATCGAATTTAATTCCCGAACTATTTTTTTTACTTCTAATCTCTATAACTACTCTTACTTTATCTTGTTTATAGAAACAGTATAAATTGTTAGTATGATCTTTTACAATGTTTTAGAATAGTCTAAAACATTGCAAAAACTATAAAAACTACACTTTACCGTCTCAAGTGTATTGAGACCACACAAAGGCACTACAATTGATTGCAGATTGCATGATTATAGCGAATTTGATCCCAAAATTTTGAGAATTTAGGTCACGTTTTGTTTTTTTTTTCAATACAAATGTGCTGGTGTTGCTTAACGATCAAATTCAATTCCTACCAATATTTATTTTGCTTCTAATTTTTCTAATTACACTCACTGTCTGTTGTTTATAGAAACAATATGTGTAGTGTGTGTGTAGTGTAGGTAGTTTTTTATACTTTCTGCAATGTTACAGAATAAATAAAAATATATATATATACATACTTATTATACATACAAACGACCAGACTCAACACAAGTCATTATATATATATATATATATATATATATATATTTTAATGCATAAATACTTGTGTCACGCGGGAATCGAACCCGCAACCCCTAGATTAGAAGGCAGAGCCACTACCAACTAAGCTAACGGGCCAGTCAAATAAATTCAGTAGAATAGTCTAAAACATTGCAGAAAGTATAAAAACTACACTTTTACGTCTCAAGTGCATTGAGACCACACAAGGGCACTACAATTGATTGCAGATTGCACATGATGGTCCCGGGCGGTCGCCCGTCGTCTAGACTAGTGGCGACAATACGATGCGTTTTGTACACGTGTGACGAGAAAGTGAGATGCGATCGAGTTGGGGGTGAGGAAAAAAATAACGTTAGAAAGTTTTTTGATAGACGAGAAATGAAGGTGTATTGAAGTGTATTTCTTTTTATTGCACTACGCATAACTTTTTAAAGTTGTCAGATATTTATTTTTCAACGTAGGATGTAATGGAAAGGTATCCAGAGATAGTCTCTAATTAAATTAAAAAAATATAAACTTAAATTGAAACCGATATGCTTTGCTGATTAGGTACAAGGATCAGAAAATTGTACTATTTTGTATTCACTGGCTCTATTTAATTTCTTCAATTTTAAATAAGTAACCTCCCAAAACTTCATCTCGAGAATGTGACACCAGTAAGACCCCAAATTTAAAGAACATTTGGTACAATCGTCTACATTTTTTTTTTCTTGTCTCGACTCCTTTTAAGACTGTTTTGGCTATTAGTTAAGTGGCGTGGCAAATATACTAATTTACTTTTTGCGTGACCTTTTTGTAGGTTAACCTTTTTTTTTGTAAAAGGGTTGCTTTGGCGGGTTTTTAGAAATATGAGAAGTTTGCTAGCCTCGAATTGTTAAGGATTTAAATTGTTTTTTGAAGTATTGTGCAATATGATAAATAGTGGGATAAAGTAGTAGGTAATTTTGACGTAACAACACATTTAGATCCAGCTAATATTCGTTCAAGAATATGGAATCGTGGTCCAAAATTTATGGCTTCTATTCTAGTATGAACCGTGTGTCCATGGAAGGACCTGGGCGCCCACCACGATGTATCTGCCCAAGAGAACTCCCCTAACGAATTAATTCTGCGGGGGAGTCACGACCCTCAGTCATGATGAAATACGACTGAAGAGAGAGAGATTCCAGTATGAGCCGCACAATACAACCAAAATCATCAGACGCGCGGAAATATCCAGATTTTCATACTTTCCGACTTCTGAGAATTAGACTCATGGACCGTACCTACATAGAGTTTCTGAAAACAAACTTCAATTAGTTGAGCTATGAACGGTATTCTTAAAGCTAGTTTAATCGATTCTATTTGATTATTAAAATCACTTTTGTTAAGTGTTTTATTAACCACGAAAGTTTAAAACTGGCTGAAATGTTACCCGTTTCAGATAAGAATAACAATAAACTTTAACCAAAACCTTTATGTATTTAAATTGTCTAAACAAAGTACCAATAGGAGGACTCAAACTAAACATAAAGTAAACCATTTCCACAAATAAGTACACTAATAACTCGACAGCGGCATCTAATTAGTGATGAGGTAAAGCTCTATTTACTGTTTGAGGTCGAAACGCACTGCGACAGCTGTGATTCGATTTTGGCGTTTTTATTTACGTTAATTTAAATTCACGTTATTGTTGTAGGTAATAATTCTGAATCATACAAACCATACCATTATATTAAACCCAAAATATTTCTTGCTTTGCTACTGAGTGTCACATTCGTTTTTATATGCTTATCGTTTTCCGTTGCGGCAGCAACGGAGCGTGGATTGTAGTGATTTTCTGTATGGTGATATGTTTTGTATTTTTTTTACCTGACGTAGGTAAAAAAATATATTAAGGAAATATTTTAGTATTCCATAATTATCAACGTGTGGTTAACCTTTATTGATATAATATTAGATACTGTGATAATCATTAGATATTATATCTTCAATGTAGCGTAGTAAAAGTGTCTATACCTATATATTTTATCTTACTAACTAGTTATAAAAAGAAAATAGCGCTATGGCATTACCATCTCAAGACATCAATGCATTATAATAGATCCAACCGTTTATTTTCTATTTGACAGATCTAATTTGATAGTTATAGTGTTGTGACCAAGTGATTATAGTAGACACGATATCGATTCATTTTTCTATCGAGTCTGTGCGGAAAGAGAACAGTCGTAGGAATGGCGCTAGTAAGTAGTAGAACGTCATTATATTATCACTTTTGTTACATTGACACTTGACACATAATAATAATCTTCCTAAATATTAGAGCGGGGTTTTATAAACGTTCTATTACATACCCCATTTTTGTCTATGGGTAAGTAGTAGTATTTTTAAATAAAAAACACGTGGCGATAGATAATATGAATCAACAATTAATTATAAATGTCGACGATAGCTCAAGTGACAGCGACGATGAATCTGATTTTGATTAATAGATAAATAAAAATAAAAGTCACAATAATTGTTTTATATCATTTCATACCAATCTATATTTATACTACATTAGAATGCCACATTATACCCGTGTAAAAATAGTTAATAAACACTATCGATATCTCAATCGTAACATCACTATGTTGATAGCCATAGAACGTATTTTTTTAAAAACGTTTGTTATTTTATTTAATTTATAAAAAAACTACTGCACTTATGGACTCAATTTGTCAAAGATGATTATTATACGGGATCAAGGAGCAAACTTAGGAAGTTGTCATATTTTTAAAACCCCGCATTTAAAAGTGAACTTTTGCGTAACATGACGCAGTTACGTTCTATTGGTGCTGTCAAAAAGAAAATAAACGGTTGGATCTATTATAGACTTTAAACTTATCATAGTGAGTGTAGAGCACTAGTGATGTGCCGGTGTTTGTTTACGCACGACACTTCCTGCGCACGTGCGGGTAACTCGAGCGGCGTGTTAATGCAGGGAAGTGCGTCCTGCGAGCGCTAGGGAGGGGATATTATGTCGATAATGTCGATACGATATATAAAATACTGGTAAGTGGTAACAATCGATAAAATTTTGAGGACTTTTTAAAAAGATTGTTAAGCCGGTAATTTTTATTTTACTTTGTTCAATACTTTAAAAAGTCAACCGTACTTACAAATAAAACGGAAAAAATCATTTGATTTGCATTTCAGCATAGGGTAGGTATAGTATAGTATTCTATTCATTCAACTACAATATATCCTGTATGGGTGCAACAAATCCAGAGTACAAAAAATTGTCTGTAACAGAAATTGAACAAGGAGGTGACCCATCAGTATTAAGAGAATATGTAATTATATCCCAACAATTTTAAATGTTTACTGGAAAGTTGCTTATCTTCATTATGATAGATAGATATAACTCTTAATTGTAACACACACAGAAAAAAAACAGAAACACAAAAGACTTAAACAATAGTGCCACAACTGGCGGCCTTATCGCTAACAGCGATTTCTTCCAGGCAACCGTAGGATGGAGAGGAGTCGATAGAAAAATAATTAAGTAATCTTAGATTTAATTTTATCGATATCTATTTATATCGATAATTATAACGTAACTTTAAACATGTCTCATCCCTAGCAATAATTACGGATGAGCGGTAATGCACTGTTTACCCCTCCACAATCAATAGAGTTTCTTTGATTGAACACAATGGACTCCGGTAATAAAGAGATTACTCATTTCTGAGAATGGTCGGAATTAGCTGTCTGTTCTTATAAAACAGTGGAAGTTTAGAGTGATTTTTTACATATATACATACATACTTGATTGACAGTCATTTGACTACTAGAAAAAATAAAAAAATAAAACTTTCTGAAGACTAAAGCTATAGTGTGGACAAAATTGGGCATAGCTGTGGTGTAATGTAACATCTAAATGAGACTGCTAGATAAATAAATAAATATTCCGGGACATTGCACACAGCGCCATCTAGCCCCACACTAAGCAAACGCTTGTGCCGTGGGTACTAGATAACGGATATAATATTTATATACTTTTCTTTAAATAAATACTTATTATACATAGAAACGACCAGACTCAGCACAAGTAATTATTGATTTTACAATTCGTAATTATTTGTGTCAAGCGGGAATCGAACCCGCAACCCTTGTTTAGAAGGCAGAGCCACTACCAACTAAGCTTACAGGCCAGTCAAAGATAACACTGTTATAATTCTATTCGACTGTTTTTTACATACCTGAGAAAATAGGTTCAGTCTAAGGTACTAATTGATATATGTTTTACGAATGAATGAACGTGATTATAATGTTCGTGTACGTGACATAATTATTATGTTTTACTGAAAAGAAAGATTAAAACACATGATAAGATTTACTTTCAGCAAACTAACCTAGAACGTTATATTATAGAATCAAACTGAGCTTCTAAGCCTAAATATCTCGACACTAGAGCTTGCCACTCACAATGATAAATAGAGAGTATATAGTATTGTATAAGTATTCAATGGCGCCTGAAAGAATAAAACTTTAATGGCCACAATGCAATAAGCAATCAGTAGCATTGATATGTACCATTCCCAGCAATATTAATGCGAGGAATGATTTAATGTGTAAGCTGAATTTGTGTGATTTTGTAAGCAAAAAACAAGTTAGGTCATCAGCTTTTCTGAGCTGGTTATGTTTGATGTAAAAATCCTATAATTTTTGATAACAGAATTACTTTTCCAAATAACGGAAAGCATAAAAAAACTTAAGTAACATTCGCCAATATTGTTCTAATTTAATAAATAATGAATAGAAGGTAAGTTGGCTTTTATTTTGTTCCTGTTTTTTGTACAATCTATAACGTGTTCTCTTAAACGTAAATAAATGAGATGTTAACCATCATTATAATGACTAATTGGTCCAGTACCTACTTTTTAATATAATATCCTTGAATATCCGACCAATGTGTACAATAAAGAAACAAATTTTACTGCACCTAGTTATTATAATAAAATTATTATTTTCTAGTTCGGAAGCCAGAGACTTTCAAATTTCTGGTGTCATATGTATATTTTTGTCAATAAAGAATTGATTGATTGATTGAAAAACCTATAAAATATGATTTTACTTAATTATACTTTTACCTTTATGTACTGAATCTGGCCTTAATTCTTGTGCCACGTTTTATACGTTTTTCAGCGAAGAATATTGATTGCTGACCAATAAACAATATCTCATTGTTTATGCACCACATTTGGTTCTCATGCCGCTGTTTATGATGTTTACTTTATTTGCAGTCGGTTGATGTGGCTGCGAAATGCGAAACTTCACTCGATTATTGCTCGGTGTGAGTAAAAACAAGACATATTTTTTGATGATGTTGTGGTCAAGTGTAAGGTTATTTTTCAAATTTTTAATTTTATTTTTAAATATTTTTTTTTAGGTAAAATTATAGTTTTTTGATAGTAAATAACAACAAACGGATGCTTGCGTCATAGAAAATACATTAACGCGTGCCATTCTATATTAAATACCATACATAAAAATATATCTTATCTGGTAAATATTTTAAAGAAAGTTAAAGAGTGTATGTTATTTATTGATTACGTTGGATCAGCGCAGCGGACGAATTAACAAAAAAAATATGCAAAAAGAAATCAAATTTAAATAGTTGAATAATTTTTATCCATCGCGTTGATTATTTTCCATACAAATGATGTCTTTCTCAAAAATGCAAAACACTGAAAGAATTGATGAATAAAGTCGATTTATCAAGGTTAAGAAGTAAAACGCTAACCCCTAAGTACACATTTAAGATTTGCATTTGAAAAACCCGCCACCTCCTGTGAAGCCTGCAGGTTCTTGCAAGGTTCTTCGAGCGGAAGTCACCGCGTATTTTCATAATGTAGCCTTCACCCGGGATGGTATTCATATGATAATTTTATTGGAAAACTGCAGGTGATAGTGTGGAGATGGATTTTGGATTTTGAACGACATTAAATAAATATTTAGGTACTGTACTGTTCAATAAAACACATAAAGCATTTCGCAACGTACCTATACTGAAATATTTTTATACACCGTCGTTTCAAAAGTCGTGAACTGCAATTGGTAACACCGGAACTTTTCTTATAAATATCAATCAAATGCACTTTATTGTACACCAGAAAAAAACATAATTAACATAGAGATGGAAGGCAATGGACATTGGGCGACCTTATCACTAAAGTGATATGCAAAAAACCATTTAATTTTAACTATCCTATGCATAACAGTCATATCGATATGGCCAGCCCTTGGATTGGTGGGCCTATTCTAAAAGAAACAAACTTAAATAATACTTTCGTAAGTAGGATGACATGTTAAATTGTAATTTAATGTGTATTTCTCAAACTTTACTTAGTAGAAATCTATGCAACAAAAATAATCCTGCTGGTCTTGTTCTTTTTTAAGTGGGATAGTTTTACGTTTGACTACAGCCTGCCTGATGTTAAGCATTGCTGCAGCCTAGGATATAACACGCTTACCTAGAAGATACCTATTAACTCTAGATTTGAAGACCCCTGGATTGTAGTTTGGAAGCACGGCTTCCTCCTTCCTCTAATTTCTAAATAACTTTATAAAGGCGTCAATTTTTATGTGTGTGCGTATGTTTGTTGCTTATTTATGCTCAAACGGCTGTACCAATTTTAATGTCATTTTGTGTGTAGATAGATCAGAACATGAATCAATACATATACTACTTTTATATCGGATTAATTTAGGTATTTATAGCGGGCGTGCTAGTTTATTAATAAACTAAATTTTCTTTACTCAAAGCCATTTCCACCCTACTCCACAGGTACCTCGAGTGATTCTTGAAGCATTCTTCCCGAGGAGGGCCATCAGATTGCTCGAGAGACCGATTTGCAACACTTGTTCAACTTTTACTTGAACGTCTTACTTGAATATAGTAATTTATGTAGGGTTTAAGCTTCTGGCGCCGCGGTTACTCCTTGGATGGGTGACCGGTTTTATTTATTTCAAACTAGCTTTTGCCCACTTAGCACGCGTTATTATACATATAAATATAAATCTTCCTCTAGAATCACTCTATTCATTTAAAAAACCGCATCAAAATCTGTTTTAATTTTTAAGATCTAAGCATTCATCATACAGATTACAGACGTAGGGATAGACGAGGGAAGCGACTTTGCTTTATACTATTGTTACGATCGCTCAGAAGGGGTGCAATTTATAAATTATAACATTCATTGATACAGTATTTATACATTTATTCTCGCTTTATCAATTATTCTCTTATTATCTAATTACAAATATTCTCAAAACCGACCTTTTACATCCAACGGCGCCTTGTTCCAAAGAGAGTGATTCCGTCAAGATGGCCGCCCTTTTTTAATCATTCAAGAGAGTGAATGTGGCAATTTGATGTTTGCGCTGTCAGTGTCGCTCAACGTCGACTAGATGACAATGACAGCCCAATGATAATATATCATAATTTACTCGTAAATATAGTGACTGTAACAGTCGGCCATCCTAACGGAACGAGTCCCTTCGTTCAGTATGTAGATAATTAGATACACCATACTATACCAATTATGTAGGTAAATCACAGAAATAACAAAAATAGGATCTAGGTTCTATCTTATATAATTTTGCTATAGTTGAGGTCTGTGACAATTCATTGTCATATCACTCACTGCGAAGCACCAAACCAATTCATGGGCATCGAGTTCATACGCCAGCGTGCCCGGTTCAGATACAACCTCCCTGTAACTACATATAGCTGTGCGCAGTAACAGCTAATTCAATCCCTTCACCGTCACTACGCACAACCGCGATGCACCAAACCAATTCATGGGCGGCGAGTTCGTACGCCAGTGTGCCCGGTTCAGATACACCCTCACTGTAACTAAATATAGCTGTGCGCAGTAACAGCTACTTCAATCCCTTCACCGTCACTACGCACAACCGCGATGCACCAAACCAATTCATGGGCGGCGAGTTCGTACGCCAGCGTGCCCGGTTCAGATACACCCTCACTGTAACTACATATAGCTGTGCAACGAATCAATAATAACAGTCAATCGCATCTCATTATCTCTTTCCAATTTATAAAATTAATCATTATCAATAATTTATGATTAAGTTAAATTACAATCCGTTAGATCAAATATTGTTTGGATACGTTCGCTATAACTAACTAATGAGTAATTACAGTTCAATTTGTTAATCAATTATGATCACTATCCTTATCAGTAACTTGAATCTATTATCTCACTACAATTTTTCAAATCAGTCATGATCACTTACGTTATTTCTAACTTAAAGCCAGTATTTCATTACATACATTCAATCAGTCATGATCACTTACGTTATTTCTAACTTAAAGCTAGTATTTCATTACATACATTCAACAAACAAGTCGGAAGCTACCCTTCGTTTCTTTGAAGTACATTCTTTGTCTTCAGATGGATGTCGCTTTGGTGTAACCAACGATCGATCGCGAGTACCACGTGAAGGTAACTCGCGAGCTTACACGTATCTTTCGCGTGGCTTGGGTGTTATGGATTGGTTTTTGAGCGCCACCGCGGTCAGTCGAGCGGTCGCGCTCTTGACGTATCTCATTTTCGAGTACCTTCAGCCTCTTCCTCTCCTGAGACAGCTCCCGTTCCCTCATCCGCAGTGACCGCATGCTGCTGATACGTCTGCTACGACGGTGACTGCGATGGTTGCGCTAGTCACGGCTGCGACTTCGTGATTGCCGTCTTTGCAGCGTGTTGTCGTCATGGCTGCGACTGCATCGTGAGTCTCCGCGTCGGTCACGGCTTCGTGATTCACGGCGCTGTCTGTCCGAGGGTCGGGCATGACTCTGGTCACAGCGGCGGCTCAAATCCGTGCCTTGGTCGCTCATGTTTCTGAAACTTAAACATATCGTGTCAATACGTATCCTTATATTCATACATAAAACCACATGAAGAGGGGAAGGCAAAAGAGGAAATAACCCGTTAGGGTGTAATCTAATCCATTTACATCCGAGTAAGCATCAGCTAAAATAATATTTCTTACATATTTTCTACTACTATTAATTGTTTAACCGAAATGTTTTAATTGCATGTTTCTATCGTCCCAACACGCTTTGTATGTTTTATACTACAGTAAATATTGAATTTATCGTCACTCGTAATTGAATTACGATCCTTCAAATATAATTGTTGAGGGGTGCAAGGATCTCTATTATTGCTAATCAAGAACATCAATAGATCGTCAGGTTCCTCGCACCGTAGTGCTAATGCGCTAAACTCAATGTGGTCCAATCACTAACTAAGCATTCGATGGCGTGCTTGCCGCTCATTTCGCATTGGTAAAGTAGGGAGAGATTTTCATTAAAGTAGTTAAACAATTCGATTCAATTTAAAGTAGGATTACCTACTTCTGCGCTTTAATATGTCTTCAAGCAACTGACCATAATTTTAGCCGCAAGGAAAAGCGTTTAACATTTCGGCTTGTCATTCCGACCAGCTATACAAATTAGAACTCACGACTTTCATACCATATTTTAGCTAGCCTGAATTTATTTGCAAAGCAGAATGTACTGTACTCCTCTCGTCCCAGCCGTAACCTTCGCACATTCTTTAACCTTTTTAAGCCAAATATCCATACGCTGGTTTTTCTCTGAAGGATACTCAGGTACTATTATGTTTTTACTAAAGATAAAGATAAAGAATCTTTATTGATAATGTAAAGTTGTAACATAGGTATAAGTACTAATATCATAGAATATGCCACACAAATTACACTACCTCGTCAATTGAATTTATAACATTTAGTTTTAATAAAATTTTAGTTACAATGTCAATTTTATCAATAACATAATGATAATTTTTGTCATTAAAATCATGTCAAACATAATACTTAGTAGTTATGTAATCACACAATATGTCAACTCAACTAAATCTAGGTACTGTCACTTTAGCTGTATAGGGGCTAAAATGACAATTTGGCATCACACTCCTTACCTAGTAGTTAATTACTTAATTTCTAAGCAAGATTAAAATCAATTGCTAGTTGACTGTAGTCATTTTTCAAAGTATTCTTTAAAACTGTATAGTTTCTGTTCTAACAATAATTGTTTGACACTAATGCAAAATTGCTGATAGTTATTCAGAGTTTTACTCTAACCTTAAAAAACATTTGCTGACCCTTGATTATGACAAAACAGAAAAACTACTGGAAATAGAAAAATAGACACAATCTTTCTAAGAACCTGCAACCTGATATAGAACAATGTCACAAACACATTTAAATGTTAACAAACATCATTTTAGAAATATTATATAGGTACCTTTTACTTTTACTTCATGAACAGATAAGTATTATACCCTGTAAATATCTCTTACAAACTTTACATATTAAGCCTGGCAACACAAATGTATTTACAAATTTGAAGGTTATGTTAGTCTATTTACAAACTTGTAAAGTGAAAAATGTTTGTTTGTAATATGAGTTTTACTATCTAATAAAAGATCACAAAAGGAAACATTGTCCCGCAACACAAGCCCATCTATGGGACTTAGCACGGAACAATGGAATACCAACTTATACTGCTACATGTAAGATTTAAACTCCTGTACATTACCTAATCTAAGTACTGTGTTTATTTTGGCATAATAAATAATTATGAAATAATTTTGAATTCATAGACTGAATGTGTGCGGGGAGTTTATTGAACAGTTTCTCTCCCATTATAGTGGATAGTTTCTTAATCATACACAGCCTAGACACAGTAGGTTTTAACAATACTCTGTTTATCTTGGATCTATTTGAGTTATAAGTCTAAAGTTTAAACAAATGTGGATTTCTTTTTACAAACTTTACAATCTCTAATATATATTGCGACACTGACGTCAATATCTTCAACTCTTTTAAATGGTTTCTACAAGAATCTCTATATCTACCTCCCACAAGTACTCTTATTGCTTGTTTCTGCATTATTAATACTCTTTCAAAGTCTGTAGCATTTCCCCATATAGGTACTTATGCCGTATGAAAGTTTAGAGTGTATGTATGAATAATATGTTTCCTTTAGGTGCTCTGGGCCTGTTATTGGTTTCAACTGGTTTAATGCATAAACACCTTTAGCCTTTTTTTTTACAAGTATTATTAACATGTTCTTTCCATGTTAAGGAGGGATCTAAATTAAATCCTAATAGCTTTACATGCTTTGCATATACACATTCAGTTCCATTCTCTAATATTAATGGAGCTTCTTTAATGTTTGGTGATACATCATTGAAGAACATTATTTTCGTTTTAACAGTATTCAGTTTCAGACCATTCACCGTACACCAGTTTTCTAACTCTCTAAAAGTTTTATTTATACATTTCTGAAGTTCTTCTCTGTGTTTATATAATGGTGTGACTCTGTTTTTTTTAGTGTTCTAGAATATTCATCCGACTGTAGAATATTGTTAATAAGGAAAGTTAGATGGTCCCCAGATGCAAAATTATATCATATAGAAAAGATCCGTATATATCGAATATATCCATCGTCTCTGATCGGTCTATCTTTCTCTTAGCTATCTTTATTAATTCAAGGAGAGTTACATACCTACTTAAATTTAAAATTATCCGATGGAAAAGATCCCTGTATTTGTAGTAGACCCATTGCTTCTTGTATGTTTGGTGGGTTATTTGTCTTTCCTCACTTCTATTTTGTTCTCGTCCAATAGATCCCATGTCTATTCTTTTATGTCTTTGTTTGTTTCTTCTTTAATTACATTCCATAATACCTCCTTTTTGGGGTTTTTCGCATTATATATTCAACCCTCAATGTGTTTTTTTCTTACTTTCATCTAAAAGTTTATTCTTTAACTTGTTTTTTATTTCTATTATATCCTGAGTGGATGTTACTTGTGGGTACTGTCTCTGAATTTGATATACTTAGGTCATGTATGTCTAATTGTAATCTTATTATATCTTCAGAGATCCAAGGACATTTTTGTCTATTTTTTTTATATGCCTTGTTTTGATTGGTGAATGCGCATCCATGTACCATATTAATTTATTAACTTTTCAAATGTGGAGCTGTCGTGCACACTAAATAATGTGTCCCAGTCTGTAACTAACATTGAGTTACATAACTCTTCTATTTGATAATTTTCACAAAAACGCTTTTCAACATATTTAAATTTGGGTATTTGTTTCTTGGCAGTATTCAGATTCAGATTCATTTATTTATTTGCATGTAAATGGGTACATAAAGATCACATTAAATATAAGTATATCCGCCATTACAACCTCACATGAGGTACGCAAACGTTTCAAGTATACTAATTGAGCATCATGGTCGGACCCAGTTGCTGTAGCAATGTGCTTAATATTAATGTTATTTTCTGGTACATTAGTAACCACACAGTCAATTGATGATTTAGACCCTTTATCAAATCTAGTTGGGAAATTTACAGCATTTCTAAATTTATAGGTCTTTAGGATGACATTTATTGCTGTCCGTTCTGAGGATTTTACCAGAAAATCAACATTCCAATCTCCCAAAAACAGAATTTTGGTATTAGTCATATCACACAATAAACTAAACAGTCTATCCAAGGCTTTAGTCATTTTTATAAAATTATCTGCCCCGGTCCTATACATACCTATGATTAACAACTTACAGTCCTTCAAGCTAATTTCTATACAACTTAATTCACAATGGAATTCATGACATAGTTCATCTATTTTTGTACATTTAATATATTTTATCTTATTTTTTTACAAATATGGACACCCCACCATAAATAAAACTACTATTATCTCTATTCAACATTCGTGCGCTATGTACTACTATCTCTATTCGACATTCGTGTGCTATGGCTCGGCTGTGACGGGAGGATAATTATCTTTAATAGACTTAATAATCTGAGTAACGTCTTTAGAAGAAAACAATGGACTACGTGACCTTTTTGAATCTCCGCGATGGTCCCCATCGGGCACACGGCTGCGGCCACGGCTGATACCATGGCTGCAACCACGCGTCACCCCTTGCGGCGACTCCCGACGCAGTCTCCGTCGACGACTCCGCTCCTACTCCCTCTTCAGCGCATCCTCGCGCTCCTGCAGCCGACGGCAGTAGCTGCAGCTGCGTGGACTGGAGTCACGATGACGCCCGCGACACAGAGCTTCCGTACTCCGTAATCGCCTTTAACTCGTAGCCAGAAATTGTGTGCATTAGATTCAGAATCGAGCAATATGATCACGTTAAAAAGACAAAAACGTTATTATCTCGAAAACTATGCGTCGTACGCAAAAATAACTAAATTTTGATTATGCTACACCCATGCATTAACTGTTCTACCGATCTAATAGTGTATTTCATCAAAATTTGATATTTTGGTACAAATTTATTATTTCGATGGCGTGGTATTCATTTGCGAAATTGTAATTTCACAATTTATCCCACTTCTGAGCTGTTACGATCGCTCAGAAGGGGTGCAATTTATAAATTATAACATTCATTGATACAGTATTTATACATTTATTCTCGCTTTATCAATTATTCTCTTATTATCTAATTACAAATATTCTCAAAACCGACCTTTTACATCCAACGGCGCCTTGTTCCAAAGAGAGTGATTCCGTCAAGATGGCCGCCCTTTTTTAATCATTCAAGAGAGTGAATGTGGCAATTTGATGTTTGCGCTGTCAGTGTCGCTCAACGTCGACTAGATGACAATGACAGCCCAATGATAATATATCATAATTTACTCGTAAATATAGTGACTGTAACACTATGTAGTGATAGTGATGGGTTAAGTAACTGGTATCGCGGTTTGTCTTTGGATGGGTGACCATTTATGATTTATTTCAAACTAGTGGAAGCCCGCGGCTTCGCTCGCATTATTTTGAGATAAAAAGGTTTCAAATGAACATAATTTTTTTATTTACGAACCGATTGAAATGAAATAAACACTAAATGCACCAAAATGTTAGTGAAAACCGTAGACAAATCAGTTCAGCCGTTTTCGATTCTATAACGAAAAAACATACCGACAGACACACAGACAAACAGTTTTTATTTTTTGTGAAAATTGATTTTTGTGTTCTATTGCATCAATGAAGACCCCTCAACTATTATTTTTTCAATTATCTTCTATGTACAGACACCGACCTGTTATAGCTTTATTATATGTATAGATGTAGGTACAAATGTACACTTATGAAACCCTACCGTTGCAAAAGAAGTGGTATTTATACCGGGCGCTTTCGTTGGTTAGATAACAGGTAAATAGTAGGTCCCGTCGGTGGTTTAATCTCGTTGGTTGCTTGGTTTGCAAGTAAGGATGAAAAAAATAGGTTTACTTTTAATTACATGTCAGAGGCTCTTAGGGGGCTTGATAAAACTCTTGACACCAGAGTTGGCCACTCTCATTCAATAAGAAGGAGAATTACATCTCACTTGATGTTAAGAACCAATATAGTCTATCATGTGACACTTAACTGGAAATAAACCTTTTTACATATCCTGGATTTGAAAACCTCTAGATTGTTATGACTTTGTATGTTTTTTTATTTTTATATGTATAAACAATGCGATATCTTTGAACCATATAGGTATTATTTAATATTTATGCCTATGCCTTATTAAATGTATTTACCTAGTACATATATACGTAATCGGTTTTACCTAATTTTTGCTATATATAACCTAATACGTTTTTCTGTTAATAAGTAACACCTAATCTGTCATACTTTATGATAATAAAACAAAAACAAATATGTACATTCACAAATTTCACATGAAGTCCCGTGACGCAAAAGGAAAAATATCCTACTTAATTAATATTTTCTAGATTTCATATTATTTATTCACTTCGCAGTAGCAAACAATTTGGCAAACATGTTATATATGACTTGAATGTTTTGATGACGTATTTTCCTTTAAAATACCAAATGCGTAAAATTTGCCTTAGCCGTGCTGCTGGTTTTTTCGCGATGTACTGATAGTTGCATTTAAAAATGCACTTTAAAATGCAAAATTCAATAATTAATGCTGATAATAATCTAGAAGAGACAAAAACTACGCGGCGCCGCAAGTTTAGTATTATAA
Organism: Macaria liturata; assembly: GCA_964023185.1. Taxonomy (NCBI): domain Eukaryota; kingdom Metazoa; phylum Arthropoda; class Insecta; order Lepidoptera; family Geometridae; genus Macaria; species Macaria liturata. The sequence continues at coordinate 17,375,173 of OZ026806.1, forward strand.
GAGCACACAAGAATATAGCAACTAAGTATATATGTAACTTCAAGGGAAGAAAAACTAAACATATTACTTCTAACTACAACATAAAAAAGGCGGGGGCACTTAGAAAATCTTAAGAATAGTCTAAGTGCTCCAGCCGACTGCCAGAGGGCAGCGTGCCCAGCATACTGGCCGCATTACCACGCTGGATGGCAATGCTGATACTAAGTATATATAAAAAAAATGTTTAAACTGTTTTATGACTTTTAGTAGGCCTATCCCAGACCAGCATCTTCTGCTGACATAAGTATGGTAATTTCAAGTTTGATTTATTTTGTCATTAACATATTAATTTAGTGGCAGTATTATATTGGGGCTAGTAAGCCATTATATATATATTTTTTAGTTTATATACTACCTAGCTATAACCTTCATATAAGGGCTGTTTTAAAAAAACACCCTGATATAAACGAATTAGTACGAGAAAAAAATAAAACTGTTTTAATAATTTATTGCACTTTTATTTTGCCAACTAACTTTGTACTATTTACAATCGTGCCGTTAACCAACTACATTAGAACATTCATTTAAACTTATACCGAAATTATTTACAACAAAATCCAACTTAACATTAACAATTTCTACTATCTACGTTACGTGCTTATTCTTTGGCTAAACTTTGGTGTTTACAAACTCTTTGGATTCCTTATTTTATAAAAACAAAATCTAAAGTTTAAATTTGGAAATTGATTCCACGATTTACATTCATTATTCAATCAAATCGACCTTCCTTTATTTTTATAATAACTGTCGCTGGTAAATTATTCTATATTCAAACTTCTGAACTTTTTAATTTTCCACTTCAATATTACTGGCCATACTCTCGCAACTGTTTTCGTTGACATCGACACTTTCGATTGTTTTCGTTTTTTCTTCGCGTTTCTCTTTGTCTTTATCCGAGCATTCGCCGAATCTTTCTTGTCGGGTGTCCATGTTTCTTTCTAAGTCACAGGACACGGGCATACCGAACCCTGGATGACCGGGATAGTACATGTAAGATAGAGGAATGTTTGGATAATTCACTCCTAAATGCGGAGCGTAAAGTGATTGTAAAACGGCTTGGTTATACGATTCTTGCAGCAACGCTTTGTACTCGGGGTTTTTGGCGAAATCGACGCCGTAAACTCCGGCGAAGTGTTTCCAGATCGGTGATCCTTCGAGAAGATTCGGTGGCGTGAATAAGGCCGGGTTCAGACTTTTCGACAGCATCGGGTTTTGGTATTTGAGATCTGGTAAGGTCGGCTGTCCGTTGTTGTTTACCAGGACTTTGACAGCTACTTTCCTGGCGTGGTTCGCGGCTGCGGCTGCGGCAGCCAGCATACCGTTCTCTTGCATCTGTAGTTGCTTTCGTTTAGTTTTGTATCGTCGGTTTTGGAACCAGATTTTGACTTGCGTTTCTGTCAGTTTTAGGTTTGCAGCTAGGTCGGCTCGTTCGGGTCCTGAGAGGTATCTCTGTTGGCTGAATCTTCTTTCTAGTTCGTAAACTTGTGCGTGAGAGAATGCGGCTCGGGAGCGTTTTTTTCGTGCGCCATTTTGCGGGTAGTCGGTGTAAGAAGGGGAGGTCGGGGGTGGTGTGGTGCATTTACGAGGCTCGTATAAGAAGGGCTTGTATGAGATGTCGGCTGGAGACGAGGTGGCGCGGCGAGGGGAGCTCGGGGATGAGCGGGAGTCGTAGTCATCTGTGAACAAGGAGAAATAATATTAAAACATGCAATGTTTATTTTAGATAATAATTTATTTTATGTGGAGTGCTAAATTAATATTTTTTTTCTACATTAGGTATAATTTATTTCTACGTGATAACTATTGACTTTTGAAATGTTTGATAGAGATATTTTTACTTTATTTCAAGTAAGTATTACAAACATTTATACTTCAATATTTTAAATCGTTATTTAAATTTTATTGTTACTCGTATTGACAGACGCCATATTGCTTTCATATCGTTCATTTAATCATACTGATTATTCGATAAACAAATCTCACAAACATTTGAAACTAGAACAAGTCCACAGAGCATGATACGCTCCAACCATTAAGGACAGTTCACACAGTCACCAACGAATCAATTAATCGAGGGCTCACGCCAACCGCATATAAAGGCACGTGCACAATAGATCCATTACGCAAATTGTCCGGGATCATTAGACCGAAACTATTTAACAACTAAACGACTTAAAAGACCCTGGATAAATCAGGCGGGTAGAAATAAGGGTAGCGGGAGAATTAGGGGGTAAAAGGGGGTAGATAGTTTTCTAACAGTATTTTTGCGTGCGATGCCATCTATTGTCTGAAATTTGGAACCATTAATTTGCGGGGACACTAATTGAGGACACTCCTAAGTTGATTTTAATGATTGTCTGATCAGTTTAATGCGAATTCGTAGAGCTAAATTTGAATTTGGGTTCTCAAGATATTATTTTTATTTACAAATCGTTTTTTTTGTCCTCGTAGATACAACATACAATATTTTTGTGTACATTACCAACTTCAAGAAAAACATATTTATTTACAGAATCCATAGAATTAATGAAGTGAATTAACAAAATTTGGTTTAGTTTAACTTAACACATTTTGCTCCAACTATTTTCAATGATAATAACATAATTGACGATGTATATTTGCATGTTAAAATAAACTTTAAGCTAATTAATTAATGGCAAGTGATAACAAAACAAATCTATGAAACTTATTTAATTAAATGTCATTTTTTACTACTTCGTATTTCAAAAAGAAATCTAAATTTTTCCCTCCATTTTTTCCCAGCATTATCATTATGACACTACATTTACATAAAATCGTTCTAAACACGTGCCGGAGCCTCCAAACCCTGTAATTACTAAATTGAATGCTTCAATAGTGCTTTTAAGCGTCATCACTTATTATAATGAGGGTGTGCTGTAATAAGCATAGACTATGAAACTTAGAGACACCTATCTACTTAGCTATGCCACGCCGACGGTTGCCTGAAAGAGATTACTTTTAGTGGGACAGCTACCTTTTGTGGTGCTATAAATTATGTTATCTGTTCTTTTTTGTCTTACAATAAGCAATCATAAAAATATCTCCCTTTCCACGCAAACTATCGTTGATTGGATGTCAGTTGGATATCGTGTTGTTATAAATGTAACTGAACAATTTCTAGATGTATTTGTCATAAACAGATAAACAGCTAAACACTATCAGATAAACAGATAACATATCTTTTACAGTATTGAACTAATAACAGTAGGACTAAGAATACATGATGCTTTGCACATTAGAAAAACAGAATAACTAAATCTTGGAGTGTATTGTTATTGTTGTTTTGTGTGTTAACAAAATAACAATATAAGTACATATACGTAGGTAAGTAATTAAAAAAAAATAACGCATAAGACTAGTCCTAACATAGTTTTTTTTTTTTATAATTCTGTGTCTGATAGATACAATATCGTTGTGCAATAAGTGATGGTTAAGTGGAGACATCGCGGCGTGCCCCCGGCCGGCGCAGTGTGAACGCGCCATTACACCGCCATTGTGACACATTCGAGGCGGCGACTAATTTGAATTTGGAACGTCATTGATTGCTCATTTGTTTTCTTTATTTTTGTCTTGAGGTTGAGGTTTTAAGCTTTGCTTTTTCTGTGGTGAGGTTTGTGTTGTAATCAAAGGAGGTTATACGTGTTGTATTGCAGATACTAAATGCTGTTAGGTTAATAAAATATTTTGTAGATTTTTAATTATTTAATAAAATATATAAGTATTAAATTTGAATAGGAGACAGGTAGGTTTAGACATTAAAACCAATATTTTCTTCTTATGACTTCGACATTCTATTAAAAAGCCTTAAAAAAGTTTTGTCTGTAAGTTTTATGTATTTTACTGTTGTTCTGCGGCGTAGTGGTCTAGTGGTAAACCAAATCCTAAAGGTAAAACTATCTTCATAGTCCAATGAAATCAAATTTGGCGTAATTAACGAAACTTGTTATTTGTTCTTGGAATATAAGAATGTTTTCAATACATACACATAAATAATGTATATTAGTCGTTGCCCGACTGCTTCCATGAACTATATAAGTGGTAATTTGGAAAAATGAAACAGACATTGCTTTGACATCTGCTTACTGTCAAACTTACTTTTAAAAACCACAATCGATTTTTATGAAACTTGAACTAATTTCCAAGTTAAACATACTTAATGCAAAAAGCCAATCAAATAATATAATTATCACTAACGAGTTCAATTGTTTTCAAGTTCCTTTCGCATTATACGAGTTATTGATATTGTAAGAAAAACTTTTTGTAAGGGTATTTAAAAAATAAGTACCTACGCTTCTTATATTCTCATTGAACAAAAACACTGGGAAGTGTAATTTGTTTGTAACACAATTTCGCACTAGCGCATTTACACCTCGAAATAATTATGTACCTATGTGTACCTACCTAACTATTATCTAACAAACTTTAATGAATTGAAAGAATATCACGATTAGATAAAACGTTACCTGTTTAGAAGTAATCTAAAATAAATTAAGAAACATTATCAAAAGTAACTATTTTAATTAAAACTGCTAACCTGATAATTCTGTGACTGGATAGTGGTTTTTCCGCGACATATCCAGCACACCGTCCTCAGCATAGTCACTGTAGCCGTTACAATCATCGTAGTATTTCAAACTCTTCTCCAAAACCTCCTTCTTCAAAGGAAAACCTTCTTTGTACCCAGCCTTCGCCAAAAAACTCATCTTCCCGCCAAAACTAGAAAACATTCCATTTTCAAACTGGCACTTCGCTTCGTTCTCCTTCGTCAATATATCGTTGATAGAAAATGGCGTCGACAAACTTGTCTTCTCACAATCTTGAAACTCTTTCAATTTAAATTTGGATTCCATTTTTAAAACACATAGATCACTTCCCGCGGTGTGAGCTCGCCTCACCACAAAAGCGTTCCTCAAACGAATAAACTTTGCGTGATAGATTGCCCGCCTGTTTGACGCTAAGCCTTCGAGAGGGACGGCAATAGAGCGTAATCACCCCTTTGTGCGTGAGTTGGAAAGAGATAGAGATAGTTTAGGGCGGTCGTTTTTTAAAAAAAGCTCCTGAAGTAGCGTAAGTAGTGGGGATCGTTGAGTTTTTCTTGAAGATGTTTACGTGAATCCGATTTGATCGCGCGGAGCGAATGCATACAGTGACATTGAATGGAATTGGTTTAGATGTTAATTTAGATGAGATAAACAGCGTAACTGTTGTTTTTTTTATTGTATTAATGTAAATGAATAAATAGTTAGCACATTTACCTAAAACAGTGCTGAAATGTGTAAAAAATATTTTACTTATATGACAAAAAAGCAAGTTACGTATCTAAATCTTTTATTTTACTTTAACTATTTATAATTCTTTCACAGTTTTAACTCAAAAGTTTGTTTTAGAATAGACAAACGCGTAAGTACGTAGCTGAAATACCTCATATATTTATTTTGTACCTATTGTATCTCTATTGTATCGACTCGACTGCCCTAGGTATACTAACGCACGCCGCACAGCTACACTTGTTCTATGACCCGTTTAAAAGAAATGTTTTAGTAGGAAATAGGTTAGATTAGGGTCTTCGTATTTAAATATTGTTTTAATTTCAATAATTCTTTTAATTTGTGTGTGTGTTTTCTCTTTTATGTATATTTTTTTTTTATTTCGTACCTATTTGACATTTTGTATTATTATTTTAAGTTGTGATTGACATTATGGTATTGGACATCTGTCTGAAATAAATGATTTGACTGATTGATTGATTGATTGTATCTGTAAGGTAGCCATATTGTTATGCGTTCGACCATTTTTCGACACATTTGAAAGAATTTTGCATACTTGGGTATCTTATCAATAACTAGTGATACCTAAGTGTACATATTGCATTATAATGCCTGATAAAATTACGATTATAAGACCAGTTCTATATTTAGATTTTGCACAGGCAGATACACACATATTATATTACGCTTGGTTGTAAAAATTACCAACAGCCAATCTTTCCAACCTGAATCATATATTGCATCGCTCCTTACTTCCTTTAGGCGCGTCGTTCTATCGGTAAGTACTCGAGAAGTGTCTATCCGTCCCTTTTACTCCTACAGCAATCACCCTCAACCTATTACTTCCGTCCCTCTCACCCCATTAGAACGCCATTTAAACGGACCAATCAGGTGAGGGGCAAATGTAAAGAGCCAATAAAAGAAGTGGGAAGTGGAAATGTCAACTTTACAATCATTTTTTTGTGAGGTGAAAATATGTCAGGAGTTTAAGAAAAAGTTTGAGATGGTTTTTGAAAGCTTTGAAGTGATTTTGAATGAAATTTAAACAATAAAGTTTAAATCACTTGTTCTCGTTTGATCGTTTTTTACTGAATTTTTCAAATAAAGAGGAATCATCTCGCCTTAACTAAACTAAGTAAATATGTCTATGTTATATTATTGACTAGCGTTTGCCCGCCGCTTCGCACGCATTATTATAGGTACAAACAAACCTTACTCTTGCATCTATATATCCATTCAAAAACTGCATCAAAATCCGTTGTGTTGTTTTAAAGATCTAAGCATACATACGTACATAGGGACGACGCGAAAAAAGACTTTTTAAGGATAATTATATTAATGTAGTATATGTAGTGATACTGTTCAAAATTTAAGTATGTTTATAATCACTGTAATTTACCGTAAGATATAGTTAAATGTAGATATAAATTACTTACTCCTTATTAATGATGGTTCCCACTTTTCCTTTTAACTGAGGAGGATGGGTGACCGAAAAGTGGCATTCCATTTTGGGCGCTTCCGTGGGTCGGATGACACGTTAAATTGTAGGTCCCGGCTGTTTGTCTAGTACGGAAGTCGTTAAGCCATGTCAGAGGCCCTTAGGGTGGCTTGATAAACTCTCGACACCAGAGTTGGCCACTCTATTGCTATAAGAAGAAGAAGAGTAATCTAATTCTCTTCTCTAATCTAAATCTTTTAATTAATTTTCCCATCAGAACACAATCAGTAAGTACGTCAGTTTGTCCGTTGCTTTACTTGATTGATTACAGAGTGTAAGCGAAGCCGCAAACACCACTTACCTATAGCTTGAGTGACCACTTATGGACACTGGGTATGGAGCATGGAACAGAGAAACTATGGAGACGATACTATTACTTATGTTATTTTTAACATATGTATTTTACTTTGTGGGGTACTTTTATTATTTACTAGTGGGTGCTCGCGGCTTCGCTCACATTAAGAAGTAAAACTTGCATCCCCTATTTCGCCCCTTTAAAAGTGGCATTTCAAAAAATCCTTTCTTAGCGGATGCCTACGTCATAACATCTACCTTCATTCCAAATTTCAGCCCAATCCGTCCAGTGGTTTGGGCTGTGCGTTGATAGATCACTATATCAGTCAGTCAGTCAATCAGTCACCTTTGAGTTTTATATATATATATTACATAGGCTTATCAATTTGCTCAGTAGGTATTTATTTTAAAGTGTAACTTTTACCAAGGACAGATTCAAATAAAACATTAGACAGTAGTAATCGCATGCGATTACCAATGTTAAGCAAAGGTCGACGCGGTAACTCCTTGGATGGGTGACCGAAAAGTGGCATTCCATTTTGGGTGCTTCCGTGGGTCGGATGACACGTTTAATTGTAGGTCCCGGCTGTTTGTATATATATGAGTTGATTCATAGTAGTTTTTTAAGTTAGTTTAAGTATAAACAAAAAAAATAAAAAATATGTAGATACTTACATATACTTAATAAAAAAAAAGTTTAAGTATATTTTCAGTATTACGTAAACTTTTACGAATAAATAAAAAGACAGCATGCTATAATGCACGAAGATCCGAAAGACATAGTAATATAAAGTACCTACTTGTATCGAATAAATTATTTCACAATATTATTTATCTAAACTAAGCCAAATGTATCTTTACAAGTAGGTATGTTTAGACGAGACACAATGTACCTACATATTTAAATATAATAGACATCGATAAGTGTTATAAACATAAACACAGATAAAGTTTGGGTATTTTACCAGCGCATGTAATAATCTACCAATAAATATAAGGAACTGTAATATTTTTTCTTTAGTCGTATTTCCTCATTACGAAGTGTCTGACTCCTCGACCTAAATTAATTCGGATTACTTACTTTAATTATTTGTTCATAATTAATGTTAGTTTGATTTTAGAGTCAGTGTAACTTAGATTTAGCATGGTGTTAGTTTATAAAGATAAAAAGATAAAGATAAAGAATCTTTATTGATAATGTAAAGTTGTAACATACATAGGTATAGGTATAAGTACTAATATCACAGAATATGCTACACAAATTACAATATCTCGTCAAATTGAATTTATAACATTTAGTTTTATAAAATTTTAGAAGTTACAATGTCTAGTTTTATTATTAAATAATGAATTTTTTTGTTATTAAAATCATGTCAAACAAAATAATAGGTATGTAATCATACAATATGTCAACTTAAATAAATCTTGGTACTGTCACTTTAGCTGTATTGTATAATATTTCAAGTAAGTTTTATTTTAATTTATTCGACTGTTAACGTGTTGTGTCCTGAGTGTTATTTTATTCATTCATTCAAAATTTAAAAGCGTTGCTCTTGTCTGCGGAGTAATGTGCCTTTCTCTTCAATTTTCGGCGAATTCCTTAACCTCCTTATACGACATGACGCTTGCTTTCTCTTTGATTTGATCGATATATGTCCTTCTCGGCCGTCCTCTTCCTCTTCGTGCCTCTAGCTTCCCCTCGACAATGGTTTTCATAAAGTCGTCATGTCGTATAAGGTGGCCAAACATCTTCCCTACTCTGTTCTCTATTGTGGTCAGTATTGTTTTTTTTATACAAACTGTTTTATAGTATAACTCAACAAGTCATTATTGAGTGATGGATTTTCAAAAATTGAGAAGCATATGAGATACTAAACTTTTGTGTTTTCTTGTATTTTTCATAACAACATAAGGCATTAAAAATGTTAAACGTTTGCATTAGAAACACGTTAATGATATCAAGTGATATAATACTATTTAGCCCCCTAGACAAGAGGTGTATTTTAGTGAGCGTACTGACGCATACAATATGGAATAGAAAGACCAATGTATGGGATTGGCGTAAAATATCCCCGCCTCGGAGAACATCATGATGCCATCCCATATATTGGTCTTTCTATTCCATAAGTATGCGTCAGTACGCTCACTAAATACGCCTCTTGTCAAAAGTGGCAAATAGCTTTATTTTGTTGGTAAGCTAAATTATTTGTTTCTTTCTTTCAGAATGCGGTTGTTATTCGTAATCTTGTCGCTGATAGTTTGCTCCACATCAGTGTGGTCTCAAGATAATGACTTTGATTATTCTGACGAACGTAAGTTTAAATACCTACCTTTATTATATCTAATGAATTTAAGCAAATCAAATATCATGCCTGCGCATAGCCCGCGGCTTTGCTCGCATTATTTTGAGATAAAGGTAATCTATGACACTGCTAAGACCTCATACTACCTACATACCAAAAATCATGAAAATCCGTTGTGCCGTTTTTGCGTTATGAGGGTATAAATAAACAGACAACAATTTTAAAAACTGCTTAAACCAGGTTGTGCTATCAATTCGAAGTATCTCTAAGCAATTTTTTTTTTAATATCTTCAATGTTCAGATTTTAGACCCTCTTCAGCTTTGTTATATGTATAGATAAGATAACCCATCTATATTGAAAACAAAATCAAGTTATAAACTAACGTTACTTTTTAGTACCTACCTTTGGATTTCGGTCTCATATGATACGGTATTGGTAACCGACGTAAAAAAGGGGGTTATCAAGTCTTCTGAAAGTTTTTTTACGTGGAGTCTTTCAGTCTTATTATTATATCTAAATACTTTACTTTTATTTCAGCGTCGGAGTTTCCATATGAGGTGCGCTGTCTGACTACAGTTTGCTTCAACAGTTTACATCCAGAGTACAGCACTTGGACGATAAGGGAACAGGAACTTACTGAATACAACGTTGAAGGTAAAATTCTTATTAATATTACCTGCGGAATTCAAATCCTTGTTTTTTTTCTTTGTTGCCAAGAAGAGAGAGGGCTATTAACAATGACGCGAAGAGGCTTTTGTACGTTGATCAATTGCCATTAATGTAGGGAACATGGAGTTCAAAATAAATAAATATTCCGGGACGTTGCACACAGCGCCATCTAGCCCCACGCCACCCACGCTAAGCAAACGCTTGTATTGTGGTACTAGATAACGGATTTAATACTAATAATTATAATTTCAATATAATTTAATATGTGTCTAGTTGTGTCTATGTAGGTATTAGATCAAAAATGGTGGTTGCCCATTTTTTAGGTACTTTAACTTGTAAGATTTTTATTTGTTGTGTTTACTATTGGGCTGGCCTGTTAGCTTAGTTGGTAGTGGCTCTGCCTTCTGATCTAGAGGCTGTGGGTTCGATTCCCGTATGACACAAGTATTTATGAACTTTATAAATTTATAATTACTTGGTCGTTTCTATGTATATTAAGTATGTATTTACAACAAAAAAAGTATATAAGTATTATATCCGTTATCTAGTACCCTTGACACAATCTTTTGCTTAGTATGGGGATAGCGCTTTGCGGAATGTCCCGGAATATACATATTTTTTTTAGATTTGTGTTACAATATAATTCTTTTTTCAGGTCACAAGATTTCTTTCTACATAAACAGAGCGTCTAAGTACTTACAAGTTACTTGCGAAGGCACCGATGTACTGGATTCTAATTCTATGCCTCGTTTTACACGTGAACAAAACTTCTCCATTCTAAAATTAGAAAACTGCCATCTACCGGTCAATCGCAGTTTGGTTGAAGTATTCTCTCTGATCAACGCTACACTAAATCTTAATTCTCTGGAATTGGACCCTTTGCCCAAATCATCGCCATTAAAAAGTACACATTTCCTGAATTTAACAAGACTGGAAATGTTAAAAATCGATTCCGATGACGCTGTACCAGGTGACGCCATCTTAACCGATCTGACGAGTTTGAAATTTTTGGTCGTAACAGGAGTCGTACTGAGCTACCAAGATCTGTCTACTCTGCCTCGATCGCTAAACTGTCTGACACTTTTTGGATCGGCATTGAATTCTCTACCGAAAACTTTAAACAGCACTTTGGCGGTACTGAAGCAACCGTATAGAATTTGGTTAGGGACTCGAGATTGTAGCATTGCATTTAGAGGCTTAGGTTGGACATGTAATGATAAGCCAAAAGTATTATCAGGATCGCCGGTTGAAGAAGTCGTTTTAGATGGGTGGTCAGAAGACGATGTTGTAGCCTTAGATTCATGTGAGAGTCTGCAAGAATTAGAAATTAGAGCAACAAGAATCAAGTCCCTTCCCGCCCGCTGGTTGGCTAAATGTCCTAACTTGAAGAAACTTGAAATTAAAGGCAATCTGGAAACAATTAGGTTACATGAGAACGTTCTAGAAGGTTCTTCTTTAGAGCATTTGTTGGTGCAAAATAGTGACTTGGAAATAATGGATAAATGGTGGCTGAAATATGCAAGGAATTTGACAGATGTCAGTCTGCCATGGGACAGGATAACGGTAGTTTAGAGCAGAAAGAAGAGTAGAAGAAATGAGAAGATTTTAGAAGAACATTGATAAGCCTTATATCCCGTAGTGTTTTTGTCTTGTGAAGACATCTATAATATTAACAGAGATACCTACATATAGATATATTGTTATGCACGAAAAGTATCGCAAATAAAATGTACTTTTAATTTGATAATATAACCGTTTTTTTTCTTATGATACCCTGGCTTCCCGCTATACAGTTAAACACAGACATACATACACACACTCTTGGAATTAATCGTACATGATCGGTAGCCTAAATCAAGCATCACACACAAATCATAAGCTTGTTCAATAATAACACACAACAACAACAATCATACAAGTACCTAAAATGAGAAACTACCATTTTATGAAATCAAATAAAAATAATAAAAGTAATACAAAGCACAAAAAACATGCAAACACAATCATTAAATTTAGTTTCTCATTGAGTAATCACGACCTACAGGAAAAGGTTATCTAAACATGTATTTTAGAAGTAGTTGTATGTATGTAGGTATGTATTTTAGTATAATATGTAAAAAACCCACACGTCATATTTTTACTGGCCTAATTGTTATTCTCTCTTGAGACGTATTTCCTCATGACTGAGGGTCGTGACCCCCCCGCAGAATTAAGTCGATACGAGAGTTCTCTTGGGCAGATAGTACATCGTGGTGGGTGCTCAGGTCCTTCCACGGAAGACACATGTCCTCGGATATTGTGGTCCGCAAACATGTTGATTTCCTTACGATGTTTTTCTTCACCGTTCAGCGAGTACTAATCTACGCATTACTTGAAAATAGATACAAGTCATTGTTGAAGGGTCGGATTTGAACCAGGATGCGTCTGGATGAAAAGCAGATGCTGAAACCGCTGCACCACACTGGTTTTCAGGCCTATGTTATAAACTTTTAAATAAGCCAAAAAATATAATAATATAGTCTAATGAAATATTCTTACCTTAATCTATTGTGTTACTACGCTTAACCATCTTCATACCAAATTTTACCTAAATTTGTGTTTTAAGCGGGAAAAGGAAAGAAAGAAGGACAAAATAAAAGCTTACAAAAACACAAATACTTACAAAATCATTAGGCGTATTTTGTACTGTAAAGTTATGGATCTTTTTGCCTGACTCCCTGTTCCCTATTTGTAATCCAGCGATCTTCAAAGCGAGAGTGAACCGGTTCTTATTGGGTAAGCACACTCCATCTTAGGCCATAGCTATTGCTTACCATCAGGCAACGTTCAAGCCGTATAATTAAAAAAAACTTCTTTAGTACATACTAATCGGTTAAAAACAAAAGATGAACCACTCCAACTACTTTGTCCAATAAATAAACTTTCCGTAAAACCTCGATAAAATTAACCGTTAGCATTTCAATCGATCAAAGATCGATTTCTTTCATTCTTAATATTCGATTCGTTTCATTAATCGATTGTAAACAAACAGAAGAGCACTTACCGCCGAGAGAGCTTTTAATAGAGCGAACAAACAGACAATCGAACGTACAACGATTTTTTAATTAGCGAGAAAGAAAGATAGGAAAAACGTAATTTCTTATGATTTTGGTATCGAGTGTTTATGAACCGCTTCATGGGTCTCTAATGACTCTGTACTGTCAAAAGACTGACAGATAAATGAAATATGTTTTTTTTTTTTTTTTTAAGATAATGGCCTCTGCGGCTTCGCCGCAATTTCGCCAATGTCACGTCACAAGATAAACAAATGCTTATTTTATTAGCCAGTAAAAATAATTAAATGGCGCTAATCAGTTGGTCGGTGCAGAATTATTAACTTATTTGAAATTTATTGAGCTTATTTGAGGGTTAATCCTTGGCCTGAAACAACACAACACACACCTAAGACAACACACAAAAGCAACAACACAATATATACAAGCATGTTACAATTTAATTTTATTAGAGACAATAAAATTATACAATATATATACAAAAGGAGAATATACAAGGGGAAGAAGAGTGGAGAAGTTACAAGGACGAGGGACAGCATCTGGGATATTATCATACAATGAGCAGCGCAACCTTGGACAGCTAAAGAAAATATGATCGGTGGATCCTTCCTCTAAACCACATTCACATAATGAGTGGTCACGAACTTTGATTTTGGAGAGAAAGACGGGGGTACATGCATGACCCAACCGTAGGCGACATATTGTGGAAGTGGCTTGTTTATTTACTTTTTTAAATTTGGAAAACCATGGCCTAATTGGTATCATGGGTTGAATCTGTTTGTAAAATTTACCTGTTGAAGAAGAGTTGTCTTCCCAGATATTTTGCCAGGAATGAAAGAGTTGTGATCTACATGAAGAGGCGAGGTCATGGCTAAAGATTTGGTAATGGTCCGTGTTGCCCAGGGATGAAGCCTGCTTAGCACATGCATCAGCAGTTTCATTGCCGGATATACCAACATGGCCTGGAATCCAGGCTAGTGTTACTTGTAGGCCCAAGGAATGACATTCAAAAAGTTTTTCTTTTATCTGGAGGATAGTTGGGAATCTTGTTTTAGATCGGAAGGGGTTAGAAATTATAGCTTGTAGGCAGCTTTGGGAGTCAGAGAGAATAAGGGCTTTATTAATTTTATGGGAAATCACATATGTGATAGCCTCCAAAATAGCAGTAGCTTCTCCTGTGAAAACTGAAGATACCGAAGGGCATTTTTGACTCAAGATTATGTTGTATTTGGGAATCCAGACAGCAACACCAATATCACAGTTATCATTGTATTTAGAGGCATCAGTAAATAGCAATATCCAGTCTTCCCAAGAACTCTCAATGAGGTAGAGAAACATTTTATCTGGTTCTACTGAATCTTTGTTAATTCCAAAATCTAATAAAATTGAAGGCCGGAAAATCAAAGCTTTATAATTTGTGAGAAATAGAGGGTTGCTAGAGAATTGGGTTACAGCTGGGTGAAGAGAATACCAATATTTGGAAAAGCAATGAATAATTGGAGGGATATGTCTTGAATTTCTTTGGTCTAAGTATATGAGGCTGTGGAGTTTTTCAAGAGAGAAGAAGAGGGGGTGATTCAAATTCTGGATGATCCTAGTAAAAAAGCGGTCAGCCAGGTATTGTCTACGCAAATGTAAAGGAGGCTCGCCACATTCTACTTGCATAGCATTTATGGGAGAGTTTTTCATAGCACCTAAAATAATTCTAATACATTTGGATTGTATTTTGGACAATTTGTCAAGAGCTAGTTTGGATCCAGATGAGAAGATGAATGTACCATAGTCCAAATGACTTCTAATTATGGCATTATACAAAAGTTTTTGAGAGAATGGATGAGATCCCCACCAGACACCTGAAAGAGATCTAAGAATATTGATATTCTTCTCACACTTTTTAGAAATATAATCCATATGTTCAATGCCGGAGAGTTTACTGTCTAGCCAGACACCAAGATATTTGCATGAACTAAGTTGGGGAATAGTTTCATTTTCATAAGCTATTGATAGTGATGGAATGTTCCTTTTTCTGGTGAAGAGAACCGAGCAACTTTTAGATGTGGATATGCTTAGTCCATGGTCATGTAACCACAGACTAAGGTATACAAGGGCATTATTAATGTTATCCTCAATATCACTTATGTTTTTGGAAGAACAATAAAGCGTAATGTCATCAGCATATTGCAGAATATCACAGTAGGGGTTGACAGAAGTTTCCAAGTCTACTGTGTACAGACTGTACAGGAGAGGGCTCAAAACTGAGCCTTGTGGTAGGCCTTTCCATAGTGTTCTAGTTATCGAAAATACTGATGAATCACGGGTTGTAACCCTAACATATCTCTCTGATAGGAGAGAGCATATGAAGCGAACCATCTTCGGTGAGATACTTAGCTGTAACAGTTTGGTTCTAAGTACATGAAGAAGAACATTATCATATGCTGAAGCGATATCAAGAAAAACAGCCAAAAGTAATTCTTTTTTTTTAAATGACAACAAAATATCTGTGGACAAAATGGTTAGAGGGTCTAAGGTGCTCGAGTTTTTCCTGAATCCAAATTGTGATTTTGGTAAAATGTTGTTGTTCTCTACAAACCATTCCAATCTATTTTTAATGAGGATTTCAGTGATTTTGCAAGTGACACAGGAAAGGGCAATGGGACGATATGAATTTGGATTGTTGGGAGTTTTATTAGGTTTTAGGAGGGGAAGAACTGTTTGAGTGCGCCAAGATTCAGGAACTGATCCAGTCTCAAAGAACTGGTTAATCAGTTGAAGAAAACAGAGTTTGGCATTCTGACCAGCCTTAGTAATGAAGGAGTAAGGGATACCGTCAACCCCAGGAGCAGAGTCCCTGAGGCCAGACAGAGCTATTTGGAGTTCATCAAGGGAGAAAGGGGAATCAAAATGTGGTGACGAGGAACATGAGTTTACGAGAATGGGGAGAGAGAAGGGAGGGACATAAGGAGGGGCTAATTTATCACTAAAAGCCTCCAGCCAAGCAGAAGGATCATTGGAAGTAACATCAGAGTTGGAGAAGGATCCTCTGAATCGGCGGATTTGTTTCCAAACTAGAGCCGATGGAGTAGCAGGGGACAAACTTTCGCAATATCGTGACCATCCTAATTTTTTTTTCATTTGTAGGACTCTTCGATACTTGGCTGAAGCCTTTTGGAATAATAGGAAGTTTACTTCAGTCATTGAGCTATTGTAGGATTTTTCCGCTGTGTTACGCTCTTTGACAATTTCGGTACATTCCTGATCCCACCACGGAGGAGAAGAAAAATTTTGGTTAGGATTTTTGATAGGAATACTAATGTCAGCCGCAGATAGAATAGAAAGGATAAACTCTGAGTATATCGTCATTTGGTTAAACTCATTAACAGAAGGGAGAGGGAAAATTTTATTTTCAAGGATAGAGGAGTATAGTTCCCAGTTAGCAGCTGAGAGTCTATACTTTAGTAATGGGGAGGGAGGAGGAGGTAATGACACTTGCAGGGACAATTTAATCAGAATAGGGAAGTGGTCGCTGCCATGGGAGAGAGGGAGAACTTTCCATGAGAGGGATGGAAGAAGGGAAGGGGAACATAAGGTAAGGTCCACTACCGAATTCGGGTTTTGGTTAGGGTAAGGTCTACGGGTAGGTGAGCCGTCATTGACTAAACACAAATCCAAGTCACTGATCAAATCCAGTAGACGATGACCAAATGTATTAGATATGTGTGATCCCCAGAGGGTATGCTTAGCGTTGAAATCTCCCATAAGGATAACAGGGGAAGGGACAGAAGATAAGATAAGGTTTATATCTGAAATATGGGTGGAATTAGGATGGGGGATATATATACAAACAAAGGAAGTATTAAAAGAACGAACAGCCACAGCATTAATTTCCGGGCTGAATGAGGGAAGAGGTATTTGTGAGAAGGTCAGGTTACGTTTGATAAATAGCGCACATCCAGCAGCACCGTCCCCACGGTCGTCCCGGAGGCAGGAGAACCCTGGCACTCGATAACGAGCACCGGGCACAAACCATGTCTCCATGACGGCCACAAGGACAGCGCCACTTTTATGGATGAGGTGGGAGAGATCAGGAATCTTGCGACGAAGACTCCTGGAATTCCATTGGAGAATTGGGAGTTGATCCATCGTGGGTAAGGAGTGTGGTTAGCTGGTAAATCATGTGGGCAGCGTGGTTCGGTAGTTGGAATGAATTCTGGGAGAGCATACTAATTATAATAGTAAGAAGTTGTGTGAGCAAATCACCTTGGGAATTTACGGGGGGAGAAGATGGGAGAGCATGACCGTTTGGCAGGGAAGGTTGAACCGGGCGGATTATTGAATTGTGGGCAAACTTATCATAAGATTTGCCAGGAAGAGGTCTAGGAGTAGGGTTGCGGGATACTGTCTTTTTATAAGATACAGCGGACGGTCG
Organism: Macaria liturata; assembly: GCA_964023185.1. Taxonomy (NCBI): domain Eukaryota; kingdom Metazoa; phylum Arthropoda; class Insecta; order Lepidoptera; family Geometridae; genus Macaria; species Macaria liturata. The sequence goes on from OZ026806.1 coordinate 17,392,744, forward strand.
GGACTGGGATGCACAAGGTTGTGGGGCAGGAGGGACAGGCTGAGATGTGGGTGGGGTTGTCCTGGTTACCTCATTGTATAGCCTGGAAGGCTTGTAGATGGTGGATGCCTCTTGATAAGAGATACCCTCACGTGCCATGGCAGATTTAATTGATTTTTGTCTGGCATGTTCCTGGCAAATCTTATCTGTAGCAAAGTGCTGTCCCGAGCAGAACAAACACTTGGCTAGAGACTCTTGGACATTGCACTGGTCTCCAGTGTGGGGTTGAGAGCATTTAAAGCATTTAGGTGGGGATCTACATTGAGACTTGATGTGGCCAAATTTACAACAACCTAAACATTGAATGGTTGGGAACTCGTACACTTCTACCTTCATTGATGAGTAAAAGGAGTATATATTACTGGGCAGTTGTTGGCCTCTAAATGTCAATACAACTGACTGTGTTGGTTCCCATACGACTTCAGACTCTTTTTTAACCTTTCTGTTCAGTCTTCTAGCTTTTATGACATACATGGATGAGTTAGGGATCTCAATGGATTCCACAAATTCCTCCATGGGTAGGTCTACTGGGACCCCACGAACTACCCCCATTCTGGTCACATTAAATGTCGGTATTGAAGCTCTGTACTTCTGGGCTGAGAGCAAGGGGGACTTGAGGAACGAATTAGCCGCTTCAAATGTTTTAAATTTAATACTCATTCGGTTGCGTCCTACTTTTTTAACCCCATCACGACAGATATTTTCGAATTTGTTCTGGTGGAGAAATTGGCCAAACTTGATTGGGCGGAAAGTTGTGCCTACTGTCGGGTCAAGCTTGTCTCTAGTCACGTGAACGAGAAATGGACTCTGATCTGACCTTTCATATTCCTGGATTCCCAGGACTGTCATTACAGGGTGCGTGTACACCACCTGAGTAGAAGGATGCGCTGCATCATTATTGGCGTGGATCTTTCCCCGCGGACCACTGCTGCCTCCAACCAGCTGGTCTGCCGAACGTTTGTTTCCTACACTTGGTAGGGAAGGTGTAGGGGCCGCCACCGGAGTAATGTCCGGCGGGACATTAGGATCAGGGGAAATGGAGTCCATTTCCCCTGAAATACACAGAAAGCACTTACGGAACCAAGGTTAGTACACAGATAGGAGAAATCAGCTCAAAAAATAAACCAAACACAAGAAAAAGGAAAACTTTTAAACGCGATCGCGATAACACGTGTGTGACCTTGAGCGCGCAGGCGAGAATCCATGAAATATGTTACTGGTGTACTCAAATAAAAATGTCAGATAATAAATAGACAAGTATATGTATGTTAAACTATAGTTTTTCCTATCTCTGTAAGAATTAGCACCAAATTCGTAAAACTTACAATATAAATGAAAAATGAAATACTTAGTAAAACATATATTTTATTAATCTAACAATTTAATACCAAGAAAATCCTTTTTCAGGTACAATTCAAATTCGCGCCAAAACGCACTAGGTAATATTTTGGTGAGTTTTCTCATGATAGTGCTGACATCTATTGAGTACTAAACACAACATTTTAACACGTTCGCTGGACCAAGGATGCCCTTTTTTACAAACAGTTCAGCTACACGACACTAGATGGCAGTGTAGTTCCACTACTCTGCAACAGATGTCGCTAGCTACCCATATCTTAGTAATACATATACATTATGTTCAAATTTATAACAATAAAGAAAATTAATATTTAAGATACCCGAGTTATAGAGTTATCCATTTGCCAACATTATGACCAACATTAATGACGTTGCCATGACAATTGCTTTATACTTTTATTATTTTGCTTTTCTCCGTTAGCTCAATCAATAGCTAAATGGCCTAAATAAAGCATAAAACGTAAAGCTAGTACGTACTTAGTTATAATATTATAATAAAACTTCTGCGTATAAAATTATACTATACTATAATAAAAAAACAATTTGCCTACGTTATTGCATGACGTCACCGACAATAACCAGATGGCGTCACTACTGACGTCTCATTCCTGTACCATATTGGAGAACATGGACTACCTCACCTAGATATAATAATAATAATCCCCACGGACTAAAACCTTGCGATTTTCCATTCAAATACATTTATTTGCACGAATATTCTCATACATAGTAGGTAGGTGTTACATAAAATAGTCGCATCAAAGTATTCTACCGATAGGCGTATACCGTATAGATTCATGTAGTCAAATTACGTGTATAATTAATTAATTAAAAGCCAGTGTGAATCGAGTCTTACAGTGTAAGTACCCTCCATAATAAATCATAAGGATCATTTACCATAAGACGAAATTATGATCAAGTGCAAACCCAAGGATACATTTTATGACTGGAAACTAACGAGAACTAGCGTCTGGTTTAATATCCTTATTGAATTTCGACAGTAGTGTTCCACAATTTATCATTGTATGATTATACACATAACCTAAACAGGTGCAATTCTGGATTGAGCTAGCATATCCAATACATCGTCTCCGTTTTCGTAGCAAATTTTCATCTAAACTGTTTGTGTAAAGGATCTACAAACATACATTACTTAAATCTGTTCCAACTTTGTATAAGTTCAGCTGAACAAACTTGAGCGGCTACAAAATTATTGTATCAGATTCATTTTTGGACTTCGTAAATTTGATCATATTTCTCATTTTCGTTCGAAGCTCAAGTGGCTGCCCATTCGCCTTCGCCGGAATACTCATATTCTCTCTCTTATATACAATTTTCTTTTTCAACCCATTTTCTCCTCGTTACTTAGTTTCCCGGTTCAAATACATCCATTCTTCCCACTCCCTTGCTCTTCGGTCATCAGACAGGCTTACTCTACAGCATCCAGTATGTAAGAAAGCAGTTTATGGCAAGTCGTTTACCGCGCAGGCTGTTCTACTCTGGAATGCACTGCCACTTGACATCAAGCAAGCTCAGTCTGTTGAAAGCTTCAAGACTCAGGTTAAAAATTGGGATCTGTCGTCATTACTCTGATATATATGCTATTATTTTTCTACTGTCACTAAAATATATTGTTTGTATATAGATATATATTTTATCTCTATGTATTAGTTTATTTTTGTACCTATTCAGTATGATATGTATTAGGATGATTGTTTTTATGTTTATGTACATTATAACTATGATTGTTTGTGTTATTTATTTTATCTCTTCTATTTCTATTGTAAACCACGTCCTCCGTTATCCTTTATTAATTTCTCTCCATCCAATGGTTGCCTGGAAGAGATCGCTTTTAGCGATAAGGCCGCCACTTGTGGCACTAGTATAAGTTTAATCTATTTCTTTGTATTTTATTTTTATTTCGTGTGTTACAATAAAGAATATTCTATCTATCTATAAGTATCCTACATTCTGCAAATAAATGCTTTGATTTTTTATTTTACATATATACCTACCTACTCACGACGTGGTCACTGACCGATTCCCAAAAGTCCAAACTTGGAGTCTGCCAAAGAGCTATCGAACGCAGTATCCCTATATCCGTAGGACGGACAGAGTCCCGACAGGATACTGCGTTCCATGACAGGTTGGCCAGAAAGCCAAATTAAAATGGGATTGGGCGGGTCACGTAGTTCGTATGCGCCCCGAACGCTGGGCTGGGATCGTGACACAGTGGGAACCTCAAGGGCGACGTGTTAGAGTAAAGCCCAAGACCCGCTGGCGTCAGGATCTCGACCGGTTTCGGGGTGCCTGGTGTGAGGAAGCCTTCGACCGGGACGCATGGAGGGAGTTGGGGGTGACCTTTGCCCAGAAGTAAGACAGTAGGTATAGGTTAAAAAAAGAGTTATTCATAGAAGTTTCTTTTCTATAGTCTTAATGCGGTATCCACAGAGATGTAATCCTTGATAACATACGAGATAGACATGTAATTGATCCGATAATCGCCCTCTGTTCCAATAAGCACAGATTCGTCTCGCGAGGGTGGAACATAATATAGGGGTTGTTATTGATAATATTGTAGTGGTGGTTGGTTTGGGCAGGTGGTAAGAATCAATTTCATGGTAGGTAAATTTAATGACATTATAATGTTAGTTATTTCCGAAAACTGTAGAATATATGGCGACAAATTTTTTTTTACCATTTCCTTAAGCGTTTGCTTGTTTGTGGGGCTAGATGGCGCTGTGTGCAATGTCCCGGAATATTTAAATTTATTTATTAATATTATTTTATTTTATTTATTTGTGATTGTTATGTGCAAAATGCGAACACTAACGTCAGACTTCTTGATTAACCAATAAAATTATTTTCACCAATTAAAGAATACGGATTGGAGTTTTGGATTACAATACCCAGGAACGTAGATATTTGCAGCACAATAATATCTGGCGGCTTCTTGTCTATCACAAATCTTGTGTTTCTGTTTCAAATAATGATTTATTCCTATTTTTCTTTTAGATTCATTTAATGCGAAACATGCTTATAATGTAAGGAAGAGTAGAACAGGTAAGTTATGTAGTAGGTAGATGCGGTAGGAGGAACTCTCTCTCTTGAGTCGTATTCCTCATGACTGAGGGTCGTGACTCCCCCGCAGAATTAATTCGTTAGGAGAGTTTTCTTGGGCAGATACATCGTGGTGGGCGCCCAGGTCCTTCCACGGAGGACACATGTCCTCGGATATTGTGGTCCTCAGACATGTCGGTTTCCTCATGATCACGATGTTTTCCTTCACCGTTAAGCGAGTGCAAATCCACACATAACTTGGAAATACAAGTCATTGGTGTAGGGCCGGATTCGAACCAGGGTGCGTCTGGATGAAAAGCAGACTACCTACTACTGGAACCGCTAAGCCACACTCGCTAACGGAGGAACTGCATGCCAACAATACAAGATCCGACTGGATACCTAGTGTAGGTTCTACAAACTCTAAAACTGTACATAGATTTAAGAACTTCATGAATAAAGATTTTTTTATTATTATTGAATTAAGTATTTTAGCTGCAGTGGAATTGTAACCAATTGTAATTAAACGTTAAATAAGTTATTGTGTAGCAAGAATATTATTCGGATCAGTGGCTGACAATTGAAACTATCATTATATTACTTAAAATTTGTGTCTGTTTTCGGACGTGCTGCCCTCCGTGATGTTTGACATAAAATGTTACTACAAAATCCTTGTCAATTCAAATTCAAATCCAATAGGGATGTGTAACAAAAACTAGGCGCATCGGTTGCGGAGTGGCGCCTGCGAAGCAATAAATTACATTGGCATTTTGTCAGCGCGCACTGAAAAAATATGGGAAAAAAGAAAGGAGGTCTGTTTGTATGTTTGAATATCCTCCACAGTATTATAGTGCGAAAGTTTGGAGTCTATGATGAATATTATGTTTGTTACTAGTGGACGCCCGCGCTTTGCTCGCATTATTTTGAGATAAAAAGGTTTAAAATGAACATAACTTTTTATATTTGCGAACCGATTGAAATGAAATAAACACTAAATGTTTAGTTAAAAATGCACCAACACGTTAGTGGAAACCGTAGACAAATCGGTTCAGCCGTTTTTGAGTCTATAACAAACAAACATACCTACAGACAAACAGACAAACAATTTTTTTTGAAACATGATTTTTGTGTTCTCTTGGATCAATAAAGACCCCTCAACTATTTTTTTTTCATTATCTTCAATGTACAGACACCGACCGGTTACAGATTTATTATATGTATAGATTATCCTGTCATTAACTAGGCAAGTAGGTTCTACGTTGAATCGCCTATAATCGTAGGTAGAACTAAAAAGTATGAATAAAATCAGAGCTTAATGCATTCGGTATGATAAGTACATATCATACAATGGTTGCCTGGAAGAGATTGCTTTTAGCAATAAGGCCGCCACTTGTGGTACTAGTATAAGTTTTTTTGTTCTTGCTTTGTAATTATTATCGTGTGTTGCAATAAAGAATTTTCTATTAAGAATATTTTATTTTTATATATCAGAAATGTTGGTTTTGTGTATCTGTCCATAATAACACTACTTATGTAGTTTTTTTTAATTACTAGATACATCTATTTTCCTTAAATTCGTGACTGAATGAAATGAAAGTAAATATAGAGTAATCAAACCTTGTTTAGTATTGCCTCCTTTTTTAAAAACAAGGGAAGAAAAACTAAACATACTACTTCTAACTACAACATAAAAAAGAGCACTTAGAAAATATTTACAAAAGCATTTATCTTTTATCATCTATGTGCTCCAGCCCACTGCCAGAATATACACATATATTTTTTAAATAAAATACTAAGTGAAACAAACTACCTATTTAAAGTTCACATGCATCATCACCAAATCTATTAAACCGTATCCACTACTAACACGGGCAATTTAAAATCCATTTGCTTACAAAAACTTAACCCCTAACCGCCAGCGGGGGTCACTGTGATCCTCGACCCGTCGTGACATAAGTTATTGCTTGCACGTTCAACGCAGGCACAGTGGCGCCATCAGCAAAAAAGCTTCAAGTTTTTTAAGGTTAAGGACAAATAAGCAAATGTTGCTTTTTTGCAAGAAGAAATGTTATGTCTGTTGTTGATATTTGCTATCTGTTAGATTTTTTAAAAGGTGCCGTGGAAAAGGAATTGGGTTAGATTATATAAATTCGTTAGGTACTCCCTACAAAATAAAAATAAAATATTAATTCAACCCTTATTTATGTTTCATTATAAATTGGTCATGGGTTCACAAATTGATCTCATCAATTAAATCTGATTCATAAAATTTCATAGAAAGAACGTAAATCATATTCTACTTTGTATAAAAATCTTGCACCAGTTCCAGCAAGAAGATATTAAATCAAAGATTAATTCAGTTTAAACTGATTGGAGCAAGATCTAATAGCTTAGTGGCAAAAATCGAAACACATATTTATTTATGTGGGTATATAAGTAGTTTAGCTACTTCATCTTTGTCTGTTGGTTGTTAAGTCTATTCGAATATACGACACAGTTCATTATCAAAAAAACCCTTACCTCTGTTAACTAGATTACTACTTAGTTTAACTTATTTTACTAAATTTTTGTATGTAGTGGAAAGTAAGGCATTTGCCCACTAGGTCATCTAAAGCGATATATACACATGTTTCAAAAGTTCAAAGTTTTTTTTTTATTTCTTTAGGCAATTACATGCTCTAAGAAACGTTAATTTACAATTCATTATTACATTATATTTATACATAATAGTGTAAATTAATATAATTTATGAATAACAAAGTAATTTGTCTATATCTCTAAATAAGTCTTTATCATTGATAGCGTCTTTCAGTGTATAACAGGTTTTATCCATTAAGTACTGACGAACACAATTGACACTGAAGACATAGGTCCTTGTAGAAATTAAATTGGCTCTTAAAAGAGGCTGCCGGAAAACTCCATTATAAGTAACAACAAATTTGTTTTTGAGTGCGGTTGCTACGCTGTGGGTGGACCACTAATAAATCTACCACTAGAACCACACTTGAAAAGTGCTTAATGTCTAATTCTTACAAACAATCTGTCCCACCCACAAGTTATCAGATTAAATGACCCACCGTAGATATTATACCCCCAAATACCTGAAAAAATATAAGGTAAAACCAAATCACTAGGTACCACAATAGTAATACCACGAAGACCAAACTAATCCATTCTATCTTAGTCCAATATTCTATTCATACAGTCGTTTAATACAATATTATGAATTTACGAGGCCCGGTGGGCGTTTGATGTATTAATACCGGTGGTGCTTTTAAGGTTATCTCTGGTTGGAGGTGATCTGGCCCGATAGACCGCTGCCACGCCATCCGACCGCAGCGCCGCTGGTTGTTGATGCTTTTGGGTTTAATAAAAAAAAAAGTAAGTACGCTTACAAGAGGATTTAATAATAAGAACATGTGGTGTTTCTTCTTACGGATATTGCATAGGCGAAAATGTATGCGTGTGTATAGCTATGTATGTTTGTGATTTCGTCACGCTCGTTCGGCTGAACCGATTTAGATGAAAATGGTATTGTAGTGGATTGGAGCTTGAATTACTTTTTATCCGGTATTAACTTGTGTAACACCACGTGGTACTGCTAGCTTGAAATATAGTACATTTTTATGAAAATTACTCTTTTTCAATATTATTTAATTAAAAAACGTTAGACAACATTAAAACATGATTACTAGTTTGAGGTTTGGGCTGTTAAACAATTTGGTTAGGTAATATAAAAAAGTTTCATAACTAAATTTTATTATTATAATCCGAGCATTGAGTAAGTATATAGTGTGTATCATGGTGTATCTCTTCTGTAAATACATGCAAAACAGTATATGTATAACTAGTGGGTGCTCGCGGCTTCGCTCGCATTAAGAAGTAAAACTTGCATCCCCTATTTCACCCCTTGAAAAGTGGCATTTCCGAAAATCCTTTCTTAGCGGATGCCTACGTCTTAAACATCTAAAACTTCATTCCAAATTTCAGCCCAATCCGTCCCGTGGTTTGGGCTATGCGTTGATAGATCACTATGGTCATCTGTCTATCAGTCAGTCAGTCACCATTGCGTTTTATATAATTAGATGTCTTATCTAAAAAAGTTACTAGCATGTGTCTCATAGAATCCAATAAAAGATCCGTCTTAGGCCTTAGCTTTAGCTTACCATTAGGCAAACTATAGTCAAGTGGAAACCCATTTTATTTAAAAAAATTAGATGCTTACTTACAAGCTCATAAGCTTATTTTTACATTATTATTTTGTCAAGTAATAATAGTTCTGAGAAAGTTAATCATAAACAACTCTGTCGACCTAATATTTATATATTATATTCCAAAAGAATATAAAAAAAAATGAAATATCAATGCTTGTTTCAGTCAGGTCTCAATCCAATTCCGCCTGCGTACGTTCTCCATTACTAAGCCCCGTACAGTGCGCTCGTTAGCTTTTATTTGGCCGGCCGACTCCCGTTCCAGCGCACTAATACAATACAGGACAATATTAGAAGCCTTTCTATTATCACATTATACTAATATTAAAACGACGAAAGTTTCCGAACATTAATGAGTTAAAAGCAAAAGAACTTTTGTTTCTTTTATATTTCTCGCTCAAACAGTTGAAACCAGCGTTTTTCATATCGTAACGTAATCAATTCCACCAAAGTTGCTAAAATATTAAGTGGAAGTACTGTAACGTAAGAACTCAAATTATAAACGCCGAACTAAGGATAGCCCCAAGATTAAAATTATCATGTTATCCTAACTCTATGTAAAGCTTAATCATTGTCATTTATTGTAAAAAATAATTGCAATTTTTAAATCAGATCGTGCATACCTAACGATTTTTTACTAGGCAGGTAAAAAATCGCACGCACTATAATCCAGCGATCTTCAAAGCGAGAGTGAATCGGTTCTTATCGGGTAAGCACGCTCCATCTTAGGCCATAGCCTTTGCCTGCTATCAGGTAAACTATGGTCAAGTGCAAACCCGTTCAAGTTAAAAAAAATAAAATAAAAAAAGATTTTTTTAATTCTAGCCGACGTGGCAAGAATCAATGGCATCAACTGTTCCTCCGGATCTTTCTCAGCGTTATCAGTGTACGTACATGTGCACAGTTTAATGTTCTCATTCTGTTTCACCCGATTAATTGCCAGCGATGATGTCGGGGCTAGGGGTTATAGTATATTATAATGTTGGATAATATGTATTCAAATGTATTTATTGATTTTTTTATACTCTGTACTCAGGCGTTTGACCTCCAGGTTACCTGAAGCTATATCTTTTACACTTGAAAATTTTGGTGAATGGTCTGAGCGGGAGCATGCACCTTTATAGACAGTAATCCGATTCAGAAAAAAATATCACTTTGCGGTAAAAGTAAAAACGTACCGTTTTGTTTCTCAGGTATTTCTTGTCTAAATTTGATATCGATAACTGAATACCTAAACTTTAAATTCTGCCTATAATTTTTACCGCATATTGTCAAGAATATGAATTATGAATTATTAATTATGTACCATAGTCTTATATAATGATTGCCTGCCATGTCTAAAGGATTTCTCCATTTCATACCAATGCATTCTACGACATCCGAATATGTAGGTACATATGTGACTTCAAAAATAATAAATGCGTAACGGTTACCTATTTCAACGCTTTATCAATTTTCATAGTAAAACAAACCGTTAAAAAAAGTTACAGTACCTACTCAAAATTGTAATAGCTTTTCTATAGCTGTTTTTTCTCCATGTAAGGCAGGTGGTAGTTTTCCCATAGCTGCAGGTCTATGGGACACGTGTTATAGGGTAGATACTGGGATGGCTCTGGCGCCGGCGTCTGCGGCATGAGGGGCACACAGACGGGCGAGAATTACAAATAATACAAAATACAAATTCTTTATTTACAATAATAAAATATAAAAACAAGGGAAGAAAAACTAAACATACCTACTACTTCTAACTACTACAAAAAAGGGGCACTTAGAAAATCTTTAGAAAAGCCTAAAGATAATCTAGGTGCTCCAGCCCACTACCAGAGGGCAGCGTGCCGAGCACCCTGGCCGCATTACCACGCTGGATGACAATGCTGATACGTTGAGCCAGAAAAAGGACAGCATTTTGGCAATACAAAAAAAATATATTTAAAAAACGGATTACAAACTTGACTTTTACTTAATTGTTACCAGTTTTTTGTATTACATTGTATTAAGGTACCGGTATCGCATGTATGTACTAGGAATACCTGTATCGCAGGCACCTACAGGCGCTTTATATACGCTTTATATATTTGCGGTGCAATTTCATCCGAAAATTTAGTGTAATTAATTGAGGCTGGTTTTCAAAATTTTACTATATTATCTTTAACTAGTGACCATGCCAGAAGGCCTTAAAGCGGCTTGATAAACTCTTTACATTGACATTGACCACTCTCATTCGATGTGAAAAAGAAAACTCTATAATCCTTACATGCTATATAATCACCACATCAAATAATTATGATCTGTTGCCTCGGCGTCGGCGCTCCACAGCTAACCTACTTGTATTACACGTAATTTTATTTATTGTACGATTAGAATACATAATTTATTTATCATTAAAATATGAAATTTTGTGTTACACTGAAAGTGTAGGTATATAAGTACATTCCTGAAAAAAATGTTTTTTTTTGTAGGCTAGCGTGTTAAACTAAATAGCTTTCCACTTTTATAAAATAAGGAAGGTCTGGCCGTCGTGGACTCTTGCTCTGAAAGCCTATATAACGTAAAAGGGCTTGAAATCGCTCGTTTGCAACAACCAACCCTCACTGTCAGTGGTGTGGCGGTATGGTAGCAATACAGATAAAACCAATCTTTACAAATTGAACTGAAAAAGTCAAGACCGCGGGGAGAAACTGATCCGTCCCTCTGCAGTGCTCTTATTGAAAAAATATCTTTGTTTTTTCATTTGTTACCTATGTTGTTTTCTTAAAGAAATTTTATATGAATAGGAGTATGTATGTAATAATACTTATACTTTACCTATAACATACTTATGATAGATTATATACGTATGTACCTAACAGACGAGTATGATAACACTTGGCAAAATATTATTTTATTAAGTTATAAATTATTTTTGTAATTGTCTACTTGTTTAATTATATTCCAAAGTCTTTGAGTTGGGGCATTTTAGGTAATAATAACCAATGCTTGTCTAGACTTGTACTATTCTAGCTTTTGCAAGGGACACTCAGATATTTGACTACTAGGTCACCCTCGTACAAACGACTCGTTGACAAAGATGGATCACACATTTACCTACACGCAAGTCATTAACAATCAATCAATCATTTATTTATTGACCTACTAAGGGTAATTATTTGGAATACAACACAAATAAAGCAATTTTTAGGTCATGTAAAGATATATTTATTTACAAAACATAATATTTTACTTCTAAGTAATAATACTTTGGCATACAGCTGTATGAAAAAAGCGTTGCACAAGCTTGTACAACAATTTATAACTAAAAATAAACTATTAAAGAGTAAATTAAGTACATAAAGTAACAAAATAATGGACAGTTATAATACTTTTAGATCAGTCTAGAAAATGGCACCTTTTTAACCTTACAATATCAAATGATATCAACAAACAAAATTGTATGGATAAAACTTTTTGCCTTCAATTTCTTCGTAAATTGTTTTGGAACGGTTTTCAGGATTTGATGGATACAATTCTTGGTTGTCAGTGCTGGTACATCCAGAACTATCTAGGTCTATAGGTTTTGGATAGTATTTTTCCGTAACATCAGTGTCGTATGGCAAACTATCGTCGAAGTATATCGTTGATGATAAAGTTGCTGGGTCCGTTTGAAAGATTTTTTCTTCTCTGCTGATATTTGACTTAAAGTTGTCGTAACTCGATGTCGATGGCAGGATAATTTGGTCCCTATTTTCAGGCTTGAAGAGTTTTCTTCCGCTTGAAGTTTTGCTCGGTTTTGCATCTGTTGAAGTTGATACTTCAGGTATTTTGTTACGTTTGCTCTTGTATCGTCGGTTTTGGAACCAAATCTTGACTTGGGTTGGTGTTAGGTTCAAAGATCTGGCTAACTGCTCCCGTTCAGGTGCTGTGAGGTATCTTTGTTCTTTGAAACGGACTTCTAAAGCGTGAACTTGATTTTGTGAGAAGAGGATACGAGGCTTGCGTTTGATGTTTCTGTCTTTTTTATCTGGTTTTCCTGCAGGCGACGAGATTTCTGTGAACAAAGACAACATAAGTTTAGTAAATTGAAAAAATAAAATAAACGATATTTATGAAAATATTTTTATAAGACATGTAAACGTTTCTTTTATATACTTAGAGAACTTATAAATTTTGTAATTTGAACGCTGGTAAGAAAAAATAAGAGAAATAAAGATACTTATGTTAAAAACACGGCTTACTAATAACCTAGAGAACAATATATTAAATAAAACTTACTATTTATTTTTCTCGCCAGGTCATCCTTTTCCAAGGCATCAGGTATGATGTATTCGTTTTTCTCCACCGAACACCGCCTTGGTTCAGCCACAGGTGACATTTCAACATGGCCTCCTTTAACCTCTTCAGGCTTTGCAGAATGTTCTACTGTTTGATACGGCAGTGGTACATCAGGATAATGGTCATAATTCTGGTGATATACATTATGGCAGTACGAATATTGGTTGTAGTTGTAAAAGTCTTCAATTTTAGGGTCGTGGTAAATTTCCTGGTTCCAATAGTCTATATTCGAATGGACTGGTATGTTTGAGTACATTTGACTGTAGCATTCTGGAGGGTAATATCCTTGAGTCGCAGGGTCAAAGTCGTATCGTCTGTCCCGTTCATTGCACTTCCAAACGTCACTCCTCTCGTAGTAATTTGGCTGGTTTATGTTCAAAATATCTTTGACAGAGAACGGTGTCGTCATCGAACTCATATTATTTGCATCGTCCAATTTGAATCTGAAATTCTTGTCCAAATAAGGAGCTTCTTTGTTTTTCTCTTCCGTGTAGTAAAACTCGTTTTTGCAGTCATTGTAATTGTGCTTTAAATTATTGTTGTTAAAAGATGTGGTCACTTCCTTATGTTGTTCGTAAGTCTCCATTGTTCACAGCACTTTCACTTAGTTCATAATTTTTATTATGGATCAATTAACTTGTTGTGTAAAAGGCAGGCGTTGGAAGACTGGTGGTTAATAGATTGGGGTTCAAAGCCAATCCTTGACGCTTGGTGTTTTGTGGGCGGAGCTTCATAACTAGTTCTATCCTTTTCTGACTTATGAAGCTTTCACATCTTTCTGTCTCGGGTGTGTGTTAGGAGTGTGTTTACTATGAAGCGTAAATAAATCGGATGATTTCATGCTGTTAAGTGATGCCCTTTTCATTCTGCTAATTACTTTGTAATTGGTGTCGGTGCTCTTTGTAATAGACATTAATTATTGTCCATAAATGTTTGTGATTTTCTTGAGCACATTATATTGAAAATACTATTCTTAACACGAACTAGTAAGTACTGGACCGGTATACCATGTGTAGTAAACCATATGCTATAAGTACATTTTAATATTTAAAAAACTATTTTACTCGTAGTACTTTGATAATATACTATATGCTAACATTATGGCTTCTTATTAATTGACTGATTGATTGTCTCACTTTTAACTTATAAAAATAGAACCTTAGTACTTTATACAAATGATGAACTTTTTTTTTATAAAATAGCCAGCAACTGAATCTACGCTTATTTTTTTCCTCTTCTATATGGTGTCAGTCTCGAAGTAATATAACTAAATTCTTTATTGATTTAAAAATCATTACATTCACAAGCCAAGTAAATAAAAATAACTTCAATCATTCCCCTTTGTTTATAGTTATGAAGTGTGGAAGAAATTTGTTTATATTTCAACCTCACCTTTCATCGATTAGAGGCAATAAACGTGCACGGAAAATAAATAATACTTACTCGATTCAATTTTGAAAGTCAATTTTGAAAAATGATTTCTTGTAGGTACAATTTCAGTTATTGGCATGTAGTGTAAATCTGTAGTAGCTGTAAAGTTTGAATTATATGTAAATGTTTACATAAAATTGTTAATGTAAGTCAGTTAATTTGAAAGAAATTGACCATAGCAAAATAAAAACATAAAACATATTTATTGCAAAATCTTTACATTGTACATTGAAATTAAGGCTCTGCCTTCTGCTTTAGTTAACAACTGTGTTGCAAAAGGCAAGAACTTCCAGTGGAAAGAAAAATAAATAAATCAGTTGGATTACCGGATATGTAGTGTGGTAATGAGGTTTTACTTTATTCCTCAGTTTATTTAGAAGATCAATGGTGCTAATCTTATAAAAAACTCTCAAAGTAAATCATCTATTTTAATTCAAAGCTGCTACAAAAGTATCTTTAAATTTCAAATACATCTTTTATTATTATTAGGAAACGAAAAGTGTCACCGTAATAAAGATTCATAAACTTGAAGACAACAGTAGCAGATCGTAAACTTTTACGACAGTCTTTTGCAAGCCATAAAACTGGGACTGATTTTACAACTTGTCAAGAACTATAAAATTAGTGCAACAAAAACACTTTCGACCGGAATTGATTTCTAAGTGATGGAAGTTCATGAAAAACGGAAGTTTTATTATATTAGCTTCTGTAACATATTATGATTCTTATAATGTTAGTACACTTGAAATGATATGTAGGTATGTATGAACCTCGTTTGAGGGCCAATTCAATTAATTAAATTTATTTTAGTTGTACTTTACCTTTAGACCACAGGGTCACTTTGTGAACGTCGCTTCAGGTGAAATAGTAATCAAATGTGTAAAATAAGCTACAAATAGAAGATTTGCAACTTCAACTAAGTAGTAAATACTAATTCTATCTAAACTAGAATAAAAGTTATTACCTACTTATCTCTCAAGATAAGATAGTTATTTTATGCACACCAAAAAATGATACCTACAATGAAAGAAATTTTAAAACTAATTTAATGCACATTGGGTGGCCTTGTCGCCTTAGGCTATTTCTTCCAGGCCACCTAACCTAAGTTATTAGTCCTAAAAACATTGTTATTCCTTATACGCCCTAGAAATTCAAACTAATTGGGTATCTGTTTTGTATGAAAGATTATCTGATCAACTTCCGCCTTACTGAAAATATAAAAGAACAATTTTATTATAGTTTTTACAGAGGGCGCCACATTCTAACCACAGCGTGAGATCGACTGTCAATGCAAGCCATAGAGTAACTTAGATAATAGAGAACAAACATACAACTAGGAAGTGCACCTTGCATGCCTTCCATACAGGTTTTGGAAGATATATAATGTTTATTTTTATTATATTAGTTATCTTGAAGTAGCTAAAAGTATAGGGTCTTATTACAAAACGTGGTTTAACTATTAGTCCAGAACTTTGAAAATAGCCTGTGTTTATTGTTCGAAATTTGACTGTCTTCTGTTATAATTATCAAACAGTCTAAATTCAACCAATGATTATCAAAGTTCCAATCTGAAGTTGGCATTTTGATTGTTTGTATGTGATGTCCGAACAACAAGAACCGACTTCTTATTTTCAAAGTCCTGGACTAATATTTAAACCACGTTTTGTAATAAGTCTGCTTATGCTTAGTTTTATTCTATTTTGTGCATTTAATGAAGACACTGAACAAAAATCCTTTATAATAAACGACGTTAAAATTTTACAACGGCCTAGATTGTTAGAAAATTACTATCGTAGTCGTAGTTGTAAATATAACATAAATTTATGTTGACTACAAAAACATCCATATTAGTAGGTACTAAAAAATCTAAGTAAATAATACTTATTAACTAACAAGTTTGTTTTAAATAATATCTGTTTGTTAAAAACAACATTCAAATAAAAGCAATAAAAGTTTACCAGAACAAGTTTAGTATCAAAGCGTCTCCACGGTTACTATATCTACGGTTAGTTTGTAATTTGACCCGAGTCAGGACTCATGCCGTGACCCCTGGGTAGGTGTCTATGGGTTAAAAAACTAACGACACGTGGTGTGGTGTGTCCATAGCTTTTATTGGACTTCCTATTTGTTAATGTATGATAAAAACTATTTTCTACTTTTTATGTTGACGTGTTTTGATATACTTAAAATTATTTAAAAAAAGTTTTAAACTTATCGTTAGTTATCTATACTAATATTATAAAGCTGACGAGTTTGTTTGTTTGTTTGTTTGAACGCGCTAATCTGAGGAACTACTGGTGCGAATTGAAAAAATATTTTTGTTTTCAATAGACCGTTTATCGAGGAAGGCTTTAGGCCATATAACATCACGCTGCAACTACTAGGAGCGAAGAAACAATGGAAAATGTGGAAAAAACGGGGAAAATTATTTATTTTTGAAGGCTTCCGTTGCGTGCGCTGCGAAAACGGTTTAAGATATCAAAAAATATGTATAAAATAATTATTCCTTTTGAAATGATCTAACAAAATATTTGGGACAGTATATGTCTATCTTTTAAGATTAACTCACTAGAACCGTTTTTATGGTAATAACTATTCCACGCGGACGAAGTCGATGGCATAGCTAGTTAATTATATAGAGGCTCACTGATAAATATTTGTTTAGTTCGGTTTTACAAGTTTAAAATATTATTTACCGTTAACTACTTAGATAATAATTTTACAGAAAGTATTCTTATTGGGTACGTTATTGATAAGGATTAATAGCAGGAAAGATTTTCACAAACACTGCCAGATCATGGCACCCTTAGTGTTATGGATATACCTATATGTTAATTTATTATTCAATTTTAAAATTCAGTATGTTTTTTTTTAAATTTTAATACCTTTCTTAAATGATATCTCGTCTATAAATTACTGTATATTATTATCATTAGGTACCTACAACCAGGCAGTGGGCTGGAGTTCTTAGATAGGCTTTTCTAAAGACTTTCTAAGTGCTTTTTATATTTTTATGTAGATGTACTTAGTACCTACTTATGTTTTTTATCTATTATATTTATATAATAGATATATTCTATATAAATTATCACTTATTAACCTCATTGCAGATTTGTACTCAAAACAGAACAAGCATTAAATATTACTTATTCTTTATTCTGCAGAACCCAAAACTCAAGTCACCCACTTGACCAATCTTTGACGAACCAATTAACGTCATTCAAAATTTGTAAAAGTCCAAAAAACTAATAAGTACCTACTTACCGCACAAGATTAGAAACTATTCAACATATTTAGAAGTGGTTTTGATATGAAGTTGGCAGTTTGGCAATAAAGTAGCGATTTTATGATGTGGGAATTGTGAACTTCTCAAGTGGATACTTGATTGTGAAATGTTAGTTTTTTCCGTGAATTGGTTAAATATTTTGTGTTTTACGTATGTTGTTATTTTTTGAGTAAAGTTAAGAGCAAAACAAAATGGGTCTTATTACAAAACGTGGTTTAACTGTTAGTCCAGAACTTCGAAAGTACTGAG
Source organism: Macaria liturata (assembly GCA_964023185.1). Taxonomy (NCBI): domain Eukaryota; kingdom Metazoa; phylum Arthropoda; class Insecta; order Lepidoptera; family Geometridae; genus Macaria; species Macaria liturata. The sequence goes on from OZ026806.1 coordinate 17,410,687, forward strand.
TCCGTTTTTGTTGTTGAAATTTGACTGTCTACTGTCATGATAATCAAACTGTCAAAATGTTACCAATGATAATCGACGTTCCATTTTGAAGTTGACATTTTTATTTTTTGTATGATGTTTGAACAACAGGAACAAATTTTTATTTTCAAAGTTGTAGACTAATATTTAAACCACGTTTTATAATAAGCCGTAATATGTCGGATAACATAACTTACAACCTGTAATGTTGATTTGTTATCTGTGTTTCCCTACAGTAAATTATGCATATTTTCAACTATATATCGATTCGAAACCAATTTCGACAATGCAACCTAAATGAAAATCATCATATCCGTTGTGGAGTAGGTTATAATTAAATCTAAGCATAGTTACATATTACATAGGCACAGACAGACAGTGGGATGCGACTTTGTTCTACACTATGTAGTGATAAGTATATACATAACTATATCTATTTATACCTACATATAATAAAGCTGAAGAGGGGCGAGTCTAAACATTGAAGAAATTTAAAAAAATATTTGGAGATACCTACCTACCTACTTCGAATTGATAGCAGATCAAGTTCGATATTTTTTTGAAATTTTGTCTGTTTATCTGTTTCTCTATTTATCTGTATCTCTGTTTATATAAGCGCTTCTAACGCTTAAACGACTGAAAGGATCATCATGATTTTAGGTATGTAGATAGTATGAGGTCTTAGAAGTGTACTTTTAGAAGGCTACTTTTTATCTCAAAATAATGCGAACGAAGGAGCGGGCGTCCACTAGTATAATTATGACTGTGTTTTTAATTGTTAGGTGCCAATAAAATTTTAATAAGCATTGTACCACAAACTCACAAGTTTTATATATTTGGCAAACAGTATTTTGCAAGATATACAATTTTGTAGTGATAGGACCATTATTGTTAGAAAAAAACATCACAAAATTATTAATAGTCTCCGTTTTCATTTATTAATTATTAAGTTCGGGAAAGTAAATCAAAATAATTAATTGATTTTATTGAAATGTTATCTATTACAATATTCAAGTTATAAAAAGAAATTAGCATCATTCTTAAAAAGAGCAAATCACGAACCATGGTTCGTTATGGTTCTAAAATAAGAGATTCACTAACTTAAATCATTTGAACGCCATCTTATGTTGAATAGCAGAACTATAATTTATTTTCTAATAGCGTCATCTATCCAAAACCAAAGGAACATTCTCAAAGCGTGGTTCCGCTGTGGGTGCGTGCCATGCAGTTCATTTGTAAAGCGCTAGATGTCGCTATCTACCAAATTTAACACCAATTTCCATAGATGACACTACTAGTACCGTTTCATTTTTATTTGGAAGCTATCATTGGGCTGTTTGGCTTAAAACTGTAGTTGCATGACTAAAACTCAGAGGTGGTTGGAAACTTTATACAAACTGTGTTGGCCACTCATACTATAAAAAGAAGAGGCGCCTTACTTACCCAGATAAATACATATTTATCGGTAATTGACAAATCACGCAGTTCCCAAATCCGCCTAATCATCATTATCTCAAAGTTCAATCGCCGCAGCCACCCGAGCTCAATAATCGAATAATAATTGAAATGATTCGATTGTTCTAAATCCCAGTTCAGTGGTTTTCAAAATTGAATCTAGACAATTGAGCATACTATTGATAGGAATCATTATACAGTTAAAATTTGGGTCTATAACGCGCTCACTGATTTGAAAAGAATATTTTGTGTAAAGATTTACTTAATTCGCAAATAATACCTACTAAATAAAGAAGGTGAATTTATTTAAAAAATCTAATGATACTAATCTTGGGGTCTTCTTTATTTATCTTTGACAATAAAAATACCTATGCAATATCTATTTCAATGTTATTCCACAGTGCGAAAACATTACAATAAGAAATAAATTGAACAAACATTGGTGTACGCCAATATTATGCATCAATCTCTCGTGACAATCAGCCTAAGTTTGAAAACCACAGTGCCAGTCAGTCGGTGGGTGGTCAGATGTGTAGACCCGATTAGTAAACAGTAATCAACTAATCACGTGTCATGTTCCAATTGTAATGATTTGATTATTTAATTTTTATAAGTTTTTTTTATCAAAATAAGAAAAGTCTTTATTTACAATAATAAAACATAAAAACAAGGGAAGAAAAACTAAACATAAACATCTAACTACTACAAAAAAGGGGCACTTAGAAAATCTTTACATAAGCCTAAAGATAATCTAAGTGCTCCAGCCCACTAGCAGAGGGCAGCGTGCCCAGCATACTGACCGCTTTACCACGCTGGATGGCAATGCTGGTACGTTGAGCCAGAAAAAGGCCAGCATTTTTATAAGTTCATTATAATACAATCGCTATGAAGGACGAATAAAAATAAAATAATCAGAATTTGCAAAAAAGTATTTGCAGCATTTAATGCACGTACTTTAGAAAAAAATAATAGCTTTTGTTTCATCAAAATCGGGTTAGGATTAACGGAGCTACAGCGTTGTACCTAATCGTTTACCGCTTTTTAAAAGTTTCGTTTTTAAAGTTCGTTTCTTGGCACGTTTTGCGATATCGGTATGTCGCGCAAATAAACACTAGAAAACAAACGCTGAAAAGATCGATTGAAAGAAACCAAAATCATAAACACAAAAAACCTTTAGTTAGTAATACATCGATGAAAGACGCGGGAAACTGAGATTTATCGTAAAATCATTAAAAGCAAACAGAAAGGAAAACTGTTTCAAAGGTTTCAAATGATAAAAGAAGAAAAATATAAGAAATCAACATAACTGAGTCAACATCTTGTCAACATACATTCACATCTCTGGTAAATTTCAGATAACTTAAAGGTTTCGTTCAAAATACTTTTTGTATAATAATTTTGTATAAACCTCTTTGGTTTTATCAAAAAGTTTTAATACATTTTAGACACAGACACGTTTTTTTTTTTTTTTTTAGTATTGGCGTCACACTCTTTGCTGTACACTATATTTCTACAATGACATTTTATAATATTTGACGTAAAATTGTTGTACGAAGTTCGAGCATCAAGATTTTTCTCTGAGATTGTTGTGACAAATTTCGTACCGTACGTTTTCATAGTAGATTAAAATATTAGTTTTTTCCAACTACCAGAGTTTTAGGCTGGTTTATTCATAATTCTTTTTAAGTAAAACTCAAGTAGGTAATAACTTTTTTGTTTTTCATAAGGTTTTGTAAGAAGTTAAGAAGTGTTTTTTAGCAATGGTTCAAAGGATAAAGATACACAATGTGTTTTCTTTGAGCCCTCTTACAAAAGGGATGTTGTCTTATGCTATCATTTGGCCGAGCTCAAGTATAGCACAGGTATAATTTCACTGTTTAAATTATTTTCTTAATCTTAGTCAGTTAAATCTCATGTCCTACAAAAATTGTAATTAAGTATCCCTAAGCGTATGTATCTTTATCCAGGAAAGATTGAGTGAGGCTTTTTATGAAAATGGTAAGTAGGTACTTGTAAGTTTTTCACGCTTTAATCGATTTGAATGAAATTTGATATGGAGGTAGATTAGACCCTGGATTAATGCTGGTAACGCCCCGAGGCGTTGCTAGTATATGTAACTAATGGAAGCCCGTGGCTTCACTCGCATTGTTTCGGAATAAAGGGTAGCCTATGCCACTCCCTGGACATCATACTATCTACATACCATGATCCGTTCAGTCGTTTTTATGTGACGCACACATAAATACACAGAAAAATAACTGCTGAAACGCGTTCTGTTAATATGACCATTTTTTTTTCCAATATTTTCTACCTACAGATTTTTGGACCCTCTTAATATATATATATACATATATAGAAGGTACATAATGCATATTCTTCTTCATCAGGAGTACATAATGGAGGGAACACGGGTACAAGAGGCGAACCTGGGTCGAGCAGCGAGGTTCGGTATCTTCGGCGCTTTCTTCATGGCCCCTGTCTTCTACGGATGGATGAAGTTCTCTAATAAGTTCTTTAAAGGTATGTTGTGTTAATGGTTTACAAAAAACAATATTGGAGTTGACCTGTATGACCTGTTAGCTAGATTGGAAGATTGTCTGCTCTCAGCTCCAGTGATCGTGGATCCAATTAGTACCTACTTAAGACACGTTTGCTTAGATCGGGCTAGATGGCGCTGTGTGGAATGTCCTGAAATGTTTATTTATTTACATACCGGCAAGAAGACTAATCGAATAATATTTTTTTTGTAAATTTTCGCTTAAATCATGATTCGTTAATCATGATTCAAGAGAAAAACTTATTCCATATTATATTTTTACGCACACTTATTCTATATTATATTTTTGGACGCTAAACTATTGACGGAGTCCGCGCAAATCCGTGAAAGTAATCTATACTAGATAATGTACTTATTTTAAATACTAATGACATTCATTGGTTCATTTGTAATATCAGTATAAGAAAAGAACAGAACAACAAGGTTACTCTTAGCCTTTTTTCACACCTGAAAACCACTAAGTTTGTTGTTTGAAGCGGGTTAAGGAGCAATCGCAGCGGAAAAACGCTACATATTTCTTCAGTTTCATTTACAATGTTTTTCCGCAAAGTAAGCGCCTGATTCAATTATATTTTCTCAACTCGTAATTAATCTTGTTCCAGGAAAGTCCCTAAAAATCGCCATCCTCCGAGCAGCAGTAGAGCAAATCACGTACACTCCTCTAGCTCTAACATATTTCTTCTTTGGCATGAGCGTTTTAGAATTCAAATCGCTAAAAGAATGTCGCAACGAAGTTAAAGAAAAACTGCTACCTACATACAAAATTGGCCTCTTTTATTGGCCAACGGCACAGACTATCAACTTCTACTATGTAAAGGATAAGAATAGAATTATATTTTGTAGTGGAGCGAGCTTTATTTGGACAGTGTATTTGGCTCATATGAAGGCGAAAGAAACGAAGAAAGGGGCCGTCCATTAATCACGTGATGTTTTTTTTGGCATTTTTTAACCCCCCCTCCCTCGTGGTGATACATGGTGAGGTTTAAGACTAACCCCCCTCCCCCCCCTCATATATCACGTGTATTTTAACCTACAAAGAATCTTAATTTTCTACTTTTATTGAAATTAAATAATACAATATTGCCTAGAGGTAAGCAGAAAAATTACAGGACTTGCAGATTGTTTTTGTTTTTCGCTTGAATATCGCGCGTTAGGCGAAAAAATAAATACACGTGATATGTTACACCCCCCCCTCCCCCCTCGTGATCTTTCGTGACTTTATTATGGACCCCTCCCCCCCTTTAGAGCCTCACGTGATTAATGGACGGCCCCAAACGGGAACGAATTAGTAAGGAGAATTTGCAGGAGACCAGTGCGTAGAAAATATATTAGAGATGCATTATACTGAGCATTATACATAGGTATGTGTTGCTGTTCTTTGACTGATATTTTGTAAGTATTCATGTTATTTATTTATATAACAATCAGGTAAAATATAAAGTGCAATACGAATGAGAGTCGCTTTATTTTACGCGTAGCTAGTTTTGGCGATTTTGTTGTGAGTTGCAGGACATACTACGCTTTTTTGGGATTCGATTGATTTTTTGATTGAACTTTGAACTTAATAATTTGATTGATTAACTGATAAAGTATCAAATTACTTATTATAGCATTGTTTTTTTTAATTTTAAGCGTAGTGGAACCATAACATAATTACCTAAAGTATTTTTATTATCTATAGTTAGGATTAAAAGTGTACCTACATCCTTATTAAAACGTATTCTATATTCTGTTTTAAAACCTAGCTGATGACTGGTCATCAGCTAAAAAAACAACAAACAAACTCAACCTCTGAAACCGTAAATAAAAATTCGAAGTCATTTATTTATTTATTGTTCACTTGCACACAGCACTTACAGTTTTCCAAAGCGTGTTGTGGGCCAACCTTAAAAACATACTTATATATTAAAATTAATCCATATATCTAGACTTATAGTAGATATACGAGTATTTTCTATTTAGAGTCATGTGATGGCAGGGCGTTATAAATCCCAGAATTGTCTCCTCACATAGCTTATGACCAATTGAATCAAAACTGGGTCCTGCAAAAATATTGTATTTGATGACATTTTTGGTAAAACATTGGGATTATCTAAGCTTGTTTTAAAAGTAATTTTAGTCTAAAAATTAATTTTAATTATGTATTTAATTTATGTCATCAAAAGTACATATTAAAATTATTTGAACAAAAATAGATAGTATATCGCTGCAAGTCAGACTACAAAATAAATATTCAGATATGTATTTTCACTAGATTATAAATAATCAGGATTTATAACGTGAATTCGTAATGTAACAAACTTTGCAAGTAAATAAGCTAAGTTACAACTGATTATATTATACGGTTAAGACAGATTTGATCCATAAAATCTATGCCCTGTTAGGTAGAGATACTCGTATTATCTATCTATACATATAATAAAACTGTAACCGGTCGGTGTCTGTACATTGAAGATAATGGAAAAAATGTAGTTGAGATGCAATAGAACACAAAAATCATGTTTAAAAAAATGTGTTTGTCTGTTTGTCTGTAGGTATGTTTGTTCGTTATAGTCTCCAAAACGGCTGAACCGATATGTCTACGGTTTTCACTAACATGTTGTTGCATTTTCAACTTAACATGTGTTTGTTTCATTTCAATCGGTTCGTAAATAAAAAAGTTATGTTCATTTTAAACCTTTTTATCCCAGAATAATGCGAGCGAAGCCGCAGGCGTCCACTAGTATAGAATATACTACATATATGAAGAAAATACTTTATATTAAATAAACTTGAATATATTCTTTTACTACACAAATTCTATCTATTTTTCTGGATCCAAATCCGAACACGAATTATCACAAAAAAATCTGTACAAAACATGATAAATGACGTCATAAAAATTCATTCAAGTTATTAATTCTTTAACAATATAATCCTTCTTTTTGTAAAAGATGGAATGCGCTGTGGAGGTTGTTTTTATGTTTCGATAAAATATTATTTATTGGCTTTAAAATACCACACTCGATGAGTTTTAGGTCTTTTAAGTAATTTTTTAACAAATTTCACTAATACTATACAAAGTACGCGTAAATTTTACAAAAAATAATAAATATGTCTATAATTAAATGTGAGTTAACATTAGCAAATGTATAATCTTATTTATGATTAACATAAGGTTGTACAAACATACGCATACAGATTTTACGCTAGTTAAATAAAATAAAATAAATAAATGTTCCGGGACATTGCACACATCGCCATCTAGCCCCACACTAAGCAAACGCTGGTGTCGTGGGTGCTAGATACGGATAGACACTTATATACTTTTCTTTCGTAAATACATATAACTTTGAGTATTTTCTTTAAGTAACAATATCAACATCCTAAAACAAACTTGACTAAAATGTGCCAGTTTTAAAATTCGCCCGAAAGAAACAACATCGATTAATTAGCGATCCAATACGACCTGCTACCGAAGGCTCGGGTCACAAAGGGGGCCGAAAACGGCCCTCCGACTTAACGAGCAGTGCTACCAAAAAAACGAGTGGGCTTTACCTGACCCAACTGTTTAGAGAGATGTTTGAACCATTTCTTAATCGAATTTGGTAAGTAGAGATTTTATATTTTGATGTGTAAGGACCTAGGCGCCCATTACGGTGTGTCTGCCCTAGAGAACTCTCTTAACGAATCTAATATTCGAGGAAGTGCCGACCCTCAGTAATGTGAAATACAACTCAGGGTGGAGGTGGAATTTCGGAACCATGTATGTATGTATATACATAATTATGTAAAATATAAATGAAATATATTTTTTATATAAGCACGAATTTTAGAGCTCTGCTTTACGATAACCTACATACAAAACAAAAGATAATAATCCGTAACTAAAGTATTTCTTTCATTCAGTATATTCATTTATAGCATGATAAAATAAATATCAGAACGTTCGCTTTCTTTTCTAAATAAGTAATGCAACTAACTAAGCTAGAGCTTGTGCACAGAATTATAATGTCTTGTACCTAAATACCGTTTTTCAATGAGGCTTTTTCCGGTAGCCAATTAAAAAAAAATATAGTTTAAAATGGGTTCAATAGATGTCACTGTATACTGTTAATGTACACCAAAAAGCAAGTAAAATTTATGATTTTTGTTGTCATTTCGTTGATGGTTGACATTTGTTTAACAACTAGTGTGGCGTGTCGTCATATCACATCACTCACATTGCTCTTAAATCTCAATCTCGGTGCACTGTTTTCATCTTTCGTTGCTCAAATTTGTTATCTTGTTATTTTGGTTTTGTTAAGTTCCATTTCTTACAAAAAAAAATGTGGAATATTTTTAAAGACATCGTTGTCTAACTTTTATATTAGTATTTTGTAAATTGATTACCAGAATAAATTAATTTTAGCAAAAACTTGTCTCACTCATACTGAATATAAATAAAATTGCATTGTAAAGTTTATGTAACGTTCCATTTCACGTATTATGAAGAACTCGCTTGTACAGGGGCAACATACAACGCCATCTGTTGAGCATTTTTACACCATTTTTTTATTCAGCTGTCAGAAAAAGCCTCATTAAATAAAATAAACAGCACAAACCACTCTATAAAATCCACACAACTATTTCACGCTACTCGATAGAGAAACTATATTTTGTCAAAAGATAAAACTGACCAAAATCACGGAACATAAAGTGCATTTTTTGTCGATAAAAACCATAAAACCTAGTTTTTTACACTCCAAAAGTTATTTTTTCTCATAAACTTCTTTCGTCACCTGCCGTGAGTTGTTATTTATTGTTATTTGTTAAAAAAAGAAAGAAAAAAGATGAAGGTTGTTCGGTCGAACAGGGATCGTTTATAATTGATTTTGATTCTGACATTTTATTAAATTAGTGTGAAATATTGATGTGGCGATGCGACCGTTTTTTGGAATGAATTTTTAGGATATTTCTTGCTGTTTCAGTGCTTTTATAATATTAGATTATTTTTTCCTGCTCGTTCTTCGTAGTATCAGCGCCTTTTGTGATATTAAATGTATTCCTTGTTTCTTATTACGAAATATTATAGTCATACTGTGTGTTAATTTGTGTTATATAATAGCAAAATATCAGCAGGGAGAATCCATCGGCAGCCAAAAACTGGTTCAGGAGGCTTTAGATACCAACAACATTGTGTATAGTCTGCAAAAATGAATTTCAAAATATTGAATCAGGCGTTACTTTGCGGAAATACATTGTAAATGAAACTCTGGAGAAATATGTAGTGTTTTTCCGCTGCGACGGTTCCTTAACCAGCTTCAAATAACAAACTTGGTGGTTTTTAGGTGTTTTACTCCATTTACCACAACCACAACTCTCCTCTTAACCAAAGTGGCAGGGGTAAAAGACTATATATTTCTACAGAGTTTCATTTAAAATAAAAAATATTTATATCAAAAACAACATTAATAACAAACAACATTTCACAGAAAAATCCCTAAATATCAACTGCAAAAGAGGCCGCAACCACTTTCTAGATAATAAAGCTTACGAATTAAAAGCTCTGATTAAATCAAAATAGGGCATTTATACATAAAAATCTGGGTCTGAATTCTTGAAAAACGCCGCAAAAATGTGCCTTTTAAAGTAAAATAAGTACATCAGCCAAATTAAGGTTTATTAAAAGCCGAGTGGTAGTAAAATTAACGATTTAGAGAAATTGTATTGATCTCATTATCTAAATTACACGGTTAAGTTGGTATCAGTTTTTTATGTGTTATTGAGTATATTACTGATTGCTTGAAGATAAGACGAGGCGACTTTATGAAATGATATGATTAAAAGCTTTTATGAAATGATATGATTAAATGATGAATTTGTATGTAGCTGATTGTTTTTACTTATGTACGAACAGATAGATTATATTGGTAGGTAACTGTGATATAACTAATAAATCTATCTACATTAGGGTTAATATCCAGCCAGCTGTAGACAGACTTAATTAGGTATACTTGGTATTAAAATAACAGAAACAACCTGATTAATTACATTATGCGCAAAGCAACCAAGCAATTTGCTATAATAAAGCATTGCCACACTTTTTCAAAATTAATTTTGATTGCAGATTAACACTAAAAAACATTTGTTCTATGTTCAGCCATTCATAATATAAATGAATACATCAATCTTTTTTAGCTGACATCAAAAAAAGAGGTTATCAAGTCTGCTTAAAGCTGTTTTTGCTAACTAAGATAAGTTAAACCCACCGCACAAAAAGTTAAAAACAAAACTCTAAACTACGAAGTAACAAAAACCTCTAAAAACCGAGTTTAACGATCAATTCGCGAAAATCTCGGCCAAATATCGTCGAGTAGGTATTAAAGCTTTAAACACACAGTCATGGGGCTTATTGGGCTTCAAGAGGGGTCTTTAAGGCCTCGTAATGGTGGATGGGGAGTAATCTTGAAGTTTATCGGCCAGTTCGTACAATTCCGCGGTGAGACGTGGCTTTCGGTGTAAATTGTACTCTAAAGTGTGTTGTGGAGTTCGATTCGTTCGTTCGAGTGAAATATTCAGGATGTAAGGGGTTAATTTTGGGTGTTTTGCTTTCTTCTTCTTAACGAATAAGAGTGGCTAACTCAGTGTCAAGAGTATCAAGCCGACCTAAGGGTCTCTCATCATCATCATCATCGGGTGCCATCTTCATATTTAAGTTCGGATGTCAGTTGGCAAAACTTCTTGCGATCCCATGCTGCTTCTTTTAGATGCGGATAGCTTAGCTTAAGGGTCTCTTATATGGCTTAACAAATATCGTACTGTAACTATTAGCCGGGACCTACAATTTCAGGTGTCATGTGACCGGAAGCGCCCAAAATGGAACGTCAGTTTTTGATCACCCATCGAAAGGACTGACCGCGTCGATAATTGTATAACATTGGGAATCGCACGCGATTATTATAAATGTCATTAGATACATTTCTTCGGTAAATGCAATCATATTACTTCGGTTTTTAATTAAAACTACATAGATTATGGCCAACATAGAGTAACTGAACAGTCTGTATTAATACATTTATACCAGATAATTTTATCGCAAAAATCGTTCATACCTAGTGATGGGCCAAAGTACTTATTTGTTAAACGCCAGCGGTTTTGGTTCACGATATAAAAGTTACAATTACGATCAGTTCTTAGATAGGTGACCGTCTAAAAAGTACCATCATCATCAGCCTGCTATCGCCTATCGCCCACCGCTGAGCATAGGCCTCTCTTTTTGTACGCCACTCTAAAAAGTATACATACTAATATTACTACTAAGATACTCTGCACTATCAACTACTAGAGAAATACAATAAATAACTTCGGCGGAACCAAAAAGACATCAATAAACCAAAACAAAAAAAGCCACTTAATTAAGATGGAGGCTTAAATTATAGTTTCTACAAAAAAATAAATTAAATGGGCGGGAAACAATGATTTGGGTCCATTTACCTAACAAATAACTTTATTGTTCTTGTCAAATATAATTTTCTACCAATAACAAAAAAAAACTGTCTGTCTGTCCAACAAAATCAAGAAATCCTACCTGGGTTGTTTATTTTGTGATATGAATTATACAGAGTTACATGTTATATTGTTCTGTAAAAATAAAAATAAAAACACGAGGCAACTCGGTTAGCCTAGCGTAGGTAAGTACGGCTAGGAACTATTTGATTCTGAAGCCTATATTTTATTTAATAATACATTATGATTATTATTTATTAATGTAGAAAGAGTTGTAGCATTACTAAGGCATTTTTGTATTGTATGCCACATGTGCAATATTCGCGCTTCGCAACATATTTTATGATATTGTCTTCATACGACAGAGATATGTTTATTATGAGTTGGTTATGTGTTTTTTTTATCGTGCTTAAAATCTATAAAACTGCGACGTTGATCTTTGAAATTAACAATCCGACAATACTTAAAATAGTCTACAAGCTTTTCTGACTAACCCTGAACAGAAGATATCGTTATTTAATTTTTTTCCATTCGCCCAACGAATTGCAATTAAAATGTTAAAATTATTGTGATTGCTTTTGGCAAATTGCAAATTGGCTGTTAATAAAATCTCAAAACATAATGAAGTTATCTCAAAAACTCTTGTTTTTGTTTTAATTACTGTTTTGGTTAAGAGAATTATTAAAATTTAAAAGGATATTAAAATTTATGGTTGTGGGAATAGGGTCAGAGTGATTTCGAAAAATAAAAGTGAAATTAAATGACGTTTTATGGTTTAACTTTTAGCAAGATAGCTTCTTGTTAATATTTTAATTAAAGTGTAATAATTACTTGCAGATTGACAAAAAAGTCTTGAAGGTCTAGGACGACACTTTTGTAGTTATAATCTAGTTTTTTTACTTTCATAATATATAAAATTATTTTCGGTGCCGACAGACAATAATGAAATGTAATGTTAATAATAATTCTGGCTGGGCTAGTGATTACAAATATGAAAACTATGCGATATTTTATTAAAATTTTCATTTAAGTATAAAACATTGTGGTTACAGAACGAATTTTATATATTTAAATTCGTTCTAATCCATTTACGAAAATAGTGGTTTAAACTACCTAGAAACAACATTGCTACTCTCGAACCCAGAAAGAAACCCATCAAATCTAAAATACACTTTTCATTTCATCTACAATGTTTTAAAACTAAACCTGTCATCACTTCATCAAAGGATCGTTAAACAGTGGTTAAACACTACTAAATGTCACTCAGAAAAAAAAACAAAAAACGGCTAAATACACGAATAACGTGTAGTCGTGAAGTAAAAGAGTGAAGTGACAAGTGACGTGAATGACGTTGATGCGCTGAAGTGTCAAAGATAGGTTAACTGTTAAATACTTGACACTTGCAAATACGCGAAGAGTGTGACGCCAATTCTAAAAAAAAAAAAAAAAAAAGGTTAACTGTTAAACTCTATAGTGTGAATGAGTGTGGGAATGTAATGGTTTCGGTTGAGAATCTTAGCTCGTACTAAGTAATCTATAAATGGTTTTATATATGGTTGGAAAATGGTTTTAGATCGTAGATTACAATGTTGCTTTACTTAAGGTGAGTTTTACTCAAGCGTAAAATTTATTGTTAAGAGGTGACACTAGCTTTTTTACGTGGGATAGGCTTACGTTCGACTACAGGCTGCCTGATGTTAAGCATTGCTGCAGCCTAGGGTGTAACACGCTTACCTTTTTTTTTTTTTTTTTTTTTCGTGGAGGAAATGCATTTACGCATCCCCGCACTCTCCCCGGGGGGGGCAGCGGGGTATGTCGGGCTCGGAGCTAATGGGACTCCACTACCGACTAAAACCTACCACGATGTCCCTTCACCTCGGCAAGGACGGGTTTCGCGGGCAAGCGAGCAATACTCCTCCGCAATTCCCGTCCCAACCGCAGTCCACTGTCCAGGTGGACCCGCCTCAGGAGGACACCCTCCCTCTTGCTGCGCGAGTGATGCCCAGGGACATCCGGGCATAAACTCCTCGGGAGGCCCTTGTCCCTGCTAGGGGGTATGGGATGCCCCAGCATCCCATGCCCCAGGGCCTCCTAGCGGAGACGGAGTCCGAGCACGAGCGGCTCGCCTCCGTGTCCGTCTTCTGCGGATCGGATGAGCGGCAGGATTCACCTCCCGCTCCCGCTCCTCGGCCTCCCTTTGCGACATCACCGTCTCGCAAAAAGAGGCCACCGCATCCCATGACCTCTCGTCGTCAGCCATCTTTCGCAAGATGGTCGACAAGGAGAGGTCTGTCCCTACTACCGCGATCAGGGATAATGGCGGTCCGAGCTCCGCCGGACATGTCTCGAGAACGTGCTGCGCGGTATCTTCCGCGCAGTCGCACCGATGACACACCGGGGTTGGCTCCCTACCGATTCTGTGCAGGTACCTAGAAGATACCTATTAACTCTAGATTTGAAGACCCCTGGATTGTAGTTCACAGGAAACTCGGCTTCTGGTAAAGTGTTGCCAATGCTTTAATGTAATAGTTTTGTTTGAGAATATTGCCACTTACTAAGTATGGTTTTAGTATGTGGTTGGAAAAATGGTTTAGATCGTAGATTACAATATTGCTTGACATAATCAGGCGAGTTTTAGTCAAGCGTAAGCTTATCAAGTGTAATAAAAAAGATTTGCCGCTGAGCGGTTTTCCAATGGCATTCATTTTGAAGAGATAGGTACCTAGCGCTAGTTTTAGCTACCGACACATAGAGATGGATGAAATTCCTTTACCTACACTGGAAATAGCTTGCCATGCACATTATTGCAAAAGAACCGTTTGCTATGTAGGTATGCAATTTTTTACTAATGCAACAGCGTCTATAAATGTTAGGTATGACCTTTTAACTCCTGGATTTTAGCGATGCATAAAACTTGACAGTTGACAAGATGAGTATTAACTTTGTAACTTTTGCAAAATTTATATGCTGGCTTTAATCCAATCCTGACTATAATATACACATAATACACATACATCCATAGAAGTCAGTACATAGTATGTACAATACCTATGCATCCATCACTCCACAATGCCAAGCGTCCTGCGCGGCACAATTTGCATTGCACTCTAATTACGCGCCTCTAATTCTAGAGATGTAGCTATGTGACTCTAACTGGTTCTGTGCGAGAGACAGTACTGTTCTAGGGTTACCAGTGGTAGTGAATAAAAAATAATGCCAAATAAACGTTTCGCACAGCTTCAGAAATAGATAGATAGATAGATAAAAACTTTATTAAAACACCACACACAAAACAATTTGCACTCGCTTACCGGCGAAGGAAAACATCGTGAGGAAACCGACATGTTTGAGGACCACAATATCCGAGGACATGTGTTTTTCGTGGAAGGACCTGGCCGCCCACAACGATGTATCTGCCCAAGATAATACTGCTAACGAATTAATTCTGCGGGGGAGTCACGACCCTCAGTCATGAAGAAATACGACTCATAGAGAGAGAATTGAACTAAAACGTTTTGCAATGCATACTATAGCAATTATTTGGGCAAGTGCCGGATCATACATTAGCGCATTTATGTAATAGTGTGATGATTGTTTATTTGTTCCGTCTGTCTGTACCTACTTCTTCTGACAACGGCTGTCAGAGACATTGTTAGACAAAATGTATATAGCTCGAATCTTATGCAGTTTGATTATTTTATTCATTTGATCGTTTATTCGTTTGATTCGTTCTGTGACGTGTATCAAAAATCTGATATTAATAAACTACTATGACTATGACTACTGTTTAATAATCACACCTTTTTGTTTGTCTGTATAAATAACTAGTGGACGCCCGCGACTTTGCTCGCATATTATACCTCATACTACCTACATACCAAAAATCATGATGATCCGTTCAGACGTTTTTGCGTTACGAGCGTTTAAATAAACAGATGAACAGACAAATATTCTAAACACTGCTGAAATGTGTTCTGTTATGGATATAAAGTTTACCCAAAAAAAAAAAAACTCTATCTTCAAAGTTCAGATTTTTGACCCTCTTCAGCTTTATTATATGTATAGAATGGTATGGTGTGATGGTACAGTGGCAGCCCTAGTATAGCTAGGGAGGGGTAATACAAGCTGATGTCTCAATACCTCCCAGTGAGGAGGCCTATTATTTCACTCACACACACAGGTCCAGATGATAAGCTAGTGTGGAGGTACACTTATTTTTATAATTATATCAGTGTTATTAAAAGTGATCTATGTGTATATATGCAAAGTAGTCGATGTGTAAATATCTCGGGATCCTATCTGAAACCAACTCGCTGGTGGCTCGACACATACGTAATCGTGAATATTCGCGAAATATGAGAATCGATACAAACTTAGTTTTCTATTTTATTTTTCTCCCAGGCACGATATTCAGTTTTTTTACGCCAAAAGTAGAGACATAGATTTTTTATTGAAAAATAGATACGTTGAAATTATATTAGACATCAGTAAGACAAACCAAAGGGGTACTTAGAGCCACAACTGGCGGCCTTATCGCTTATATTGATTAGATTTGACCTAAAAAAAAAATGAAATAAAAGGTGTAAAAAGCCGTTTCCTTCCCACAAAACCGCCTCTATTTAAGTTCTACAAAACCATGGTGCATGCAGGTACACTACAGCCTCGTTTATGTTTCTCTTCATGCATCCAATTTATTCGAAAATATGATACCAACACTTTACATACAATTACCACCTCTATTTCTCAAACCATAAGACTCACTATCTTCCAAACTAAGAAAACTTTTATAAGGGCATTCCGTAATCAATTCGATTTTAAAATTATTCGATTTTAGTATTTAAGACAAGGTTGGTACAGTTTAATTTCAAGGTACGTGCGGTGCAGATTGAGCTCTTCGAATTTCGAATTCCGTTTTTCAGATTTGTAAAGTTGTTTATTGTAAAACGTTATAAGTGCTTCTAAGTCACACGCTATATTGACCTTTATTTGTACAATGTTAAAGATGTTATTACCGTGCAGTTACGTTGGGAAATATGTGGTAATTGTCGGTAATCAAGTCACTGGTGTAAGGTAAGGTGAATCGCGAGGAAAGTAGCGCTATTTGCTACCGTATCGCGCGCCATCGCGAATGCAGATGTTTGCAACCTGTTAATTATTTTGCATTTTGAAGAAAATAAAAAAAACAATATAGGTACATACATGCTTTACATAGTAATGTGATTACATCTTTAATATATTTTACATGCATTATTTTACATAGTATATACGTGAATAAATCTTTTCATCGTATGAATTGAAGTTTATATTTGATGATTACGTTATCAAAAGAGTAGTAGGATACATAAAAAAATATTAGAGTGGACCAAAGCAGTAAACCAACGATAAAATTTACACATGCTTGATTGGAAAGGAACTGTAAAATTTGTACAAGGCAAGTGTTGTTTTTATTCAATATTTTATGATAATAAGAATATTTTTTTTTTTAATCGGTCTCTTAATGCTTTACCATGTGTTTCAGCAGCCTCTTTTGAGAGCCAGTTCCATTTCAATACAGATATGTTCCACCTTAGGCCACAGTGTTGCTTGTGTAATAATCGCTTCAGGTGATGATCAAATTTCTAACTGTCCTTTGTAAAAAATATTATAGAATGCTACGCTAACTGCTACGCGCTACGAAAGCGCTACGATAACATTATATATTTCGCTAGTTATGCTACGTCATTTATATTATTTTCCGTGAGTCGGATGACACGTTAAATTGCAGGTCCCGGCGGTTTGCCTAGTACGGCAGTCGTTAAGCCATGTCAGAGGCCCTTAGGGTGGTTTGAAAACTCTCGACACCAGAGTTGGCCACTCTCATTCGATAAGAAGAAGAAGATTTATTTTGAAAGTTACATTTCAAATTCCTACCAGTTTAAAAATGTTATCAACCCCTGCTCAGTACGATGTCACATCTGCCATTCGCATCCGTCCAATCAGCAGCATTATATGTTAATGGCCTATTAGAATATAAACTGCGGGCTTCTTCGCGCCGCCGCCCGCGCCTTCGATGCACCACGGCGACCACTTTACTAGACCTGTGAAACAAACAATACTGGTCAGTATGATAGCTCAACTTATAATGGTTTGCAAATCCAATTTGACGTAAATATTTGAGCGAATATGAACTTTATTACTGAGAAATAAGGTGTAAACAGTATGTAAGTGATAGTTTGTAAAGCATTTTGCACGGTGGCTTGTTAAGTTCATTGTTCTTGTTGTGATATCTCGTCTCGACTTAGGTTAGCTTTGTTATCCATTTTCGTGTTCAGTGGGTGGTTGCTGGCCGCTTTTCTACGAAATTCGATGAAAAAAGAATTTATTAATAAAAAAGTATTTGGAATTCGTTCTTAAAAGCGAGCGGCCTCTTTTGGACGCGTGCGATAAGATCTCCTTTTATAATGTTTCAATTAAACAGTAGCCATATTTATTGGTGACACGGAGACCGGCCATTCATTAGAGGACTGGCAATGTTAATATGTGAGGAGCTGGGGGCAGCACTTATGCAATGATACTTTAGAATAAAATGATA
This sequence comes from Macaria liturata, assembly GCA_964023185.1. Taxonomy (NCBI): domain Eukaryota; kingdom Metazoa; phylum Arthropoda; class Insecta; order Lepidoptera; family Geometridae; genus Macaria; species Macaria liturata. The sequence continues at coordinate 17,428,755 of OZ026806.1, forward strand.
ATCGTTGCATCACCGCTTGTAGGTTGGTGGAATAAGGTATTCATTCGTAATCACCAAAGTAAATCACTTAGGAATGTGGTTAGACTCTGATTGTTATGCTAAAAGTGATTGTTGCATTCAAATTTGGGCACTTTCATGTGTCGTTTGATATGACAAGTACCCACGGCAGTTATTAAACTCGTTTAGAAGCTAGATGAAAATTATTGACTCCAGTTTTGGACACATTTACTTTTACTACTATACCACAAGGCACAAATATATACTTACACTACTTTAAATAATTTATTCTCTGCTTCTTGGTACGAATAATTTACTTGAATAGTTAAACACTCTTGTATTAACTTCAAGATATTACTCATATCGCGTCTAGATTTTTTTTATTCTGTGCTTCTTAGTACGAATGTTATCATAGATAGATAACAACTCCCTACCTTCAAGATATCATATCATTAATATTAGTTCCAAATTCATCCGCGTGCTAAATTATCTTGGTCGGACCGTACCTAACCGTGTATGGGGAAAAAATTGAGATGCAAAGGACGCCGCCTGTTGAAGCCGATGGTTCTGTTTGTAGTGACCAATTAAAATATTTGTTTCTTAGTGTTTATTTGATGGAGGACCTCATTAGTTTAACTATAGTTACTGTTATTGTAGTAGGGAGTTAATTTGTATTGTAGTACGTGTTAAAAAGCTTTTATGTAAACTAGAAAACAAAGATAATCTGCGAAAATATTTCATTTCAGATTGTAAATTTACTACTGACAGAAACTCTGGAGAAATATGTACTTAGTAGTATATGGTTTTCAACCACCAAGTTTGTTGTTTGAAGTCGGTTAAGGAGCAGTCGCGGCGGAAAAACACTACATATTTCTCCAGAGTTTCAGCAGTTTCAGTTACAATGGATTTCCGCATAGCAACGCCTGATTCAATATCTTATTTACTACTGACTCCTAAAGTTTTCAGCTCAGATGGTGTTTACCTTGTTTAGCGACTGCAGTACTAACATAGACACATAGAACCTATTGTGAAACGTGTTATCCGACCCACAGAAGTGCCCAAATGTCATGACATGCCATTGTGTGTTTTTGCCACGGTCACCCATCCAAAATTTACAACAGTGACGTTAGTTGGATGACTTTGGTAATCGCGAATGAATGACGTTTTACACTTGAGCCACGAACGCTTCTGATTTTTTACATAATATTGGTTTTAATACAAAAGTACTAATCAAGAAACTTATATAAAAATCAGCGAAAAGTTCTTGTGTATGCCAAGATATACCTACATGCCAAGTCCACAATACACTCACTACAAATAACTATGTGACCATTATATACGATATTTATTTAAACAATGATCATCACCTATTCTCTACCCATTAATGTCTTCATAATGAACTTAAAAAAGTCAATTACACAATTAATTTAAAAAGCCCGAACCTCTCGTATATTACAATGACTACTTCAATTAATAAAACACACAACAGTAGCCCCATATATAGACATTACCATCTAAATTAGACCTCCTTTATTTACCGACCTCACGAACGCTTAAAATTGGAACTCACGGATTCCCTCGATTTTTAACCGACTTCGAAAAAAGAGGTTATTAATTCTTCTGAAAGTTTTATTATTATATTCTTTATCTGTAGGTACATATTATAATAAAGCTGAAGAGGGTCAAAAATCTATACTTACATAATTAATCAATAGTATAATATAATCTAACAAATCGTTTCGGCAGTTTTTAGGATTTTGTCTGTTTCTGTTGATTTAAACGCTCATCACGCAATAATGGCTGAACGGATCATCATGATTTTTGGTATGTTGGTACTTGGTAGTATGAGGTCTTAGGAGTGTCTTTATCCTAAAATAATGCGAGCGAAGTCGCGAGTGTCCACAAGTTTCTCTCTATTTTTCTTTGCCAACCTTTTTTCGAATAATTTGAATTTTAAAAAGGCGGATAGTTTTTTTGTGGTTTATTTCGGCTGTAATTGGATTTATAGCGTTTCGTGTCCGAGCGGCGTTTTTCGAAAATTCTTCCGCTAATTATGTAGTGGCCGGTATTTTAATGCTGTTTATTGGGAGTGATCTTAATTAAAGCTTGTGTGGTAATGTATCTTAGTTTTAGCACGCCCGTAGCTCAGCTAGCGGAGGCAATTGCATGCGATTACCAAAGTTAGGCAAAGGTCGACGCGGTCAGTCCTTGGATGGGTGACCGAAATGTGGTATTCCATTTTGGGCATTTCCGTGGGTCGGATGACACGTTAAATTATAGGTCCCGGCTGTTTGTTTAGTGTCTAGTAGGTACGGCAGTCGTTAAGTCATGTCAGAGGCCCTTGAGGCGGCTTGATAAACTCTCGACACCAGAGTTGGCCACTCTTATTCGATAAGAAGAAAAAGAAGTGTCAGCACAAAGCACAGAGTGTTAGTTTGTCTTTAATTCATGTCAGAGGCCTCAATAGCGGTAAAAAACTACTAGATACTGTTGGCCAATCACAAACGTTCAAAAATATACATATATCGCATAATCAATTGACGAGACGAAGACATGTTTATTTTTAAGTAAATTTCAATTTATTATTTCAATTTACTTTTTCTGTTAGCGATAAGGCCGCCAGTTGTGACACTATTTTTCAAGTCCTTTGTGAGTCTGTTCGTCTTTTTTTCTATATATGTGTTAAAATAAATAGTTATATCTATCTATCTATTTCCTCACGTGTTTCTTTCATTTCCAATTCGTACCTAATTTCTATTTGCCGTGAGAAAGTTTCGACAATCCAGCCCCGCCAACATTTATCTTTATTATTTTCATGCTATTCAAACGCCATTTCTGTATAAAATACGCTCGCGAACGCGACTTTAAGGGCAGTATAAGGTCCCTTCGTGACGGCATACAAGAAAAAAAAAACAAAAATAAGAAAAAAAAATAAAGCGCCATAATATCTCGTTATTATTTCGGAAAACAATAGCGCCTGGGTTGTCACATCCAGCGCGCTCCATGCAAATAATCATAAATAAATAAAATAAAAAGTAAATATGAGAATCGAAGGCGGACGTCTTATTTTAGGATCGCGAGTTTGCTATCAAAGAGGTCGGTGCTCTGGAAGAGGTTTTTATCTACGTAGACTTTAATAATTATTGTACCTTCTCTTTCTTATCTATATAAGAAGAATTATTGTACCGTAAGCATGTTTTAACACTTGTTTTGAAATTGATGTTATGAGATGTTGGATAACTTCCAACAGAAATGATCTAATATATATTCTTGACATAGGTTTGATATTTTTTGTACTGTTAAAACAGACAAGATAAAAAAAAAAACTCTTCGCTAACTAACACTAAACTAGCTTTACTTTGCTTTTCTAGCTTTTTGTACGCACGCATGCTTAGAAATTATGCATGCAATGCATTCATAATTTCTAGGCTATCAGCTTACTTTATCCTAGCTTGAAAGACTACCTTTTATCACATTTGATTACAACTCGCTTGATGTTAAGCAACGTTGTATTCTACAATGCAGCCTTGTGTATTCCGGATATTTAGGCTAAAAATATAACTACTAAAAATCCTTTTCCATTATTTTACAATATCCTGCAGACCCGAGCAGTTTTGTTTTCTTTTTACGTTTAAAGTTTTATAAGATTTGTCATCATAATTAATCATTTAACTAGGAAAACTTACTTTAATCACTTATTTTTTAATCACGTGTTACAATTACCTAATCAGTAAGTTTGTACAAAAATACGAAGAAATAATGAAGAATCTCATCTAGTATATTATATATCAGTGCAGTTTATCCCGTCGTCCGTCCCAACAAGGCCCTCTGTCGTCGCGGGCGCCATCTTGGACCCGTAACAAATGTCGCCACGTTCAAAATAAAGACGTCGTTGATGCTATACAAAGTCACCGAGCGCAGTCCGCCGCTTTCACAATGTTATGTCGTTCGGTATGACTGCTAGCTAGATGTAGTCACATGTATGTAGTGTGAGTGCTTCTAATGTTGTTGATTTTTGTATGCATGTGTTTGATATTAATGTTCGTCAATAATCGAAAATTCCTTTTATTTATCCTTTCAAGGTGTGCGTACATTTCTATTTACATCTATTCCTGCAATTAGTGTTGTACGCTGAGGGTTTTCTGTACACCATTATTACATATATGTACACATCTTTCGATTCTGTATTCTAATTTGATGTACAGTTTCCCGGAGCTTTGAAGCTAAGCTGGAAATCTTAAAGTTAGTATCAAAATGGTAGGATATGCAGTGGATAGATAAAAATAATATACATGATATAAGTTATTTTTTTTATACAATTTTATGGTAGGTAGTTCGATATGTTTTCACCCGATTGCGCTAACCGTGAAACTTGATAAATAAAATCACAAAACGTCAAATCTGGATTTCTATGCGCCATTTAAAAAATATTAGCTCAATTTGAATATCGAATCCCGTCTCTATTCAAATGAGACTTCACACAAAAGCACGAAAGGGATGACAATAAAAATTGTGCACCCATTTTCGCTTGGCATCGACAATTTTTCTTTTGCATTCTTATTGGAAATTTTGCTTTTATTTCGTCGTGTTAGAGTTTATTTTTGTTTGATTGGTAAGTAAAATGCTGTTCGTATGCAAAAGTGGTAGAAGCGCGAGTTTTCCGGGCGAAATTGGAAAAATATAGCCGTTTTTAACAATGGCGGGGGCGCCACGAGCGGGCCGCGCCAATTTGAATTTAGATTAGAAAATGTGACGACGTGCACTCTAATATGTTTTTGGTAGGGATGTGTGGTCGAATATTTATACATATATGATGTCGATGTTTGATTTATTTTACCACGGTTGAAACAATTAACAAATTACAGTTAAGAATTTAAGGCATAGCATTGTCGAATGTCAATAGTTGCCACTACGCAACAGAACTGAAAACCAGTTTTTTATTTGTATTTCATAAGTTTCCACTTTCCAGACACTACTTTTACTCGTTTAGTTTCAATATGTTTTAAAACTACATATCAGTTCCTAGCCGATATGATCATTCCAAAATGCGACGATGTTATCGTGCTGAAATCCAATTTAGTGATAACAATATATGCTGTAGGCATTCGTTTTAGTTATACTGACATATGTTTATTCACTATGAGCAACTATGCCATATAATTTAAAATATTTTGTAAGAATGTATGTACATACATAATTTTTTTAAACAAGCCAGCAATGCCAAGAAATCTATGTACATATATACAACTCAAAGGTGACTAACTGACTGATATAGTGAACTATCAACGCACAGCCCAAACCACTAGACGGATTGGGCTGAAATTAGGAAAGAAGTTAGATGTTATGACGTAGGCATCTGCTAAGAAAGGATTTTTGGAAATGCCACTTTTAAAGGGGTGAAACAGGGGATGCAAGTTTTACTTCTTAATGCGAGCGAAGTCGCGAGCACCCACTAGTCATAAATATGAGTGTTGCATTGGTAATGTACAAATTTATTTTATTGGGCCATGTACTATAATTTTAACAAATAATATTTTTTTCTTTTTTCTTACTATCTTTAAAATGTAATAATGTAATAGACCTTTTTCCAACTTATCGATAGTCGATAAATCATAAATAAATAAAATCCCATTACTACTATGTACAGAATACGTTACACATACCTATCAAGTTCGGTAAATGGGCTGCCAACCTGTTCGTATTTTTCGTTTATTTTTAAATGTCTAGTTCTTATAAATACTTCGAGAATGTATATAAATGTGTAAATAACAAGACTTGTGATTTTCCTGAAATTTAACATGGTCAATTTACTAGTTAGGTAATAAGCAGTAAATAATTAATTCATTATTGTTATTCTGAAGTGATATTAATAGTGACATCAATTTGACAATTGTACATAGAAAATGATGTGTAACTGAATAGAGGCTTTTTACTTTTACATTAGGTACTTAGAATTACTGTCCACGAATTATACCTACCGCAACGAAAAATATTAGATTTTTTTTTTTAATTTACCCAGTAAATGTTAAAATTTTCCTATTCCCTCTTTTAAAGCTAACGTTATAGTGTGAAATATCTAATGAGTCGATGAGAGCTTTTTGAAAGCTTCCTTCGCCTCCCAGAGCTTTGGTAAAAAACAGGGGCGCTTAGTATTTCCGTTTTACCTAAGTACCGGCGAAGATAAGTGCTTTTTGTAAAATTGACACTTTTAAGAAACAGATAAGTTTTTTTACAAAAAACAAAGCTTTTTTTGTAACTTATTTACCGATATTTATTTTATTGGGTACTGTAATAGATATAAGTAATGACCGCGGCTTCGCTCGCGTTGTATCGCACTAAAAGAAGCCTATAGCATATAGGATCTCATAATACCACCATACCATTACTCAAGATGATCCGTCGCTATGTTGTGGCGTGAAAGACGAACAAAAAATCCTAGAAACAAATATGTTCTTTTAGACAATCTTATAATTTACTGATTGTAGATTTGCCGATACAAAAATCGCATTCCATCGTCGATAGTTATGCTACTTTGATAAACATAACATATAACATACTTTATTTATTTTGCTGGGTTTCGAAAGCCCCTTATCTCAAAATAATCTTTAACCTTATCACTTTATAAAAGTGTTAATAAGTACGCGTCGTCACTAAATTAATAAAAAATGCGGAAACAACTTTTTTAACACATTAAAAAAGGAAATGGGTTCGTAAAAACATAATGAAACTTTATAGATGTTAATTTTAAAGGTATTTCTTTATTAGAAATGATTATTTTGTCTAACAGTAGGCAGATGATTTTAATATTCTTCTTCATGTTAGAGTGGTCGACTCTAGTGTCTATAGCTTTTAAACGGTCCTAAGGGCCTTTGACATTGCTGAACAATTAATGATGATGTTAATAAATTAGTTTTAGTGGATCACTCGCATTCGTTCTTGGTGTAAAATAGCGTATATATCTGTTGGGACCACACTACATCTATACCAAAAATTACGATGATCGTCGCTTAATGTACATACTCTTTCTTTTACTTCAAATAAATTATACAAAGGCTGATAAGAGAATGTATAAAGTGCGAGCGAAGCCACGGGCTTCCGCTAGTACTAGGTAAACAAAATTGTATTACTTTCTAGGTATGCGTGTTACACCCTAGGCTACAGCAATGCTTATTAACATCAGGCAGGCTGTAGTCAAACCAAACCTATCCCACGTAAAAAACAACTTTCTTCATGCAAAAGATATCTACATAAGTGCAAGCTTTTTTTGCAGAAGCGGCTTAGATACGAGCTTTTTTCGTGTGAAGCTCAAGTGAGAGTTAAGTGATATTTGTTTAGGTGTCGGCGCCGTGTGGGTCCCGCAGGAAGAACTTAGCGCCACCGCCGCTTTCATGTTCACCGACAAGTAGATGTCAAGGTGTGGATGTAGGCTTTTAATAATAATTTAATTTAAAAAAAACCGGGATTTGTTGATTTGTTTGATTTAGAATATCATAAACGAAGATTTACATGAAAATACAGTTCTAATTCTTAATAGTCATTTCACTTGATAACACAGTAAAATTCATTTCAGTCGTCAATTTCCATGATAACGATAATAACAATCAATCTCGCAACTGTCATTGGTTTTACTTTTCAAAGTGTCTCGGTACCACAGTTTTACATTCATAGGTTTATTAATAAGATTTGCTTACAATTCTTCATTAAGATTTCAAAAAATAAGCAGGATAGTATTCAGGAAATGTAGTAGGTTCGTAACAATAATTATTTGTTTGTAGACCTTAAATTATACATATATATTATAACTAGCTGTGCCCGCGACTTCGTCCGCGTGGAATAGTTATTTTGGGCATCATACCTATTTATTTTTGCAAACAAACTCTTCAGCTTTATAATATAAGTATAAATGAAGGAATAATTCTTTCATACATATTTTTTTGATATCTTGAACCGTTTTCGCAGCGCACGCAACGGAAGCCCTCAAAGATGAATATTTTTTCCCGTTTTTTCCACATTTTCCATTGTTTCTTCGCTCCTATTAGTTGCAGCGTGATGTTATATAGCCTAAAGCCTTCCTTAAACAATGAGTCTATTCAACACAAAAATAATTTTTCAATTCGCACCAGTAGTTCTTGAGATTAGCGCGTTCAAACAAACAAACAAACAAACTCTTCAGCTTTATAATATTAGTATAAATATATAATATAAGACCCTGGAGTAGTATTATTATATGTGTGGTGGCCTGGATTAATGCGGGCCTGCTTTTTATTTTGGACACTATAACACCGTGTGGCTCTGCTGGTATTACATAAACTACAGATACATAGACTTAAAAAAAAAAACATCATTAACAAAGAGTTCTCTCCACTCTAATGTACTCTCTGCCAACAAACAGGAAACCCGACACTTATTCGCATCTCCCGTGATTAGTTCTCTTTCATTCGCCGAAATCAACACAAGCTAATGTTTGAACACCTTTGTTTAAGCCGGCTGTTTGAATAGGAAGGAGCTTGCAAAATTCTGTACACTTGTAGCTATTGGAACATCTTCTAAATTATATAAAACTCAAAGGTGACTGTCTGACTGACTGGATATAGTGATCTATCAACGCACAGCCCAAACCACTAGACGGATCGGGCTGAAATTCGGCATGCAGGTAGATGTTATGACGTTGGCATCGCTAGGAAAGGATTTTTTGAAATGCCTCTTTTAGAGGGGTGAAATAGGGGATGCATGTTTTATTTTTAATGCGAGCAAAGCCGCGAGCTCCCTTAGGAAAATATTGTCTTTATTATAATAGTTATAGTTTTGTAACTTGGTCTGTTTGAACTTATTTCACGCGAAGATACCACATAGTAACATCTTAAGGATTTTTAAGGGTCCTGAGAGTGGCATAGGCTACTTTTGTACCCAAATCACGCAAGCAAAGCCGTGGATATCCACTAGGAAATAAAATAAACATCAGAAAAAAACATTACCTGCAAACAAAAGATTTTAATCTCATTTCGGTAACGGTATTCAATAAGTCTTTTACTAACAAACCCCATATTTGTTTAGTTTATGAAATAAGTAGATAAATACGACACAAAAACTAAGCAGATTTACACTCAAATTGTAACTTTCCACGGTTAAAAGTTTACGGCGAATTACGGTCAAGTGCAAACCCATTTCTTGTAAAAAAAAAAAGTAAACGAAATGAGTAACTGTAAAGAAACTAAATTTTAATCTGGCTTTAACTACAACAATCAATATGTTTTTACTTACAAACCCAGTATTTGTTTAGTTTATGAAATAAGTAGATAAATACGACACAAAAACTAAGCAGATTTACACTAAAATTGTAACTTTCCACGCTTAAAAGTTTGATTTCCCACAAATGGTGGTTTTTGTAATACGATATCGTGTTTAATTGTTTTAAAAGTACGACAAAGTAGGGGACAGGGATCAGCTGCTTTGAGCCAACAGTGTTAACGTTAGCTATGTAGAGTAACACAAATCCAGAGATTTTAAAAAAATAGACATATTATAATAATATTATGTATTGACTCACAAACAAATTCCTTGCGGATACTTTGTGGCTTTCAAAAGGTCCCAACAAAAAAACTTGCCTTGTTACAGTTATCTTATAATTATTTTTTACCACTGTATAAAACATGGAATCGAAGACACAACGGCCATATAAAAACCTAAATATTGTCAAACGTATGAAAAAAAAGAAAACTAAGAAAACAACGTCTGTTTTACAAATAAGTAATTACAGCGCTGTCATTGGCGGAAAATTAGCAATCCACCAATGACAACGCGTAGTTTTACTTTGTTTTCACACGCTTGACGATATTTAGGTTTTTATGAGGCTGTTTAGTCTACGTTTAGTTTCAAGTATGACATGATGAAAATTTACATGTAATTGTACAAAATGTTTATCTTGTCTTTTGTTTAGTCTTACTCTTAAAGTTTATCCAGTTTTTCTCTCTGTTCCCACCTACTCTACACTCATAACTGTCATCAATCAATAGGCCCATAGTTCAATAATCGCATCTCAAATATTTGGCCTCGTCTTTAGATTCCAGATTTAGCGCCGGCCAATATTGGGGTGTTTTTGCTACAACCACCACATTTTCACCATTTTAATATCTATTCATAATACATTTAAAGGTCAAATTGCCATATGAACTTTTTAATGGAAGCTACCACCCGAACAAAAAGTAAGTACAACAAACGACATGCCATTATCAACGTTAATAGTTTAAGAACAGATGTCAATTTTCTTTGTAGGTTGTTCAGTATGGATCTCCCCTTTTTTAAGAAGCCACTTTTTTGGCCATTTGATTTGTTTGAGGTAGATTAAATTGTTTTAAAGGGCCGGCGGGGGATTATAATGTACAATTTAGTTTTAATTTATCGTGGGAAACGGATTTTGGATAGAGATGTTTGGTGGGCGATAGATTTTTTAAAGGGATAGTACCAACTTACAATATTTTAATCATTATTTTTTTTTACTTCAGACAGTTGGTCTTTTGACTATTAGGTCAGTTATAACGACACCCGCACAACCGACAATGTGGCCTAAGGTTGATCATGTTTGTAATACGTGTAATATTTATTACTATATTTAATACACCGTTAAATTCAAGATGACAACGTTGATTTATAGTCAAGCCTATGTTAAGATTATGATCATCATTATTTTCCCTCTCTCATGATAATGATGCGAATTAATTTGTACAATCAAATTTATTGTACTTGGTTCCATGACATTTCAGCCGAAGTCTAAATAACTTTTATACTAGCAAGCTAGGTTAAAGCCTAGATAATCATCAACATAGAAGTCTAGCAGCTAGGAACTATACTCAAAGAACTTCCGGCCATGCCTTGCTGATCGGACCAGTCTAGCGAAAAGATATGACCTAGGTTACACTTCCTAAAGCCTTGGTACCTAGTTTTAGTGCGAATAACCTGGCCTTAATCAAGGTTTTCGTACTAAAACTAGGTACCGATACCGAAGGTACCAAAATATTGCTTTTAATAACATTGATTTATATGGTAAGCAATTATGGTCTATTCTCTGCTATTAGGCGAGTTATGGCTTTGTGAAACCCCATTGCGTAGATTTATAGATTTTGAGATATTCCTGTTTTTGGCTGACAAAAACTTCATTATTAAACTCAATTTTAGTTAAACGATTGCCTCAAATTTTTAATTAATTTGGTGTGTGTTTAACTAGGTGGTTCTTCACGGTTTTGCCTGCGTTCAGCCGGGATGAAAGTAAGCTATGATGTTCATTTATGGTTCAATCTATCAAATGTTAATCGAACCGTTTCGACAAAGATAAGATAAAAATAAAGATATTTATTTTAATTTTATAAAATGAATACATCAAAATCCCTATGTACAGTATGTATCATATTATAAAATCCTGTCAGTAATATAATTCATTATCAGTTAGTAATAACTGACAAACATACTAGCAAATTTTCACTTATAATGTACTACAGTGTAAATCAGATCGGATCGTATCTTTTTGGCAACCGATAAAAGCACATTAAATAGGTAAAATTTAGCTCCTTCTTACATTATATCCTCCCACCAAAATACCTGACACCAAGTGATAATGCCTGACGCCCACAAATGATACACGGTGGCGCGACTTCCGCTGTCACACTTCCGGTATACGCCCCCTGGTGGCGGAATTTGAAAACATTCTTGGAAGTAAACATGGCTTGACAAGTTTATTACAAGACTTATGCTCTAATTTGGTCCTTAATGTGATGGTAATAAGGTGCAGAAGTAGGGGATGTTGTATGTTGAATGTAGGATTGTACAGATTATGATGTTACAGATAACCTATGACTTCTTTCATAAATATATTCAAAATAATTTCGTAAAAAAAATCATAAAGTAATAATATCATAACATTAAATTCTAAAAAAAGATATGAAATCACCTGGATTACCTGAAATTCGCGATTATTAAAAGTCCTTACCGTGCCGCAACTACGCTGGCGAGTATCTACTGGCGCTTTCGATATTTGAGGGGGTGAAGCAGAAGAAAGTATAGTAGCGGGGAGGTCGCGTCGCTGTCATAGCTTAGGAAATAGTAGTCGACACCGCGACGTGAAATATCACAACTACTGTTACCTATTCTGTGTACGGGCTTGCGTCCGCGCGCTCCGCATGACGTACCTACCTACCTATGTACCTATTTGGTTTTTACAATTTTTTATAGATAAACAAGTATTAGGTAGGTAAAAACACGTAAAAACTCCCATATACAAAATACATAATGATATGTTCAATTTTAGATTCTAACTGTTTATCATAAAGCAATATATAGTCCAATTAACTAAGATAAGAATTTACTACCTACTGTCATACAAGCTGACTTTTCGGTTTTCTCGGCAAGTACGTTAGATGGTAGAATTTAATTACGATGCGATACAACAAAAATTAAACGATTTATAATCAAACGCAAAAAATAGCTAAGTATCTGTTCCTAACTCATCTACAAAATTTTCCGTATTTGTAGATTATCTACACAGTAATGTGTAAATTATATTGTTTCATGAAGGGGTAGTTATTTATAGAGTAGTGTTGGGGGTGTAACCGAGGGTTATTTATTCTTATTATGGCTGTGATGATGTAATAGGGGAGGAATAGGGGTGGAAAGAAAGGTGGTTAAGCATAGGTGGTTTTTACACAGCTTATTTTAGATTTTTGTTACATGACTTAGTTATATATTACCTATACATAATATAAGGCTTAGTAAAAATCTAAAAACATGTATAAAACTCAAAGGTGACTGACTGAACGCACAGCCCAAACCACTGGTCAGATCGGACTGAAATTTGGCATACAGGTAGATGCTGTAACGTAGGCATTTGCTAAGAAAGGATTTTTGGAAATGCCATTTTTAAAGAGGTGAAATAGGAAATGCAAGTTTTACTTTTTAATACGAGCGAAGCCGTTTGTATATGATCCAATAAAAATTCAAAAATTACTGGTAAGCCAAATTAAATTTAAACCGGATATCTTTACAAAGAAACCGGCATTTTTAATTTCAACTACATGAACTGATCTGATAAACAAGTACCTAATGTACACATTTACAAACTATTTTAACTTTTGCTTATAAAGGTTGTATTATTATGTGCTACCAGCTTTAAAAGCTCTAAAGCTTATTTCTTTTTATCTTCAACCCATCATTATCGTATTCCTATAAGCTAGAAGGCAATTTTCCTATTTTTCCTTTTACTTAATGTGAAATTAATTCAATAATACGACAAACAAAACTATTACCAAAATCCAAGTGTTTCTCAAACTGTACAGTCAAAGTAAACAGATATATCAACTTATTCCTACTTACTAACGTAAGTGCATTATTTTTACTCTAAGACTGGTTTATGAGCTACGATCCGATTATTATGAAAAAAGCTGTGCCATACATACTGTTCACTGTTTTCTGCTACCAAAGTTAAGCAAGTACCATCCCGGTAAGTTCATGGATGGGTGTCCTTAAAAATTACGTTTGCATCAGAACTGTTCCATGGGTTGAACACATGCAAATTGTAGGTTGTTCAACAGAGTCAAAGTTAAGCATTTTGTTATTTAATCTAACAGGTAACATGTGGTATAAACACATTACACAAAAAACATAACAAAAACACCATGAAACAATATCCCAGGTTTCTAAAACGCCGATAAGTTTAATTCTCCCTTCAAATAAGTGTCTACGCGCGTACTTTGATGTGGTGGTATAATTAACCGAATTGACTTTCTTGATAAGGGGAGTAACTTAATATACCTATCTCTGCCGAAATAAACTGCACCTTTTCCAATGTCGTCCTTTATCTCTCTCTTTGAGTCGTATTTCCTCATGACTGAGGGTCGTGACTCCCCCACAGAATTAATTCGTTAGGGGAGTTCTCTTGGGCAGGTACATCGTGGTGGGCGCCCAGGTCGTCCTTTATAAACAATCTTCAAAAGATTTCCAGCAATGCCTCTGTAAGTTTATTATATCTTCGGCAGCATACGTATGGGGGAATTATTCTGATAGCAGCCGGAGGGTCGAATGTCTTTGTACATAACCTGGCTGGAAATGTGTTTTATTATGTAGAGCCTGTGTTATGGAAGGAAAGTTTGGATTTATGTTGAAGGAAATATTAGAACCGTACTTCACATACAGGCAAAAGGATGATGTTTTCTTTACAAATGACAAGAACAGTGTACTTAATAGTTAGTTATCATCATCATCATCAGCAGCCTGTTATCGCCCACTGCTGAGCATATGCCTCTTTTCTTGTACGCCACTCGTCCCGGTCCTGCGCAGATTGAATCCAGGTGCTCCCTGCGGTTGTTCTAAAGTCGTCAACCCACCGCATTGGTGGGCGACCTCTGTTTCTATGGCCAGTCATGGGTCTCCAGTCCAGTGTTTTGGTCCACCTGCTGTCCTTCTGCCTCGCAACGTGGATTAGTCAGATAGTTATAGATTAGGTAATTCTGGTGTCGAGAGTTTTCAAACTGCCCTATGCGCCTCTGACATGGCTTTTCAGGGTAGTGATAATCCAAGTAATGACAACAGAGTATAATTTAGTTTTTATAAGAATAGCTACCGTTTTGAGAATTTTCAAACCACCCTAAGGGCCTCTGAAAAGGCTTTTCAACTGCTTTATTGCAACACGCCGAGGTTTTAAAATGAATTAAGAAACTTATATAAATGGAATATTATCAAATAAAAAAAACTGTTTATTAAAAAGAGTATCCATATTAAATTCAGTTATCAGTTTTCTTAGAATATTATGTTACTACTTACTACTAATACATGTAATCCATAATTTTAGTAAACTATTATGTAAGTATAATTATTATATAATTACATAATAGTTTAGAAACAAAACATAAAAAGATCCAATTTACTTCAGAGGTTAAATAGTGAATACCATACTCAATTTCAATTCCCAATCTCTGTAAAATCGTCTCGAATCCAATCATGCAACTCTTATCAGTTAGTTATCAATCGAATGCAAATCCCAATACCTTTTTATTACGGCGGGAGTTCTTTTGTCAAAATAAACGATGAAATCAAACGAAGTCAATCCAATAGAAAGAGTCCTCTGGCAATAAAATCTTATACGCCTACGTTTACTATGCAAAAATCGTTTAGCTAGACGATTGCTAACCGATGGACTTATTCTGATGGTGGATGAAAATATCGCCAATTTTTTGCTGTGAAATTGCAAACCTATGAACAATAAATAAATTATTGTGTTTATTTGTGTTGAAGTTGATTTAATATATCGATATACCTAATAAAGTATCAAAGATTTTCAGGTTATTTTGGTAATCAATCCATAATTATAATTAAATTCACTTATTTTTCTTCATTCTGTGATCGGGCTTCTTATGTTGTCATATCCTTTTTCTAACAGTTAAATCTGATATTGAGAATAGCATCTTTTCTCTTTATAATATTAAATAAAAAATAAGTGGAAATTAGGCAGACGGTCCGCCAAAGAAGATTATCTTTTTTTATCTTTAGGAGTTACAGCCCTTTGCTAGCTCAGAAAGGTGTTCAAGAAAACTCTTAGTAACAGATTTTTCCTAATTTTAAACAATAAAAAATCTTTAACTTTTCGAATGTTACCAGAATATCCCCATCCAATAACGCCATGAATAAAAAGAGTTGATTTTCGATTCGGTGCCGCCCCCGAGGGTGGCAATTCCAGAGATCGTGCGATACGTCGGTAGATATTGCCTGGGAAATACACCATGCAAATTTAACGGAGTCAGGATAGGTTTTATAAACTAGTATATAATATACAGGGTTAGAGGGAAATAACGCACAACATTTAAATGGTATCTATTACGTACGTCAAAAGGTTTGTTCTAAGACTTTTGGAAATTCGTAAAACCAGTAAAAGTTAGGGTAAGTAGTTACTAGTTAGTTACTTAGTTAGTTACCTACTTGTAACTGAGGTGATATAAAGTACATAATATTTTGTAGTTTTCATTTTATAGTAGTGGTGAGTAGTCTAGTTTTAATAGCATTAATGTTACCGAGATATAAAATCAGGAAATGCTATGAAATTTCTCCATAAAATAAAACTTCTGAAATTGTTTTGATATTAGAAAATAGAAACAGTAGTAATTAGACTTCTGTCTTTACTTTGTAACTCCATTCTTTTTATCAGTACAAAACGTATAAAGTTGTAATACAATATATGTATTTTCATTAGAATTTTATACTAATCTGTTTATCCAAGCTAAAAATGCGTAGATGATAAGCTAACGAACAAAGAACAATAAAAATCGGAATAAATATAAACATTAGACTTTATAATTTCGACTCCAGATAACAATAGTTAAAAACTCGAAGCCAATTACTTAAAAGCAACTTAATAATTAAGCAACTTGGGTTAATTTCAATACGTGCACCGGGCTTAATTAAGAAATTAAGATAAGGCTCAGTATACACAAATAAACTAAGAATAATTAATGCCATAGAAATGTAATGTCTTGAATGTTCCAGATTTGAGACGGGGCGGTAGTCCGGACCGGTATTATCGAGATAAGTGGCAGCATTTTCAATGAAGTGACTGACAACGCACAGACCATTCCACAACCCGACTACATGCATCGGTGTTGTTTTACACAGGTAAAAAACGAACTAAAAAAAACTGATTTAGATTCTCAATAAACAAAGTTATCTTAAGGGAATGATAAATATACGCTCGTCCTTCATTTAACTCTTCACGAATGTTGCATTAAAAATGTTTTTTTTTTCGTATCTCTTTCAAACACCATCCGCACACAAAGCTTGCTAGTGATTGGTTACCATGCCGAAAATAGCTGAATTTTGCCAAAGTTTTTGTTACGGTTGATCGCTAAAATGTTAAGCACCGTTCACCAACTCAACCGCCATGGCGGCGGTGGACCAACTTGTGGAATTATGTTTTGGATCAGTAGCGTTTCTAGACAATTATTCGTAGCAAATAAAGCATTTATTTATCTTTACCGGAAACACTTCGGAAGCTATCCGAAAAGACCGCAACGAAATTTGTGTGTATAATAAAAAGGTCCCATTGTGAAGGTTCTACTTTTGTCCTTTGAGAGATCGACTGATTATTTTATTTGTGAAAAGATTATTTCTATTTATTAATGAAAAGATTATGATGATAAGATGTTGTTGAGATTACGTTTATATGAAACTGGGCACCATCAGGCATGTTTTTTTTTCCTTTTTCGCTACTTTGCACCATTTGAAGGCAGATTTAATTTTTTTTGCATATTTTTATGTGTTTCATGGTGCATAATCGTGACTTTGTGGAATGTGGAGTAACTTGGTTTGGTAGTCAAAGTTTTGTGAAGAGGTAGAAGTTTAAAAAAAATCTCATATCACTTTTCGCAAAGCTCGGTTTCTTGGTTAGTTATTTGGTTTATTGATGCACATATTGTTTTTAATATAGTATCGCAGTTCTAAAGTTCCGGCTAACAACAACTAAATTTAATTAATTAGCCATTAAAACAAACAAGTTACCCGTGGAAGGACCTGGGCGCCCACCACGATGAATCTCAAGAGAAGTCATGAGGAAATACGACTCAAGAGAGAGAAAACAAACAAAAAAATTACACAATTTTAATTCATGTCCAAATTCCTATAGTACCCCCTGGATACAAAGCGTAGCGCCCAAAACATAAATTCCAATTAAGGCGAGGTGTCACAATGGGCTCACGAATTGTATCGCGTTGCTGACGTGTCATTAGAATATATGTATTAAGGGAGTTATTGTTTGGTCAGCAGATTATCGGATGATTAATTTTAGTCATTGTGTAGTTACCCTAAAAGTATTGGCAAATATTACAGCAGAGGTTAAGACATTTATAACCTGTAACATCTACTAAACATCTTCTTTTCCTTTAATTGTTTTTCTGTACTAGTTTGTAAATTACAGAAGTAATTGCCAAAAAAGTTAACATTACTCAATATTGTATATGTCTCGTAGCATAATAAACTAGGCTTAGATGTGGCTCAACATTAGATAGATTTTTCTATGAAAGGGTGATTCTAACGAACATATAATTGATTTTTATTTCTTTTCTGCAGTTGTAGGAAAATGAAATAAATGTGTACTTTTCTATAAGTTAGCTTGGCTTGGATTTAGCTTACATTTAGAAGGATTATTAGTTAAGATATGTTGCTCGAATATATAAACTTCTTCAGTAGCAATTACATTATATTAAACATGTAAGTATAATTCCTACGCCCGCTTACCAGACCATAATAAACTGCCGATCAATTAATTAATCTCCATTAGAATATATTATCTCCCAACTTTATTGTTCACTTTATTATGACAGCGGCCGACGCGCTTTGTGCCTGTCCCAATGCCGCTAAGGACGAGGCACGGAATATAGTATGGGCAGAAGGTAAACTAGTTTTGGAGCGATGTTTAGAGCTTAAAAGCATATAAATAAAAAAAAACTTTCTAAAAGCTGATTATGATCCAACTCTGTGATTATAAATTTAGTTGCCTTGTCATGCTACAAGAAACTTTGTTTTATCTGTCAGTCAATAAGCTAGGGTGATATATTTTTCATTTTTACATGCTCAAATAGCTTAGAAACAGCAGCACCGTCTCTTAGTAACAAAAGTTACATAGTGTAAGTAAAACATAGTGTCGTATTTTGTAGATATTTCTTGGTGTATGCATTCTTTCTTTCTACTAGCTGCAATCTAGCAGTTCATAAATGAATTTGGTTCTGCAGCAGAAACAAGCAAATTTTTTCATTGAATAACGACGTTTTTATATGCGTTTTGTACCAAAATCCTTTAAGGTAGGCTTAGTACCTTCGTCTTTGTTTCTACAACATTTATTGATTCTCGATATTTTAATGGCAAAATTACTAAACTCATAATTAAAAATTTTGTAGGATTATAAAGTCACCCTCACAGGGTTATGCATTACTTACCAGTAATCTATATTCTCTTAGCAAGCTAGCCTTCTGCCCTAATTTCCTCCTACCCTACTTAAAGGACCATATCAACATCTGTCGTGTCCTAGAGAATGGTATCTATCATCTACGAACGCTTGTATTTGTGAATAATACGGATCGAATGATAAGCTTCACAATGTGTATTTGTTTGTTCTGTGCATTCTTTCAAATGGTTGTTTTTAATGGTTTACTGCGGTTGAGCTATTTAACTTGAGAAATAATAGGGAATTTAATAAACGATTTTTCTATACAGGTTAAAAATTAATTTCATTCTATCTATCAAGCAGAAGCTTAAAATCCGTGATATGTAATTATAAAATGATTAGATTTAATCCAATAACAATTTTGACATAGGTTTGATAAATGGATTGTTCCAATGAAATTTTCACCGTTAATATTTACTCAATCTTTCAATAACAATATTTGACACTAGTTCTTGCATGCGCTTCCGTTTCCGTTTTCGTTAACGCAATGGGAGAAACAAACCAATAAAATCATTCCTTTACTCAAAACAAAGTACAGTCGAGATGAAAAGCGTCCTTGTAGTAAACCATAAACAATTACGGTCATTTGGAATTCGAGCTAATTTTCAAACGTCGAACAGCGAATTGGCGCCAATTCCAAATTTAAATGTCAGTTCTATGTAGTGCCGCCCCCAGCGACGGTTACGACATATCTGCGAACAAAGTTGCGTATAAACTAACTGCTTGTGTTTGGTGCACTTTTATGTACAATTTGAATTTTTGGTTAAATATACAATACAAATATACGAACTAAAACATTTTAAACCACATCAGTCAATCGATGATCGTTAGGTTTGTGAGAATATGTATTTTTGCAATCTCAGCTCATATTTATGTTTAAAACCTCTAAAGTCGTAGTCTACCACAAGCAGTAGGTTCATATCGGTGTGAGTAAGACGCCCGTCGTACTTGAGACGTCACGGAGTGTTTTACTAGTTGAACCATTCGGAACACTACAAAGGCAAGCTAATACAGTCAAATACAGAAATTTAATAGATTGATTTTTAAACAGACTTCTAAAAAAAAGTATGCTACAAATTGTTTGGAACTAAATTAAATTAACTAATTTTTAAACAGTCCATTACCTAAATTATCAGAAAAAAAAGCACCCCAGAAATCATTACTTTAAAAACACTTAAGTAATCGATTTTAGTAAACTTGTATAAAACCATAATACAATAATTTATTGAATTGTGATCTACAACGACTAATTTTCTCGACTTGATACGAGATATCTCGACGTTGCGCATCATAGCCCTGCTGGGGTGCTTTTTTTCTGTAAGGTATCATTTTGTTGTCTTACTGCCAAAATCTTACCAGATTTTATTGTTGACTTACCCTTAGTTCATGGATATAACATTATGTGTATGAAATGAGAAAAACCAATCATGATAGACGGAGACATTAACGTTTATACCGCTATTCATTCTTAGTTTTTAAACATTTAACAACATTACAAGTCATCATCACAAATTTAAAGGCGAGGCCCTTGTCTGTGGAGCATGCGCTATCCATCCCTTCTGCCAATTCCTTGACCTCCTTATACGACATGACCCCCGCCTTTTCTTTTACTTGGTCCATGTATGATCTTCTCAGCCTTCCTCTTCCTCTTCGGGCTTCCAATTTCCCTCAATGATGTTATTCATAAATTCGTCATGTCGTATAAGGTGGCCAACCTTCTTCTTTCAAAAATCTTCCTTCTTCTATTTTCAATTGTCGCCATTATTGTACGGTGTTCTTGGACCATGCTCAAAACTTCTTCAATGGTCTTTCTTTGTGTCCAACTAATTTTCTCCAGCTGCCGCCAGCACCACATTTCAAATGCTTCTATTCATTCCCTATCTCTTTGAGTCATGGTCCAAGTTTACAAGTGTTACAAGTAGTAAAAAAACCTTTAACAGTTTTATTCTCATCTGTACAAGGCGTGCCATCCTGCCCGTTTTACACCATTTCACAGTACCATTAATTGGCTAAATAAAATCAAACAAATATCAGTGTCACATGTTTCATGGCTGACGTTTAATGTGACAGTAAAACTCGCTGTAAATTACAGATGTTGTAAAATACATAGTTGAGTTTTGGTAGAATTGTGTTTAGTAGTTTTAGGTGTAATTATGGGGTTTTCCAGCAGTATTGTTTCGATTTCAGCTTCAATCTAGAAAAAGTTTTTCACCTTCATACTACAGTTTTGCTTTTGCGAGTAGGTAACATACCATGCAATGTACGCCTAGTGCCCTTATCAAAAATCATAAAGTGTAGAGTTAGCAAAACTTAATATGATAATGAATCTTTATTTACCTTCAGCCTCCAGCAGGCCTACCACAACGTCTTATAGCAGTACTGCAGCAGTGCTGCTGCGATAATCGGTACTACAACGTCTAGTTTCTGACGTTTAAATAAGGTGGAATCAGTGTCGCGGCGCGTCGAGGTTTTGATGACGTCACGCGATTTTGTTCATTCATTTCCTAGGCGTTTTGCCTAAATCGGTACCATAACGTCTAATTGCCAGCGGAATCATTATCGCTGAGCTGTCAATTTGACATTATTTTGAGATGCTAAAAACGCTGCTATCTGCTTGCGTATTTGAGATATTTTTCCATTTAAATCCTTTGAATTATTGAAAATATGAAAGAAAACTGAATTTAATTGATATACAATGGTTATGTGTGTGTGGTTCGGCACAATTTTTGCGAAAATACCGAACACCAGTGAATATGTGGAGCAACGAAAATAAATCTCAAGCTGCAGCTATTTATTATTCATCAGCCAACAGCAAGCTAAAGAGCCAACTATCACGACCCAAAACTACAGCAGGGACCCAGTTCGAGATCACACTACCGCCACAGCAGATGAGGTGGCAATATAACGATGATTCAGTACCGCAGCAGGGCATCGTTATGCAAAATGTTGGTGTACCCTAGCTTTGAGAACAGTGACTTGCTCAGTGCCCTTCTATATATACTATTGTGAATAGGGTATTAAATTAACTGTTAATAAGACAAAATGTACAATAACTATTTGTTTAATTTAAACATAAATCTTAAATAGGTCCCATCTTGTGCTTAAAGGTATAAAGTAGCAGTATAGTTAGACTATGTACGACACACTATGCCTACACCACACAAACCTATTTTATAAATTAGTATAGTTGAGACACAATATAGAACGCATAAGCTAACAATCTAAATGATATCTTAGAGTTAAAAAGGATGATTAATTAGAGCTAACTTCTGTGTTATATGTTTATGTTCCCTAACATAATAACTGTCGTCCAGTAAAAATAAATTCAAGCTTATAACATCAATTTATTGAAAAAAACTTTTAAATTTATGTATCCACATCGTATGTTTAGAGTATTCACACAGAAAAGTAATTTACACGAGTAAACGTTCGTCTACGAAGTGGTTATACTGCTTGCAGAGGAATTTGATCATCTTCCAGCTCCAATAGATGGAGTATATCCGACTGCAGCCTTGCTTGCTCGTAAGAAGTTGATGATGGTTTGTCACCGTCTTGGTATCGTGATCACAGTCATGGTGATCCACCACGTTCCATCAGCTTGAATCGAGAACAAAAAGCCGCTTGAAGAAATCAACTTTTTGTTAAGAAGCGTATCCAAAGTGTTTGGTTTATCTAGATAAGTTTTTCACTGTGCATGAACACATTCATGCGGTATTCTGTCCATCATACTGTGTAGTATTCATACAGCACCAAATGTATCACCTCTAAATCGGGGACCCAATGCATTTCTATACATAAAACAGTTATAATTTATAGGCAGTTTGTTATGGTAGTTTGTTTACAAAATCATTCAGTGCTACCAGAATATTTTTTTATACCGTACATGACATTTTTTATACACACACAAGCAAAAAAGAAAATAAGACATAGTGATCTGGCAGTTCGTACCATTTCTGTATACAAATAAGCACGAACTCTTTGGAAAAAAGTTTGAAAATGTACACCAGCTGAAAGCCGGGCTCAAATTTAAATAAAATAAATGGTTAGGAAAATAATACAGGATACTTTTTTCGGCATAAAATGTACACAAACCAACTCCAGTCGCAATAGCTATGTACATTTTACGAAATTTAATAAATAAAAAAATAAAAAATTATTCCTTGCATACTGCATGTACCCCTTGCATACTGCATACTTGCATGATTATTTATAATTGTTATTGTGCTTTTTTACTACATTATGTATTTGAAAAGAGCTAAATACGGTTGAAGCCGATATCTGGCAACACGCAAGTACGATAGTTTCAAAGAAAATATTGAACTGTTTTCGAATCAGTGACAGTGACAAATTTTGAAAGCAAAACTACTATAGGTTGTGCTATATTTTATCACAAACTCTTTCATTTTATGCAGTTTTAGCGAAATCATTCGTTCAGTGTCTCATCCCTAATCCGCTTGAAATCCGCTGGAACGCGATATTACGTCATAAGCTTGTGGTACGAATATTAGCAGCATTGAATTTCAGCGGAATCGCAGCGGAGCGGCAATGACACTGCTTTTAAAAACGTTATGGTAGGCCTGCTGGAATACATTTGTTTGTTCTAAAAAACAATTTGCAAGAATTAATGAACATCAGTGACACTGACTTTCAAATGTGAAAGTCTTTTTATTTGACAGTCTTATAACATGTTTTACACAAAAAAGCAAATCGTAAATATGACGTTTCAATCATCAAAGCCAGCGTTTAGTTGTCGCATCGCCTGTGAGATGTCGCGCGTGTCGACAACACGCCTCTTCCGCCGAGAGATGGCGCCTATACACAATGTTGCTGATTCTATTTTTGAATTTAGGGGAATTGAATTGTAATATATTTTTTCTTCTACATTTTTTTAGCAGCTAACCATAAACATTTTCCTACACAGATAATAATAGTGGAAAACAGATTTCACGCTTATTAAATTAAAAAAAAACAAACAAGTGATCCAAACAGTTAAATAATTTTTATATCTTTATTATCCATACATGACTAGATACATAAATGTCAACGACAACGAATATAAAACCTGTACAGTATACGTGACCTTAAACCTTCTACGTTTTCAGAAGTCTCCTCCTCTTCAAGTCGTATTCCTCATGTCTGAGGGTCGTGACCATATACCTTCTACATATAACTTTTCGGAAGTCTAACACCCACCCAATACTACAAAGACATAATCATTTAGAAAACACAATTGTAACTCATACAACAACTAAACTAGTAACATAATCTTCGTGTAAACCAAAATCACAAACAATCCAACCAATTACGACCACAGAATACGCAAAAGTAGCAACCTGATTAAAATTTAAGGGCGTTTCCACAATGACTGATCGTTTTATCCGGCAAAAGTTAATTTCCTCCCTGGCAGTAACAAATTCAGCACAATACAGTATTTGCTTATCTTTAATTGATTCACTTTAACCCCTCGTGTGATAAGATTAGTTCTATTCACACTGACTTTTACAAGGGTAGTGGCGCCCTTAACGAGGTGGCAAAGAGTGACGGGTTTTTGGGAAGGGTGAATATGGATGTAAAATTTACCTAAATTGAACTTACTTCTGTGAGGCAGAGTATCGAGCAGTTTTTTTTATGAACCGGAAACTTATATGCAAAACAAAATAAATTGACTAGAGGCATCTCAGACTTTGAAATAAGTAAAAAATACAAAGTTAAAGAAGATAATATACAAAGTTCGTAAAATTTGGTTCTAACACATAAAATATAATTTTACTTCATTTCCAATCACAATTTTAGTTTTTTTTTAACACAGAGTTTAAAAATAATCATGAAACCAATCAATACTTTAACTTCATTTGAAACTCATATTTTACAGGAATACTAACCATGAACCACTCACATACTCAAAATTTTGTGAAAAACATGTCTGATTACTACATCTTACCTACCTATTTTTTCCCTTGTCACTTCTACACCCTACATCTCAAACTTCCCCACTATCACAAAAGACGCGTGCGCCGCATTATCGGGCGTACGTCGGTAATGCGATACGTCACGATACGTCGCGATATTATACGATATTCGTGAATTACAACCGTTTATCGCACAGTGTGGAACGGCCCTTAGCTCACCCTAATGGTTTTATGGATTTGCGTCGGATTTGTTTGTCTAGTTTTGGTTATGGATTATGATTTGATTTTTGGGTGTTTGGCTGTTAGATTAAGCATAGGAAAACTATGATATCGTGCAAAATATTTTATTTAATAAATCAGGAAAACTCTTACAAAAAACATAACAGAGGATTATTTTACTGTTGTTAATCAAATAAAATTATGTTAATGGCTGGCCAAATAAATTAGTCATCTTTTAAGTACTATCATGATCTTAACGCTTTATCAATTAGTTGATTTACTTTAATGTGTTCACTGGTGGGTGCTCGCATTAAGAAGTAAAACTCGCATCCCCTATTTAACTCCTTTAAAAGTGGTTATTTAATTCAAATGAAAGTGGCATACTGTGGAGTTAAATAATATAAATGAAACAAACTTCAGGATAGTTGAATAAAATCGATTGTATTTTTGAAGCGCGTATCATTCACAAGTACTATGTTTAATTTTTTGCACCACCAATATCTAGACACACGTCAAAAACCTCTTCAAACCGGAAAGAGTGTTAATAAAACGCCACTCTTTTGGTATCTGTGGAAACAAAGTGGCCGCCGGCCGCCAAGTCAGCGAAGTGGATGTGTGATAGGAATGGAAATTGGAAAAATCCATGAAAAATGCGAAAATATTCGGATTTTCGAGAGCATGGTTGAATGAACGTTTTTAGACGCAGTGAGGTTGCAGTGGCGCATTTTTTGCCAATCCTTTTTGGATTGGTTCGTTTTGTCTCTTGGGTGTTGGGTTTTAATTGTACTAACTGATAAATTTCTTTTTTTACGTTATATGGGCTTGCGTTTGATTGCATCATGCTTGATGGAAAGCGATGGCGGAGTCAAAGATGTGCACGCTTGGCCAGAAAAAACCTATTCTCTCTTTTCTTTTAACATTCAAAATCTACAAAATATAAGGAAAAACTGTCACAACAAACATGATAATTGTAATTTTATCTGGGCGAAGACTTTTGTAAATAAACAGAAAATACATAAAAAGAAGTGTTTTTAGCTCTGTTCTGAGAATCTTTTCCATTCTATGAGCTGGTAGAAATTAAGTCATGTTTATAAAAAAAAAACTGACAAACTCAAAACAAAATACAACAATTTCCATTACAACGTTGGGTTTCTAAATAAGCATAGCTTTTACATATAAAACAAACGTTCACGAAACTTTCAACTAAGAAATATTCGTAGAATTTTGATCAATACTGTCTGATATAAAATTCTGTGAAAACATCACACTGCAATCATAAATCACACCACACAAACACACACCGCACACATATTCAAACACACACACATTAAATCCAAACCTAATGAGCTAAGAAAGCTCAATCTATAATCCATATCTTTCTCCACCATTATGTATTGTTGACATAGATTACATGCCACTTGCTGGGATAATAGAATAGTACCATGGGTTTGAAGATAGATGGCGCAATTCTGTAATTAGCGATTGAGAACTATTTTAACTACTCACTCGGTAGATCTCAGCAAAAAAGAAGTACTCTGAGAATATTTTAAGTACTTCTAAAAAAGAGGCTATGAATTTGACTCAAGTTTTTTTAAAATATGATCAGCGATTACTTCGCTAACTATAGTATGAACATTCATATTTTTTTTAATAATAATTTTTATTCAGTTTTATGAGTCCGGCATTGCAAACATGAATTCCTCCAAAAACTCTGAAGATTCAATGTAAATAATATCAGCGGCGGTAAAAAGAACCCACAAATATAATATAATTTCACAAATTTCTTACCCTAATTTCATATCTGTCTTCATCTAACCAATGATATCAATTCCAAGTCTGTGGATATTGGTTCCAAGAGACCCAGTATACACATTAGTTAGTACGCCATCTAGTGACATGAATAGGTATTAAATTAATCTAAGAATCATCGAGTGCGAGAGATTTATAAACCACACCTGAGAGGAAGCAAGTGAAATATTGAGCGTGCGTGTGTTTTCATTATTAGGGATTTTTATACTAGAGACACCATGCGGTGTTTCTCTCGTTTCGAGATACAAATTTACCTATGTTTTAATTCATAGCCTATTTCCGTGGCAAACTTCTTCATTAACGGTCCAGGCATCAAATACGTGTACCAGGGTTCTAGCTATTGAGCGTAAAGAAGGAACAAACTGACATACAATTTTCACATGTAAAATATTTTATCCCTGTTGATATTATCATCTTTGCTAATTAAAGAAATCATAATTGACATCGACAAGTTAGATTCGTTTAAGTCTTTAATTCGCGCAAAACTTTTTAATAATAATATCCCAGGTTTCTTTTTCACATGGTGCATTAATTTTATATGTATTATATAATAACTCAGAAAAATCTGATAAAAAAACTAAATAGATGCATAAAAAAACCTATGTACAATGGAAACAGCACAATGATAAGCGTTTGAGCATATTTTCCCAATGTCATTAGTAGACTGATACCTGCGTATTAGCGTATCTGAGTAACGCTTCGATGAGTATTCTTGATCAATAAGTGAAGGTAAATAGAATGTTTATTATGAACATATGTTGTATATGTCTTATAAGCCAAAAACACACTTTTGTAGGTAGATGAAATTGTGACTGGGTGGATATATTAGTATATGCACCCAGCCTCCCAGTTACATATTTAAGATACGTTTTTTAGTTATTTTAATTAATAAAAATTGAGAAACATGGAAAATACTTTCATCGAACCAAATTCAGAGACTAAATTTATCAGAATCCTTAAGCTACTTATTAAAATCTAGGTTCGCTTGCATATCAATTCATAGAAACGTTTAAGCATTTATTGCTATATAATTTTATGTTCCATACAAGTGTTCTAGCAAGAAATTGTAGGATAGATTAACCACAATTTCATGCAATAATGCTTGATATAATGTTTTACAAATTACAGATATTTTTATACTATTCTTTAATTCAACAAAAAGTCAACTAGACTTTTTATTACAACGCCGCCGTCGCTTTCAATAAAAATGTACCAAAACGTATGCTATCCTCCCACAAACAAGCAATATAATTAAACCACCCCTGCGTCCTCTATTCAACCCCCAATATATTCATAACCATATTAATAATAATAACACCCCACAATTATTGCCATATTAATGACACCCATAATCTCGGGATTTATCATTTTATTTATTATTTTATTAATAAAAAATTCAAATGTGGCTTACAAGAGTAAGCTGCAGCTTAAAATGTTTGAAGTTCTCACCATCGCGTCGGGTTCAGTAAAAATGTATTAAAGATTAGCGGATTTAGCTGAATCATTTTGTGATTCAGTGATTTGGGTTGGTGTGAGAATTGTCAATAGGAAAGTGAAGAAAAATAAGAGCTTTATTTGATAGAATGCCGTTTATTTATTAGATTATTAAATTGTTTTTTGACTGAGATTAGATCTAGTAAAAGTGAGACTAATTTTTACTCCTATTAGCTCTTGCCTCCTAGACATTTCATGAATCTGATGATACCTTTAATTAGGTATAAATGTTCATTATATAACAACAGCAGTAAAAAAAATACGAAAGCTTCTAAGGAAGTACGTACAACAGTTCGTCACTTTACATTTTAACTATACACTTTAATTAATACAATCCTGTATGATTATCTCATGATCTTTTTGATTTCGATTGCGTCACGGCTACGAAATCAGATTATTACTGTTCAAATGATGTCATGCATCGAATGATGTTAGTTCACACATTAATTTGTGCAAAATAACTAAAACGTAAGACAGGTAGCAGTACTTAGATTTCATTTTTAGGGTTCCGTTCCCATAGGGTAAACGGGAGGAGAGTTCTCTTGTGCAGATACATCGTGGTGGGCGCCCAGGTCCTTCCACGGAAGACACATGTCCTAAGATATTGTGGTCCTCAAACATGTCGGTTTCCTCACGATGTTTTCCTTCACCGTGAAGGGAGTGCAAATCCACACATAACTTGAAAATACAAGTCATTGGTCATTGGTGTAGGGCTGGATTCGAACCAGGGTGCGTCTGGATGAAAAGCAGACACTGGAACCGCTGAGCCACACTCGCTTATAATTTGCATACGCCGTTTTAATAAATACAGCTATAACTTGCCACCTGATAGTCACGGGTGGTCAAACCTCCTTTTACCTAACAAATTATCACTTCAACGTATTGTTTGTGCACCGATCAACGGATGCTATGCAGTTATTGAGGCATTCAAGTTTGGGCGTAAATTGGTTAAGTGTTTGAAGAACAAATAGTGAAAAAAAAAACAACTTTCTAGTTAGGGTTAGAAATGATGTCAGTTTTTGTTTTCGTTTGGTTGTTTTTTTGTTGTTGGTTTTTTATTCATGTTACAGTACCATAGTTCTTAGAAAGCGGGGTGCTACAATTAAAAGATAAGATTAATTTATAGGAGTTTTGCACATTCATACATGATGATGATGATGCATTCCAAGCCGATTTCGGCTACGGCGAACGTATTTCCTACGGGTAAATTACATGCGTCCTCACATGACTAATATACCCTATTTTAGCGGTGAATGTTCTAGTACAGTTGCTACATGTAAGGATGCCATTTTTTTTCATACATAGGTACGAGCTGTATTGATAACCTCCTTTATAAAAGCCAGGTTAAGGTATTGTTTAACTACGAAGCTTTTTAATCATCTATCATTGTTTGAACTAATTAGAATGGCCATATTTGACTTCGATTGTTTCTAACTGCTTTAAAGGCCTCTGAAACAGTACGACTACTGTACTATGACAAACAGCTGAAAACCTACAAACTAATGTATCATCCTTCCCAAGAAATCATCCAAAATTGATTATCATCTTTTGGTCACCCACCCAAAGACTGATCGCATGTCAAAGCATTAATAGCTACGCACTCGCATAGAACACATAACACTAGCGCAGATATTCACAATCGTTTAGTCATTCAGTACTCAGTGACTACTTCATTAACCTCTTTCAATCTCATTCCAGTCTTCTTCTTATAGTATCTTCTTATAGTTCTGTAGTTCTCTCACGGAAGCACCCCAAATGGAATGCCACTTTTCGGTCACCCATCCCAGGACTGACCGCGTCAGCCTTTGTTTAACAGTGGTAATCGCATGCGATTGCCTCCGCTAGCAAATAGCAAATCTACGGGCGCTTCAATTCCAGACTATCCAGTGCATGCCAGATAATTATACAATTCTGTTGATTGCCTCTTTGATTCATTGCTAAAGGGTTATAGTCTCAGCGAATTGCGTTGCCTTGCTGAATCAATTGTCCTTGGAAAAGTTCATAATACAGATCAATTTATTGATTAATTTAACTAAAGAAGTAACTCATTTCTGCACCAGGGGCTTTGTAGTCTTAAACTTGGGGTGTCAGCAACAGGAATGAGCAATATTGCTATTTTTGTGAAAAAAAGACAGCGCACAGTATATTTATAAGATAAATAATTGTTCATTTTAAGTATTTCATTTGTTCAAAAACTTTGGACTATAGAAACGGCGCAGTAGTTTTGCAAACTCAACTCAATATTACGCTGCAACTGGATAACCAACGTAATGCTTTCTTTTCAATTAATAAAATCACAAGAGTTCGCTCGTATTTGCATCTTAAAAATAGATAGTAACTGATAAACAATGCCTCATAGTTATTTCTAGACAGTCTGCTACATCTAAGACTACAGTGGAGCTTACCATCAGTAAAACGTAGGTAGGTATATGAAAAAATAAGTGTACAAAATAAACTGTACAGTGCATGCCACTTTATAGTACATCTTATTTAATTACTAATTGATTCATTGCACGAAGCTCGCCGCTTGAGTTTATTACACTTACTGGCTTGATTAATTGAAGCTCAGGGTGGAAGTGATTCGATTAAAATGTTCTGATTTACTCTCGTTATGTTATTATTAATAAAAAAATTGTTCGAGAAATGTGTAACATTGTTAATTTTAAAAAATAAACATGGTTTATTGTGTTATTGTCTTAGGCCTAATTACAAAACGATTCTTAAACAAGCTGAATTGCTTTACACTAAATACGTTTTAAATTATTGTGCATGCGGACTTTAGTAACTATTTTATACAGAAACAATAGTGTGTGTAGTTAAAATTCATGAAAATACATATTTTTGACTTTGTATTATAATCGTCATGCTTCTTTATCATTCAGATTGCTCATTTTGACACATAGTTATAAGTTACTATGTTTAAAGTTTATTTAATAGATACGGTTTTAATCCAATCCAATAATTCTGATTAAACCTTCGTTTAACGCGAATTAATTTATTCCGATTCGATTACGTTATGTATATTAGTGAATCGGCGCCATTTTCGACTCCATTACGGCGAGATTTTAATCGGTTTATCGCACGATTTAAAATTGTAATGCTTGGCTTGGCAACTGTAAACCAGGGACTTTAATGACTATTAAATGCATTGGAATACGTTAAAACACTCATTTTATTACTTTATTATCATCACTAAAAACAAGACACCATAAAATAATAAATGAAGATCGTGACTCTATAAATATTTTAACGTTAGCAACACAAATCATTATCGGTATTTAATTATTTGGGAATAACTTCAAAATTAACATCGACATAAATTAGAGGCAGAGCTATTCGATAAAAAAATCTAAAAAAAATCTTAACAAGTTAGTTACGATAATTTAAAAATCATTTCTCATCGATCGGCGCGCCAGTTATGAGTTCTAACAGAAACAATTACTTAATGTCCATGAAAAAGATAATTTAATAATTGTGGTCGATGATATATGAGGGGCCTCCGCCCACCTGGGGTCCTACGGGCCCTCTATATTAAAACAACCGATACTTTACCGAGCTTTATTTATGCGAGCGCCTACAGAGTTACAACTTACTCTCTTTGAGCGCATGCATTTGTTAAAAGAACACGGTAATAGTCGTTGCAGGAGATTTCTAATGTCTCAATTTCGAACCACATCCAAACCAAAACCAACCTTATTTTCAACAAGGTAAATATAAGATTTCAATACCTTCACGAATGCACGAAGTCCGAACCCCAAAAACAAAATGTCGTACGTCCGAAACGAGGTTCCATTCGGAACGAAACTGTAACTGCGAAGCTTGAAATTCGAAATCGAAAGCTGCATCGAGACACGTTTAAATTATGTCTTGTTTAATGAGTCGATATCGCTTCCATTCCCTAACAACTTAAATACATTTTATCGAAATTGAATAGCAATCTCTGTTGCTTCGTCCGAGCGGTGTTTTTTGCGTGCAGCGTAGGGTTTAGTTAGGGTTGTAAGTATTGTGGTTTCTTAGCGAGATGTTTTCACCAAGAACACAGTCATGTAACTAATGTAGGGAATCTACATATCATTAAGAGATGTAGGTTCTCTCTGTACGTGTGTAGTGCTTTGTTCGATATATTTACGATTGAATATATTGGAATTTATGACATCGATGCGTGGTTGTATTCAATGTAATACGACGAGGCACCGGCTTGTTTTCAGACGCCTATTGTATGGAATATTATGCCGATTTATAGATGTGTCCTTGCATTAGAAATGGTATATTTTGTGCAATGCTTGTATGCTGAATTCAATACGGAAGATTTTTAGTAGCTTTGTTTTTGTTAGACGTTAAAAGTTTAAGCAAGTTTAGATATTTACAGGAAATTAATCAAAGTAAATACTTCATTTTGTATTGTTTTCAAAGAATTTTGAGGTTGGATATAATAATATCTTTTGGATCATGTGTCGTATATCTTAAAATCAATTAATATTTGAATAAACTAATATTATTTTGAATTAAATATTTAGCAAACAAAGCATTATAAGTTAATACTTACGAGTAAGCTTTCTAAAGAAAACAAACATACACACGAATTTCAGTTAAGACTGGATGATCAAATTTTGTTGGACATTTTTATTTTCACCTATCTTCCTTAGAAGAATGGTACACCCAAAATCACAACAATAAAAAAAATCCTAATTTTCTGTACAACCCTATATACTACACTGCAAGCCAAACAAAACTACCTCCACACCTAAACACCGCAAGGCACTTGCGGCCACTTGATTGCGCATACCACAGATAAAATCACCACCATTATTGTCTTAATTGATTCGTACTATGCCAACTAAACTGGCTAATTCCTAGATTTATGGCCAGCACTGTATCTATTACCCGACATCTTGGATTTCCGTGTAATTTATTAGATTGGACGGAATCAAGGTGGAGGACGGATTGAGGTTGTTAGTTATTGGAGTTAGGTTGAGATAGAAAGCTATTATAATCATTAAAAAACACCAGGACAAAACTGGTACCACCTAGGACAGACACTAGGACTAATATTTATAGCATGCTACATTTCTGACTCTATTTTTACTGACTTCAAAAATGGAGGAGATTCTTTACATCTGAGGTTCGACTGACTCTTTATTGACCTAGCATAACGTATATTGTAGCCAAATGGCTGTCAATTTTGTGTTAAAACCATGTAAAATAATAACAGACAACTTCTAAAATAAAGCATCATTCTGTACTACAGCTATTATGAAACAGACCAAATAAATCCCATAATACGTATCGCGAAAAATAAATTCCTGTCCATGATATTTATTCCAAAAGCTCGACTAGTTCCGCAGTTCACACATAAACCAACTTCGCATAAATAACTTTAAACTATCGGATGTTATATTTACTGGAATTGGCTTAAAATGTAGATTAGTTCTTTAGCTTTTTTTATTGTGCGAACTTCTGCGTACTTCTAACTCGTTATTTATCTTATAAACTTTAATGCATACCTTTTATTTTCCAGTCAGTTTTTTTTATTTAACCTCATTTAACCTCGACTTTCAGTCATCAGACTACTCATCAATCTTATTCCTAATTACTGAGGTTCCTAACTTCCTCGCAGTTTACTAGAAATAAATCAATTCTTGAATCCAAAATAAAATCATCGATATCATAACAGAAGTTTTGGAAGTACTTATGAATGTCATTTTAAGCCTATTTTCCAAGATATAAGGACTAACAACTCGGTAATCTATGATTTATCCTGTGTTTTTGTATGTATGTACGTAAGTTTTGTATTTTTTAGATCTCTCAAATATTTAATCAATCTGATATATTTTTAATTAGATATTATATCAATGCTTATATGTCAAACTAGTGGGTGCTCGCGGCTTCGGTCGCATAAGACAGTAAAACTTGCATCTTCTATTTCACCCCTTTAAAAGTGACATTTCCAAAAATTCATTCTTAGCGGATGCCTACGTCATAACATCTACCTGCATGCCATATTTCAGCCCGATCCGTCCATTGGTTTGGGTTGTGCGTTGATAGATCACTATATCAGTCAGTCAGTCAGTCAATCAGTCAGTCAGCTTTGAGTTTTATATAGATAGATAAAACGAAACTCAATGTCAAATTAACTAAATAACCCGCTCTTAATCGTTCCCGGTGCAAATGTCAATCAAGCTCGCTGCGTTTCCGCGCTGAATGGCAATCGCTGGCCGTTGCACCAGAAACGATCCGTTCGAGTTCTGTACTAAGAATAACGTACTTGATGCACAAAGCCGCCATTTCCAGAAACCTTCTACCGAACACGAAACTATTAAACAGCAAGAGATGGCGGACACATCGCCTCTGTCATAAATTTGAATATTTCTGTGAAACAAACCTGCCCGGATAAAATACGGGCTCATTGTCAACGAGTTAGTGGTGGAAGAATAAAAGCAGAAAAATACAGAACCTCGTGTCGGAACTAGTAGGAAGGAGTAGAGGTTAGCAGAGAGGTGCCTTGCTTGCTTTAAGTCTTATATGATACCTATATAAGTAGAAAAATACTATACGCACTGTAGATGGATGGATAGATAATAATTTATTGATAAATTGAAATTCCAACTTAAGAACTAAACGTTACAAAAATTGGTAATTACATTATATCTCGTCATTTTACAATTATTCATTTATAATAGGTATTATCTATGCAATATAACCCATCTATCTTCAAAACGAGAGTGAATCGGTTCTTATCGGATAAGCACGCTCCATCTTAAGCCATAGCCTTGGTTTACCACTAGGCAAACTATGGTCAAGTGCAAACCTGTTCTAGTTTTAAAAAAACCTGCTACTGAAATATACATGGTTTTTAATTGCCTTAAACACTTAAAATTGTGAAAATTTTGAGAAATTATACAAACGTAACTTATAAATATATGTTATACCGGCTCCTGTTGTTATTAAATTATTATTTGTACTCATTCTTTGGTAAAGAAAAATTAACCTGCCAGCGATTTTCTTGGATTCCTGACATTGCTCTCATTATCTCTATGTAACCATTACCATTATAAAATTATGTTATCATATCCAGGAAGTTGCTAATTTTAGATACAATTATATTTGTATTTATTTCCCCCATATTACACTTTATTACATAGCTATTTATTACGTTTCTCTCTACTCTACTCTGGTATAAATTGAGTTATCCAGTGCATGTGGCA
This sequence comes from Macaria liturata, assembly GCA_964023185.1. Lineage (NCBI taxonomy): Eukaryota > Metazoa > Arthropoda > Insecta > Lepidoptera > Geometridae > Macaria > Macaria liturata. The sequence goes on from OZ026806.1 coordinate 17,464,358, forward strand.
GCCGACGGAATGTTAATACAGACAGTTCGCAGCCACGTCGCCGAGACATGTTCGCTATTTATGGCAGTATATTTACTACTAACTGAGAGGAACTAGTTTTTAATATTTAATATTAATATTTTTTAAATAAATTTCTTACTAGCTGTCCCGGCAGACTTCGTACTGCGACCTAAACTTTTGATTTTTTTTTTCTTGTTTTTTTTTTTAACCTTTTAAACCTTCCCTAGACCTCCACGAACATTTCAAGATTAAGATAAGATAAATCCGTTCAGCCGTTCTCGAGTTTTAATCAGACTAACGAACAACAATTCATTTTTATTTATAAAGAAGATAATAATACCAGTATTATTAAATAAACTTAATTTTAAATCTGTGTAGATTTTGGCTATAACGTACGTTTCTGCTTCTTAAGTTCGTTAGTAGCATTGGCATGCTCGATTTAGCAATAATGGTTAGTAGGAAAATATTTTCTTATGAAATCCAAACAATTTAAATAAACCTAGCTAAAATGAAATAATTCAGACACAATTATTAACAGTACGAATACGCAGTAAAAAATAAATGACGCATTAATTTATCTCACAAGCAGTGTGTTTTTAATTTACTTTTAAAAATCTGAAATTAATAAATTATTTATTCATTAATTTTTTACTATAGTGGTGTTTAAAATCAGGCAGGCTATAGTCAAACGTAAGCCTATTAAATGTAAAAAAAAAAAACGAAAAATGTATGTGCATGAAGAATAATGAATATTTAACATTACTTGCTCTCTTTGAAAGCTTGAATAGTTATAATCGTTAAAACTAGTTAATTGTTTACAAACAAATGAAATGAATGTATATTGCTTAGTTAGAGAGTCTGGAAAGATTTATAGAAAACAAAAAGCCCTTATCAAAACAAAATCCAACATATGCATTTACCAATTAAACGCTCCCAAGCCCCATAAATCACTATTATCACAATCACAAATCAAATCAAAAAGCAAACAAAAGAACATAAACGATCAATTACAGCACAAATCACAATACATCACTTCCAATCAATTTAGCTAACCCTTGATCAACGTTGATCAATGATTAACCAGACAAAGCGCCCTACGATTTGACGACAACTAATCACAGATCAAATACACGTGTTTAATTTAAATTTAGAATACAAACTGTCAAACTTGCAAAGAAAAATCAACCCTATCAATTAGTTAGCGTTTGCCCAAACTATGTTTAACCTAACTTTTGTATTGTAAAAAGGATCTTCATCTATATGAAATATAGTTCACGTTCAAGTTTAATTAATTTGTTCATCTTTTTCTCCTTGTTTGTTTTAAAATGATAATTGAATTTTATAGTTTATGAAGAGCTTTTATATATCTAAATTCTTTTATAAAACGCGTCACTTGTCTATTCATTGGTTACAAACCTCGAGCATCAATCAGCGGAGTTGACAAGTAATAAGCGAGTGGGACAACTATATCAAGAAAACCTAAGAGCGAAAGAGACAGGAATCGGATTTTGTCTTTGTCTAAATTTCACTTTTTGTTTCGTTGGTCATTACTCGGTAGCGCCCAACATGGCAGTTGCGTGAAAAATATTTTTGCTTTTATATGGTGATTACGAGTGCTAAGTGTGAAAAAACTTGATTTACATAGTGAATTATTGAAGAAAATTTCATAGAACATGGTGATTTGCTATGTAAAAGGCTGTAAGAGCCGTAGTGAACGGAAAGATGAAAATATATCCTTTCATACGTAAGTACGATACTTTTACGACAATGTGACTTGATTATGACTAATTTAGGAGCAATGAGAGCCCTGCTTTATTGAAACGCTATTTATATGGATTATAAATAGTAAAATAAGACTAAAAACATAAATTGTTTTTATGAGATTACTCGGCTAAATTTAAAGTATAGTAAACTGTTTTACTCGCAAAGCGTTTGTCAAACATAGTTGTCATTTTGCAGTATTTTGAATTTGATCGGGTTAAACGGTTTTTGGTGATACCAGTTTCGTTTTGGCAATTTACCCAAGAAATTAAGGCAAAATATTTTTTTATAAAGATGATTTGAGTCAAAATAGGCATAGCAAAATATAGGCATATCACTCTGCAAAGAAGCACTACAATAATGACAAAAAAAAACATTTAGATTTTTTAATTATATACCACATATATATTTATTTTTATTTATATAGATTTCCGATGGATTTCCGATTTTTCAACACGTCCTGAGGATGCCACGTGGAGAGGCGAAACCCGTGTCGACGAGAATATCTTGCCGAAGGAGAACTACAAAACTTGAAGACACAAGGTACGGTGTTGGTAAGATCTTAAGAGCCACGGAGGCCACTTTGGTTAGGAGAAGAGGTGTGGCGGTAGTATATGGAGGAACACACCAAAAAACCATCAAGTTTGTTGTTTGTAGTCGGTTATGGAGCAGTCGCAGCGGAAAATCACTATATACATATTTTTTCCAGAGTTCCATAAATAAAGTACTCTGAATTGTAATGAAAAACAACGTAATCTGAATTTAAATAACAAAAAAAATTGTTAAGAAAAATACAAAAATAAAAGTTAAAAATGAAGTACATGAATTTAGATATTCCAAAGGAAAATTTCTGTTATTTGTAATATTCATGTACAGTTTTAGTTAAGACGTTTTGTAAATTTGTAGATATGTTTAAGTAGTTTTTTTAATATTCTTACTTTAAACCAGAAAAAATATTAACAAATTATTTAAGTAGTTGGTTATTACTTTATTCTTTGTTTTTTCAATGTAAATAGTTTTCCTTGAAATAAATATACATATAGTTATTTTGTTTACAAATCCTACTTAGTATAATTTATTCCTGCTTAAAATTTTATCGACATACTGTGTGTGCCATTTTTATATGAGTCCCTTTTTCAGGTGATAATAATGATTACGTACAACTTTTATACGTGTGTGTATGTGTGTAAGTATGAACAAAAGTAGGGGAATTTTTATGACTCTGGCAGCCCTGAGATTCTACGTCATTTGTCGTCGTCCCTTTCGGGTATACGCGCTTTTTCTGGTCCACAGGATTGAACGTCAAAGGTTACAAACAAGACAAAGTATGGCATACTTTTTACGTGATAGTTCTAAGGAGGTTAGATACATTTTATGTTCAAATTGCAATACAAACTTTTCGTTAGCTACGAGGCTACACCATTTTGGCGTGATAGTTCTAAGGAGGTAAGAACACACATAAGGTTCAAATTGCAATGCAAACTTTTTGGCACTTACGAGGTTCTATCACTAGGTTGGAAGGGCAGTTTTAATACATAATCGGGGTATTAGCATCACAAAACGTTCATTCATCAAGCACATCAGCCCGTGATTGCTGGATTGATAAGAACTGAGCGGTTTGATGGTTTGAGAACCTTTCGGAGATGTTAAAACCATTAGAATTATTTTTTAGTGTGGCACCTAATTTAATTTAGGCCTGTGTTTTAGTGTTGAAATATACCTAATTATATGTCATTATTGAATAAGATTTATAAATGCTATTCATAAAAAATAATGAAATTGATTCTTTGGTGTGGAATGAAGATAACTAAAGTTTCACAGCTGTGTTACAAAATTCCATGTATCCTCTATATACAGAGTGCATATTATGATTTTAACATGGTATTAATGCTATTCACAAAAACAATGAAAAAGATTATTTGGTGTGGAACAAAGATATTTGAAACTTAATTGGTTGGTTAGTTACTTTCCCTTTTACCTCTTAATGTAAGATGGTGACACCAGCATGACTATTAAATTAATCTATTCATATAACAAAGCTGAAGAGGATCAAAAATCTGAACATAGAATATATTTAAAAAAATGTTTGGGTTGGTATACTTTAAATCCATTACAGACCAGTTTTTCAGCAGTTTTAATTATTTTGGTCAATATAAATAGTCTACTTATTTAAACGTTCATAACGCAAAAACGGCTAAACAGATCATTATGTTTTTTGGTATGTTGGTAGTATCAAGTGTTAGGAGTGTGATAGGCTACTTTTATCTCAAAATAATGCAAGCGAAGCCGCGGGTGTTCAATAGTAATGAATAAACGTATCATAAGTCCATATGTAGTAACAAAATTACTAATAACATCAAATTAACAGATCTATGGTAATAACAACTCTATAGAATGCTCACATTTATTGCAAACACTCTGATTGTAGATAGTAGACAAGCTAATTATACTAAACTAACTCCCTTCTCGTCCCTACGGTAGGCATATATGCAATTAACAATACTATAGTTTAGCTAGACGTTTTTTTTTACTATAAGTAAGTTAAAGTACTGTGCATCAGTGGTTGGATGATATTTTTCTTCTTCTTATCTAATGCGAGTGGCCAACTCTGATGTCAAGAGTTTTGAAATCGCCCTAAGGGCCTCTGACATGGTTTAACGACTGCCGTTCTAGACAAACATCCGGGACCTACAATTTTCGCGTCATCCGACCTACGGAAGAAAATAAAGACAGATACTAGAAAGCTAGAAGAAAACATCTGGACAAGAATAGCGCAAGACAGGGAGTATTGGCGTAAGAGGGAGGAGGCCTATACCCTGCAGTGGGTCTCATTAGGCTTATGATGAGGATGATAAGTAAGTTCGTATGAGAGTAGCCAACTCTGGTGTCAGAGTTTTCAAACCACCGTAAGGGTCTCTGACATGGCTTAACGATTGCCGTACTACAAATAGCCGGGATATGGGATGGTAAAGTTACGTATAGTATTTTTATCTCATACAATTTCAACGACAAAACAACATTAAATAAAACCTCAAAAACCTTCAAAGAGAGATGATTTTTACGAAATTTCGCCTGAAATAATTGTGAAATAACAACACAGCTGCTGAAAAAGGCAACGGAATTAAACAGGTTATTAGAGTCAGTACCAGGTAATTGAACGTACGGCTGAAATTGGAACAAAAAAAATCTTAACTAGATTTTTTTATTTTTGTTGATGTTCTGTGCTTAACGCTCCCAACCAACACATTTTGTAAGACAGACTACCAGTTTAGTGACCAATTTTTATAGAAATAGTTTTAAGTGCTGGGAGTCAAACTGATAGCGACTAAGTTTACTGCTTGGTCTTTAATGGCTGTAGTGTACCTATTGTATATTTTGGTATATATTGTTTGAATTTGTCCTTGATACAGATGGAATCCAAGGACAATGTCTTTCTTGGAACCTGGCCTTTAGACCTGGGCGCCCAACACGATGTTTCTGCCCAAGAGAACTCCCTAGCGAAATCATTCTGCGGGGGAGTCACGACCCTTAGTCATGAGGAAATACAACTTAAAGAAAGAGATGCCGCTGGAGTAACACAAGAGGAGCGACCTGCGCGATCTTTAAGCTACTCGAGAGTGAACATGCGTTTTCAAGGCATATCAGAGGCCCTTAAGGCGATTTGAAAACTTTAGACACCTAAGTTAGCCACTCTCATACGAAGAAGAAGAAGAAGTAAGTATTATATTATATAATCTATGTTTGTATTTATATAGTACCCACGACACAAGCGTTTGCTATAGTGTGGGGCTAGATGTGTGCAATGTCCCGTTTTGTTTTTATTTTTATTTATTATTATTTGCGTAAGTGCTGCCACCATGGCGTACAAAGTTCAGCTGAAAAAGGCAGTGGAATTAAACTGGTTATTAGTTGAAAATTACCGAGCGCTCGCTGTAATGTCGCCGGCAATAAAGCCTGCGCGTTTCATGCACCGAGATATAGAGCTTACTAGAAATGTCTGTTATTTAGTGACCGACATTAAAACTTTTTACTTAATACTAAGATGTTAGTTAATAATCAGCTATGAATTTGGACTGATTTGGTCAATGAAACTCATGAACACAGTCAGGCTCTATATTTAATTGTTTATAAAATCAGTAAGTTCTGTATGATATTATTCAGCTTATATAAATGTTAGTAACAGTGTGGGTAAAATAATAAATATCTTAGAATTAGGTTGTGGTTGGATACAAATAAATAGGCATATAATCTAAACATTATGAAAATAAAGTTTGAAAAATGAAAATGGTACAAAATATCATTAAAAAATACAAATTAAATCTTAATTATAGTGTTTTTTAAGTAAACTGACTTTCACTGTATTATTAGTTCCCGTAAGGCATGATTAAATTTAGTTGTGATAACCGGTTATTACAACTAAATTTTAACCGACTTTGTGTCTCAGATCCTTAAACTTCCAAAATTACACAATCAGTTCCAGTCTTATTCTCTATCCTCGCTCTCAGCTCGGGGGGTGTTCAGTGGGGGACTAAACCCAACCCCCATTAAGGGGGGAGACGGGCCGAGGGGGGAGAGGGGGGCGTCCTTAATTACCGGTGCTTTTATAGTTTTAATGAGTTCATTTTGGACCGGGGCTAACAAGCGGCGTAATACCTATTTAAACCAATTTTGAAATTAATATTTGAAGTGCTGGGAAACTGGGGTGTCGATGTTTTTGTGTTCAGTGTGTTTGTTAGTGGGAAGGATAGACTGATGTCGTATCTTACAGGTCGTTAAATAGGAAATGATCATTAATTGGTATGATATGGATTGATGAATGGATCATTGTGTCGTGTATATTTTCGTCATACTTATGTAACATTGGGTTAAGTAACTATGGTAACTTCATTATGAGTTAGCTTCTTCTATGTCGTTTGATTTCAGGTCGTGTTACCGGTATGACGTCCACATTGATGATGTTGGCTGACACTGCTTTCTGTACGATTTCTCTATCTCTCTCTCTCTTGAACTGCATTATTTCTGGCACAGCCCGTTGATCTATACATACATGAAGTAAGTCAGACAATTTAATATTTACTTAATATATTTTTCTATTATATTCGAAATACCTAGCCTATATTATAGGTAATCCAGAGTCTAATCTACCTTCATAAACTATTTCATCCGAATCGATTCAGACGATTTGAGGGTGAAGAATTAACAAACATACACACACACACACATTAATTCACCAACGTTCGTCTTTTAATATTCCTGTGATTAGTTAGTAACACATCTTAGGTGGGGTAATTTTTCCCCAGTTTTTTTATCGATATTAATATCGGAAAGGTACAACCCCATCCCTAAAACCTTTATCAGCTCAGTTGCCGGTCGCGTCGACTATTTTGTCGATATTAATTAAAAAGGGGTCCGTGTACAAGTTAATATTAAAGAAAATTAAGCAATCTTCGCCCGCAGAAGTTGCTAATGAATTTTCGCAAAACACCCAGCTTTGCTTGTTACGTATTTTGAGCAGAAAAGCTGCGGTTTTGTTAATCATGTTTGTTTGTTTATTTAGGTGGTGATTTCACAATATACGAGTATATGTATAAAAGTAGGTAGCGTAGAAAGGTACAAAACTGATAATAGGATTTAGTGTACAATGAAATAGAAGATTAGCTAAAATAATTAGTGATTTGTACAAACATAACACTAATTTTATTTTAGCTATTTAGTTAGTTGAATCATTAGTAGTTAGACAAACTATGTATAGGTATATGTATAGCGCCTGGGCATCTTGTTGAGCTTTTACTTTTATAATCTAAATTAAACAAATAAGCAAGTATTCTGGGAACACAGCGCCATCTAGCCGCTAGTGTTCTAGTTTGGCATTCTAGTCTTTAGATGAGCAGCAATGATTTTTTTAGACGTGAGTACCTCGTCTCATTATTTGGCTTAAAAATCTTGGAATTGCTGTGACGTCATATTTTTTATATGGACAAAGCCTTAAATGCCAATAACAAGAAACAAACTAGGTACTAGAAAATAAATAAAGCACTTGGAAAACGTTTACTTAGTTAAAACTTCAAGATGAGAGCGTCATTTACTATCAACCAACCAAAGATAATCCCAAACGAACTCAATATCCTGAAATCAACACAGGCTTTGCTATGCCTACATGCTATCAACACACAAAGTCAAATTTAATTTAATCCCCTATCCCCATACAAGTATTTAAGACCACACCTACCCACACTCTCTCCCTGGGGTTGACCCCCCGAGGGGTTGGGAAGGGGTCAAACCCTCAGGAGGGGGGTATAATAGCCCCTCAATTATCGCCCTATTAAGTAGTAGGGACGCAATCGGAAGACCGCTGCGAAGCGACGGGATGGTTTATGGCTTTGTACTATACTTAGGTATACGTGTTTAAGTTTGTGTTGTGTTGTTGTTTGGAGGTACTGTTTACTTTTGTGTATGAGATACAGTAATACACTGTTAATTAAAAAAATAAGTAGCTATCGTCTCTCAGTGATCCTGTCAGAGACAATGGAATAACTTTTGGTACTAAGTATACAAGTTTTCTTCGTTTTTAAAGCTGTGTAAAATATTGACATCGAGACGCTTTTCTATAATGAGTAGAGTGATCTTCTGGGTTTTTTAATTTATCTTTATATTTACTCTGAAAAAGAGCAACGGTTTTTTTTATAAATGAGATAGGTTCACGCTTGACTACAACTTGCCTGATGTTAAGCAACGTTATAACTATGATCCAGCGCGCTTGCCAAGAAGAAACCGGTTTACTCATCATTGTGACTTTTACTATGTTTATAGTAGAAAATGTCAAAAATGATTATAATATGCTTCATTTCATGCGGATAAAGTAGAAGTTACTGACAGCCATTATTATACCCATAGTTAAATAATAAAAAAATATATCGATTCAAAAAATCAATCAAATCTCTTTAAAATACATCAAAGACGGTCAAGCCACCCACACAAATAAATTCAATATCACCTAATAAGCGTTTCAAAGTGATACCGACATTGAACATCATTTGTACGCTAAGTACATCACTAGTGATGTGAATCACCGACGATTTTATTGTCGATCAAGAATCGGATCAAATGAAGTATTCATATTAGATTGTAAGGGTGGTGTCATATTGGGAGTCGATATAGATGAGTCTAAAAACGAATGCGTTTCGTGATTTTTAAAACCATTTAGGTTAATATTGAAAATATTATTTTTGAGTTGATTTCACCAATATCAATAAAAAAACAGTAGGTAAGTGTTTATTTGTGTTTATAGTTTGTTTGTTCTCAAATACATACAGTTTTGATGAAATTTGAATATAAGGCAGTTATATGTACCTATACATTTCCGCGGATAACACCTCGGGTACCACGAGTATAAATTTAATTGTTACATGTACCTATGTAAATTTTCACTCAAATAGGTATTTCAGTTTTTTTAAATATTATGATGATGTGTCACGTTTATGTGTGTGTGCGTGATACTCAAAATAAAGAAAATACTCATGTTGTTTGTCCCAATCAATATATTTCTGCGTTTCCTTCCAACCAAACCCAAGACAAGTCTGAATATAACCTTAGAATAGGTGTTGTAATTGTATCCTAAAGCCTGCCAGTGTTGACAGAGACGTAATCAATAAATCACTCGCCGCTACAAAGGAATCAATGTGTGTTGATTGTGCAGCCAACGTTTGGTAGGTATAAGGGAGGTGTGAATGTCGATATCGATAAAATTGTGTTGTTATCGATAAAATTATATTCATATTATTGATAAATTAATATCAGTTGCGACAACTTATTGCTAACTATGTCGAGTTCAATAACTGAATGCTTACCTTGTATATGGATGTATCGCAATCTGTCTGATTAATTTTTTGTTTATCAAAAAGAGAGCAGTGTTCCTGAAATTGACATAAAATCCTTATTGAGAAAAAATGGGAAAAACTAAAAGAAGACGATAGATAGATAGTTTTTTTTTGCAGAATAATCTAGAGAGTACAAGTGTCAACGAGCAAACTAAGAGTATTGTACGGAAAATATGACTTATCCGTTATATTAACCGTTGATTCCAAATAGCTGTACATTATCAATACTAATAATTTTCCTTGTATCAAATAAACTAGATTAGTAATAGATAAATAAATAGAATGAAATTTCTTCCGGCAAAATCACAACATCACGATGTACCATCCCAATTAACAATCTAGGATCTACAATTTGGGAGGTCCGATAAAGTTTATCGATATCGATAAATACATCAAATTGTCTCAATCAAAGAGGCTTGGTGGTCCGGCGATGCTTTGATCAAATCTGCCGAATCACGGCACGCGTTTTAAATATGACGATGATATGACTCTTATGTCATTCGCCAGATCTATCGACAAATCGACGTGATTGCTTGACATCCCTATCAGTAATGAAATAAGGATTATTTTCGCTTGAATCTGGGTGATTAAATTGCAAGTATATTTGTGTAATAAATGAGATAAATCGGTGTCTATTAAACTGTTATTATACGTCTATTGATGGGGAGTTAATAAAATATTGTTAGGTAGTTACTAGGAGATGTGTGGCGATTTCATTTCGAAGTGATTTGGATAGTTGAATCATTTTGTAGTGGTAGAAGCTTCATAAAAATAGGGTCAGAATGATTGGTGACCTTTTTGATTGAACCTTGTCAAACAATTTTGGAGTTTCACAAACTTTCGACACTTGTGAATTTTATGCATAAAAATGTTAGGGAGTTTGGTGGCTGTTCAATCAGAAACCATGAATAATGCATACATATATGAACTAGATAAATAGGTATATGTAGTTATATTTATTTTTGATTCACAGATATATTGTATTAGATTTCATATTAGATTATTATCTGAGCGTATCATGTGTCTGTTACATTATTAAGATTTTCATTTGGCCAAATAACATTCTAAATGCATATTTCCATTTATTTTTACTAAACTCCTCTTACGAGCTAAATTATCACTCTTACTTGCTATATTTGATTTGATACAAAATTAACAACCTACATGACTCACCAAAAATTTCCCACTCAAGAAATTCCCTACCAATTTTTCTCCATTGCGGTATATGCTCAGTGCTCACTTAACCGCTTATAAATGCTCTCACATAATGGTTAGGCTACATTAGTCCGGTTGGCGCCCCGCGGCGGCAAAATTGCGCTAAAATTGGCCCCCCGGGCGGCAAAATCACTAACACATTAACTTTATTGCTTGCATATTGAGTACCGTAATTTGCAAGGGAACGTTTGTTTTGGTTAATGATGGATACTTGTGTGCTTTTTGGGTGTTGATTAATGATTTATGATGAGACGGCATGTGGTTGAGTAAGAAGAGATATTAATTTACAAAAACGTGAATAAAGAATAAGAATACATAGATACATCATTTCTGACTAGATTTTGAGAAATTCAAATTTGAAAATATTTATTGCTCCTTTTTTCGTTTGTTCTAGATAAGAATTCACTTGCACGATGAGTCCGTAATGCATTTAGCGTAAATTTATATTGTAAAATACATAAATGCTTTTAAGAGACATAGTTAAATTTTGACTTATAGAACAATCCCAATCTCAAAACCATCAGTTCATAAACTTTAGATATACTAGATGCACATATGTATGTAGTTCTGAATATTTATTGTCATTTAAGTATCTTTTGCCACTTGTTTAAGTATCTTATGCCACTTGTTTAAGTATCTTATGCCACTTGTTTAAGTATCTTATGCCACTTGTTTAAGTATCTTATGTCACTTGTTTAAGTATCTTATAAAACATCAAGAGAAAGTGAAATTTAATATTAATTAATAATGCTTTACTAACCTAGAAACAATAAATAACTCCTGAATGTTACTTAAGTTGGGAAATAAATGGCTTTATTTATTTATTTATTTTATTTATGCCACTTGTACGACTATAGTTGAGTCATAAATCCAATTTTTAGCTGACTATTTAATAACCGTATGTCAGTATAACCATCACTTAACATTAACAGCCGCAAACAAAACAAATCACCAAGAATATTTCTATGAACACCATAATTTATCACACGAAGTATTCTCGAGCGATAAATCGTAGACATTCCAAGCATTCCTACTTACGAGCCACTTTGAATCAATATTCAAAAACGAAACCGATCCAAATGAAGTCATAACAATGGGGCTTACGTATTAACAAAACGACACATAACTTTCCAAATCTTAACCAAATTTGAACTGTGTATTGTTATAAATAAAGTCTAATTTACAAAGACAAGAGTTAAGGCTTTAAGAGTCGATGTCGACTTCAATTTGCATATTTTCCTCCCTTTTACTCTTGCACTGAGGTCGGTAAATAGTTGGGATGCTTCGGAATGAAGCGTTTTGCTAGACTTGTAGTTGCATCTTTGTTAGTGGAGTTTTCTTTGATTCTTTTAGTTTATAAGTGGTTTTCAAGTTATTTAATATGGTAAATAGTGGTGGATAAACTTGAGGCAAATGTCACTTTTACTGTACAAAAAAAAACATGATAAGATTTTATACCTTATACTTATTCGTTGAAACAACACATTTATTTACCTAGTTAAATATATTGTTATGTATTTGTTCATCGCTGTAAACCACATTGACAAAGTAACATACTAACTGCTAACGACGGCTAATAAAAAATATTGGAACCAATTTAAAACTATTTTCGTTTAATAGTAGATTGGCAAACCTAACCTCGCAATACTTTTGGTGTTGGCGAGAGCTTTTTTATTGTACTAATCCCAAATTTATTAATTTCTATAATAGTATCTCAACTTTATCATATTCTAATAAAAATGACACCAACACTTATGCAAACTGCAATAAAAGCCTCGATCCCTACTTATCTACACCGTCGAGCAGTTTTATTGACACATAACGGTCAATTTCACTTTACCGAAGCACTTGTTGTGCTTAATTGGCTGATAAAAGTATAATTTTTACTCAAGTAACAGCAAGATAAGCTTACTTTGTTAACTTTGTGAGTGGTGACGTGTGAGCGAAGAAAGTGTTTTTTTTTTCAAGTTGTATCTTTTTCTATCCATGAATGTATGTTATCCATTTATATTCGTTTTCATCCACATAATTAATAATCACGTATAAAATCGATGGATCTGAGTAGTAAGTGTATGTTTTATTGGGGTAATTAATGGATTCAAAATCATTACATAGTAAATTATATGCGATTACCAGAATCATCACAGTTAGTTTTAGGATGGGTGACTTGATGAACTCTAGACACCAGAGTTGGCCACTCTCATTCGATAAGAAGAAGAAGAAGAAGGGAGGGTAACCGAAAAGTGTTTACATCTAGAATTCTAGGCCTAGCATTTTCGATCAATCTTGTCAAATCAAAATATTACAATAAAAGATCCTTAATATACAAGCTAAACAGCTCTTTAGACTCCTGCATTACATTCAAAACTCTTATAAGATTACTAAAAAAAATAAGCCTGCATTACATTCAAAACTCTTATAAGATTACAAAAAAAAAAGGAAAGCTAAAACCCTTGTAAGTCAATACTTTTATATATCCATAATATACCCATACATATTATAAGAAAGTGATTATTTCCACGGCTTCATAATGTAATCCAATAAGCTGATTATTTTTACACACAATTTCTTACAAGAAGTCTGCAATCGACTTGTATTCCACTTATAAATTATCATTATTGTGATTTCGCACGATTATCACGTTTCTTGCTGTGTGAAACTATCTTTAATTGCGATTTTATTTTCATCGCTCTTATTACTTAGAAGATCTCGTATGTACTTACCCGTGTTAATCAGAGATATAAAGTGGTAGCGTATTTATTTATTTATATGCTATTTATTTAAATAATACGGTACATAACATACCTACCGGTAAAGTTTCTCATTTCCTTTTTGTTGGACACCACATTCTTCTTTTTCCTGTATGCTTATTTATCTCCAGGCAAAGGTTGCCTGGAAGTGATCGCTTTCGGCGCTAAGGCCGCCGCTTGTGGCGCTTGTTAGTTTTTTTTATGTACTGTTTGTTTTTAATAAGGGTCAACAATAAAGAGTTTATCTATCTGTCATACCAATTAGATAATATTTTAATTCAAGTAACATCTCATTTTTCAATACTTTAACGTCTAGGTTAATATTGTATACAAAATTTGATTTAAATTGGTCAAGCCGTTAATGTGTGAAGAAAGAACTAATAAATCAACACATTCAAAAACTTTCGCTTGTAAGATATTAGTGTTGACCGTTAATACATATTTGTTTCCTATAAGTTTGTTTTGTTAATAAAAGTAAGCTTTTGTGAGAATGATGGCCTCTGGAGTCCAGTACCTACATTGCGTTTCATTGTAACCTTTAATAAAAAGAAGAGGAAAATAAGATTTTCAATTTTAATATTTGCACTAAATTGTACTCAAAATCTGTTTTACGTCATCATCATCATTATTATGAATTGCCCGCAGTTCAAATCACAAAACACAACTAGTTAACTTTTAACACACACACTTCCCACCTGTCAAACACACACACGCACATTGCAGGGTTTAATTACTAATCAACGATATCTTGAATACCGGTGCCGGGCCGATGTAGACCTGTCACTGGTTAACCAGGCGGTGGGTGAGGTGGTTGGATGGGATAGTTGGTGTTTTGGGGTCTTTGAGACCATTATGAAGAATTATGTTTTTAAAGTAAGGTTTAATAATTTTGATATGAAATTTTGTTGTGTATTTCAGATTATAAATTATTTTATGTTGGGGTCTCTGAGACCATTATGAAGAATTTTGTTTTTTAAATAAGTAAGCTTTAATTTATTTACTTTGAAAATTTGTGTATTTCAGATTACAAATTATTTCATGTTGGGGTCTTTGAGACCATTATGGAGAATTTTGTTTTTTAAGTAAGGTTTATTATTTTTGATATGAAAATTTGTTGTGTGTTTCAGATTATAAATTATTTCCAATAACTAAGATCACAAATTTACAGATTGTTATTAGTAATGTTTAATTTTGTGAGACCATTATGAGGTTAATTTTATAGTGTAATATTGAATTAAAATAAAATAAATGCATACTTACTATGATAAAAACATGATAATATGTATTTTCAGTAAAATTTCTTCATATTGATGTGCATATTTTTCTTTGTTTTCCTAAAATCATTTGTATGTGGGTTTAGATTTGACAAATGCAAATTTAACAAAATGTAGATATCTTGTACAAATGAAAAATATATACATGTGTTTATTTAAAAAATTACGTTATTCAAATTGTACTTTTTACTTTGTTTTTAAAATGTGTTAAAATTTAAAAGTTACTAAAACAATACTAAATATTTACGAATACATGTGTTTATTTACAAAATTACGTTATTCAAATTGTACTGAACAAAAACTCCCATTTTCGCTTACATCAGAAGCGTAACAACAGTAACACAAAAATCATGTTCTTTATTCAAACATAAACACTCATTAAGGGGTTAAAAGCACTAACATAACGAGCGTCGCTACTGGTATGAACAACTTTTTACAGCCACCTCTTTCACTCACGTATAAAATTATATATATCACTCGCTCACTCTCAGCAATTAAGGCAAAACGGTAGCAATGGAAGAAATTAGTTAAAGATACTTAACCAGTTTCTGGGGCTTGTGTCAACACACAAGTAGCGGGCCGCTTTTTGTACATTTAAATTTCGAACCTTTTTGTTTTTTGTTCTTTTGTTCGACTGTTTATTTTCGGCCAGTGCTCGAGAATAGTGGAAGGACGAGTGTGATTTTTTAAATTATCATTATCATCGTCATTAAATGCCGTTTTTGTGTTGAAGATTGCTTTTCGTTACAGCAATACCTACTTTTAAAGTTTCTGTGTAGATTAAATGTTATGTAATACACTGTTTGTAGGTAATGATAATATGATAAATGTTCGATTAGTTCTGTTTTACAACAAAATCATATAGGAATCATATAGTCTGCCTAAGGAATTACCAAAGATGATCTGATCAACTATTAACATTGACAGTCTTTGGATGGGTGATCGGTGATTGGTCATCAGTATGGTCCTTTGCATACTATGATAAACTCTATTACTCATTAAGTTAAGCTGTAGGTAGATTTTAGCAATTCACCTTAGTCCTTTAAAATATCTTAATATTACTTAAGATATGACTCTTGGGCGGTTTGAAAAACTTTAAACGTATCTGTTATCCATGTTTGATAAAAAAAAAGATAAAAAAAAGATAAAAAGCATTCATTTGCTCAAAAACACGATGTCATTTTCACATTATATAAAAGTGTCTAAATTATTCAAATTCAACGACCTATTAAAACTATTTTGAATTTGATTGGTATATTTTCAAACATCCCAATAGTTTAAAGCCCCTAAATTTCAATGGAATAAATAAGCACTCAAAATATTTTCTTTTAGCGATCCAGTAACTGGATCACACAAAGTGGCGTCTCATTAGCGCTAATGTTATTATGTACATTCAAGGGTTAAATTATTACTTAAATTTTAATTCACACAAAAAAATATTAAAGCGAAAGTTTGTTTGAACGTACTATAAAACTGTGTTGATTCTTCTATTTCTGTCAAACGGCTAGGCAGAATTATATGAAATTTTACTTAGATAGATAGATATTAATGGATACCAAAATATAGGTATTACTAGACTTAAATAAATCCATCATATCATACTTTTTCCACTATGATGGATTTATTTATATGCAATTTTTGGTGCCAAAGAAACCTATTTTGTATCTTTCAACTTCTCTTAAGATATTATATTATTATAGTACGGTTACAGGTAACACCGCGTGGAACTACTAGGGTGTTGATAAAAACCTGCGCTGAAGTGTGAACATGAATTATATGCGCTTTGTTTACAAAATAACTCGCCCGAGAATAAGAATTGGACATAATTCATTAACATTTAAATTAATTATGTAAATGTAAGATGGTGGTTAAAAATGTACTTAATACAAGCTTATTCTAAACTAGTGGACGCCCGCGGTTTTGCTTGCATAATTTAGGGATAAAAAGTAGCCTATGACACTCTATAAGACTTTATAGTACCTACATACCAAAAATTATGATGATCCGTTCAGCGTTTTTGGGTTAATAAACAGATAAACAGAAATACAGAATAAACAGACAGAATTTTTAAACCACTGAAACGTGTTTTGTTATGGATTTATATTATACCGAAACATTTTTTGTCTACATCTTCATTTACAGATTTATGACTCTCTTTAGCTTTATTCGTATTATATGTATAGATATATAGGTATAGATAGATAGGCAAAACATGTCTGTAGAACTATAATCCAGCGATCTTTAAAACGAGAGTGAACCGGTTCTTATTGGGTAAGCACGATACATCTTAGACCATAGTTGTTGCTTACCATCAGGCAAACTATGGTCAAATGCAGACCTGGTTTAGGTAAAAAAAAATGTTATGGAAATCGTACCTAATTAAATAAATCAGCCGATAATAGACATTTAATTTGTTAAATTAGATTGATAAGACTATATTGTTGCTCAGAACCAACTTATTCTAGTGTCTCAAGTTACGACTTTATAGTTAAAAGGTAACTCTTCCAGGTAACCAAATCTGGTTTAATGAAATCTTAATTAAATTAAGATTCGCGAACATTCATTATTATTTCAACAAAATACAATACTAATGAGAATAAAAAAACAGTTAATTGTTTGTTTCATAGTTTTGTGTTCTATTTTTTAATTAATCAAAGATTTTTAATGCATCCGGCTTGTGAATGGACACATCAATAAAACATGGCGCTACGAAATTGAATCGTTAGACCTTTCTCGTATAGCGATGCTATAGTCAAAAATACAAGGGGTCTTTAAATTTCAATTTTACGCACTGTTGTTATAATCATTCAAATCAGAGAAGTCTCGCCGCGTCGTCGAATTTTTATTAAAATACGGCAATCATGAAACCTTAATAAATTTAAACAGATCATCATGATTTTTAGCATCTAAGTAGTATAAGCCTTGAGAGTGTCATAGGCTACTCTTTATTCCAAAATAATGTAGTGATAAGCTTTTGAGTCTTATTATAATGATTATGCTGACCACTGTATTATAGTTCCCGTAAGCCGTAAGGCATGATTAAATGAATAACAAAACTATCTGCCGAAACTAATTTTCGGCATAATTATTGACGTAAGTGCTAGCCGGTTATTACAACTAGATTATGATGACCCTTATTGAAATTATAGCGAGTACGAACCAAAAAATCATACTCTGTATATTTATAAGTCATTCTTAAGCATATCTTCACGACATAGTTCCCTGACAGACTGACAGACAGACATCAGAACAGTTTCCTTCTCTACTACAATGTCTGGGTTCCACTCCATCGCCTGTTGCTGTTGCAATATTAATTGCTAAATAACAATATAATTGGCATTTATAACTGTTAACGATCGGTACAAATAGTTGCTAGGGATGTATGTTGTCCGGCAAAGTGTTGTCTATCATATTTCTTCCAGCTATTTCGTTTGGTTTATTTTTGTTTTTAGAAATAACGTTTGCGGTTAAGGCAGTCACTATATGCAATACACATAGCATTAAGTTTTATCTTGACAGCAATGTCGTGATATCTAATGTTAAGTAAATCAGATGAAAGCTAGATATCTGCTCATGAGTAATTATGTAGATAAATGGTTTACTATAAAACATTTGTGTTTGTAGATATTAAGTTTCGTAGTCATATCTATCTAAATATATGAAAACATCTTTTTTCAGTAAAAGTGATCACTTCTAGACAACACAAATTCGAATAACGTTACGCTACGTAAAAACTATAGTAATTAAATAACTTAAAATGAAAGTGAGAGACTATTGTTGGTTTGTTTACTCATATGTACTAATTTTACCGTAATTATAGCTTTGTGAACTAATATTATTATTATTATTTTTTATAATTTCCTCGCCATCCTACGGTTGCCTGGAAGAGATCGCTTTTAGCGATAAGGCCGCCATTTGTGGCATTAGATTTTTTTTCCGTTTTGTATTTTTTTTTTATGTGATGGTCCAATAAAGTATTCAATCAATCAATATTCCCAAAAAATATCCGCCAAAAACTACATTTGTCATCTCTAATGATAATGCTCAGACGCACAATAAGTACACAATTATCAATTTAATTGTTAGAAAACGTGGAAAAAAATCACTTAGAAAGGCATTAGTGTCTGTAAGCGAATTGTTAATTGTTTTAATTACTATTTATTACTGTTTGGGTAGGAACAGGGTTATTTGTTAATTTGCAGACTTATTGCATGACAAAGTTAAAAAAAATCTCTTCCTTGACTTGTTTTTCTCATTAGGTAATGAGGGTCAGTAGTGATAATGTTTGGAAAATAACAATAAATATACGAATGGATAGGTAATTCTTTATTACAGTAACACACAGTTAAAAAAAGTAGACAACTGAATATCAAATTATTTTATTGTCACAATTCCGCTTCATATAGTTAAGGACTATCTGAGTTAGGATAATAAAGAAATCTTCAGTTGTGAAATATTTTCTTATTAAGTATTAGTAAGTAGAATTAAATAACTCTTTGAAAAAGATAAATATAATCTAAATAAAACAACATGAAATGTGCACAATAGTTTATTTCATATATATGTACATATGTGTACTATATTGATACAATATATATGTACTTCTTGGCCCTGAACCAACTAAAAATACGATTTAAACTGTGTGTTAATTTACATTTTACAAAAAGATTGATGATTAATTTTATTTCATAATTATTTTATTAGTCCTCACATATTTATACTAACCCTGTTTATAGTGTTTATATATTTCTCCCCATTAACAATGATGGTATTCCAAGGCAAGATAAATAGTTTACAACGCTAAAGAATGTAAGTTAAGTGAAAGGGTAGTGAAAGTTACATAATTTATCGATTAGAATTTGCGAGTTTTTATCGTATATTTGTATATTAAATACAACGAGGGTGTAAAGTTTAATGTGTGTTTATTATTTATTAAAATTTTATGTACCATTAGTTTTCATTTCTTGGAAGAGGTCGTGTGTTATTCATACCTATTGTGTTTTGTATAGAACTATTGCTATACCTATATGTATGTTTATATAAAAATGTGTCTCTGGTATAAAACTGGTGTTCAGCCCGATCAGATAGATTGGGAAGCAAACTGAGAGATTGAAAGTACAACATTATTTTACAGATTTATTTTTCTAAGCAATTTAAACTACCTGTAAACGATTGAAAGTTAAAAATCGTAAGAAGAGTCATCTACTATATAAAAATAAGTCGGGTTTTCCTTCCTGAATGTGTAAATTTTAAATAATATGTTTTTGTTTGTTATACTAAAGATGCGGTAATTTCTCGTACAGCTCTATTTCATGTAAGAATTTATTCAATTTGGATCCTTCACTAAATAAGTAGTCATAATTAGAATCCATGGTCTGGATTCCAAATAGGATAACTCTGGTCAGAATTTTAGATTCCTCTCTTACATCTGGCGTCCAATAAAACATTATAATATCTTCAATATTGTCACAATAGCTCGAAATAGTTCTTTTGAAATCTATTTTTTTGCCCTTTCTCAAATTCAGAATTGCTTTCCTTATATTTTCAAAATCATACTTCGTGTATAGTTCTCCCATAATTCCGTATACGTTATCCACCATATCGATATACATTCGTAGAGCCATTGCCCTATAATTAACTGTTCCATTTACGTTTTTAAATATTTTCCATCTATTTACAAGAACTTTGTTGAAGGTCGATAAGAATTTGCGAGTTTCTGCCATACTTTTAGCCATTACTGTAAACTCTGGAATTATGGTCTCAATAACATCTTTGTCCATGATTGCTTCGAAAAATCTTGCTTTTGATTTCATAACAATTGTCAAATATTCTGTAATTTCCTGTAGTTTATCATCTGGAAGCTTCTGCATTTCATTTAACAACTCAGCCAAATAATCGGAATAGGCTGGAAAATCTTTGCAAATGCTAAAATGTTTACATGCATACTTCAGATTCTTTTTCTTTGCATGGAAAATAACATTTGATGCTATCTTTGACAATTTGCTGCTTAAGAATTGGCGTTTGCTTTTATTGATTTTGGTTTCGTATTTGTCAATCAGTAATCTATATTGAGAAGCGAATATTTTGTCAACGGAATCAAGAACATCAAGTATTTGGTATTCTTCTTCAAGGCGATTTAGCATTATTTTCTCCGATAGCAAATCAAAATAAGACTCTACTTCTAACTGGTATGTATTAGCAGCATAATCCAGATGTTCATTTCTGTCTATGGTTATATTGGTTTCATTGTAAATAACACTTGCAAGAGAAAATAATTTGAAAAGACCATTGTCTATTATTTGCTTTTTAAATGTTATGTAAACTTTTTCATTGTGAAAAAAGTAGCTCCATGGAAGGACATTAGTATGACGCGACAAATCTGCTTTTACAACTTGATCCTTATCAGTATTTTCTACTTGATGAGTATGTTGTTTTCGGTTTTTACTTTTATTTTGTAACTTAACTTTTATATTATGGTTCACATACGTTCCATGTGTATCATTTACTTTGATTTTCGAATGCTTCTTTATTATTACCTGTCTATCATTATCTATTTTACGTTGACTACTGTCTTTTTCTTTATCTGGATTATTTTCACCAACTTTTACGAGCACTTGATCTTTATCTTTCACTTGTATCTGCATATTATTTTCTTCGCTTGCTATTATGTTTATTGTAGAATTGCTCCATGATTTGTTGTTTACAGTGCTATCACAGCGTATTATTGTTATCACTGAAATAATAGATAAAAGTTACCTGATTGCATTGAACCTCAGAATACAGAATAACTGAACTTAGCTAAATAGTGTTGTAATATGAAACAAATAGATACCTCTGTTTGATATAAATAAACTACTTACGAGCTCCAAAACCAATTGTTATAATATAAATTTTGATCCTGATCATAGTTGTATATTTCAATCACATTATAATTTATTTTTACAACACTTTCATATTCGTATCTGTAATTTCAGGTACAACAATATTAAATACACTTGATACATCATTAAACGCGAAATGCCTAACAGTGAGTTATGGTAATTATATTTTTAATTGTTCTTGTCGCTAATTATACATACATTACAGCATTTTACACTATAATAAAATCCTTGTAAGAACGTACATATAATAATTTAGTAACATCGCAAACAATCGTCTGCTATTCGTTACTGTTAGTTTTAAAAGACGCGTAGCAAACACGGGCGATATTCACTTAATAAAACATTTAAAACGAATTTGATTTTTCATTCAAAATAATTTATACAAAATCTTAATTGGTACAATAGCATTGACAGTAGTTGTAGTATTTGCTAAAGTAGTGTAAAATTCCTGAAAAATTGTACACTAAATTATAAAAAAAATGCTGAAATTTAAGGAGATAAAAATAACGAAGATATTTTTAATGATGTATATTATTAAGGGTTATAATCGATATTGGAATACTTAGAGCCTTCAGTGAGAAGAGTTTTGTCTACATTTAGTATGTGTTTAGAAGATCCTATAACTAACAAATCAATCAATGTTTTCACTTCAACCGCTACGTCCGTAAGTTGCAAAAATGGCGTTAATATAACTTCAAACTTATTGATAAAATCCACTATTACCATTTGTATATCTATTGTTTCATTGTTTGCCCATGATTGTATACTGTTCACTAATTCATTAATTTCTAACTGAATATTCTTCTCTGATAACACCGCAAATGGTCTATCCATTAGGTCAATCAAAATTCTTAAAGCTTTTCGAGAAACAGTTATGGTTTTTTCTTTATCACCATATGCTTCATGTCTATGCATCAGAATATATCTTACATATGCTAATATGCCTCGAACCCTTGATATATCCTTATCTATGTAGTCAAATTTAGACTTAAAAATTTTAGCTACATCTTCACTTATTACCCTTCTTAGAAAACCATATTCAGTTTTCATTTGTAACTGGTCTCTTAAAGTTTTTGCAATGATATTGAATTTCGTGTTAGAAACCATAAGGATTTTTCCAATTATTACATTCAAATAATCGGACATTACAGGATACTTTCTACAAACAGCAATTTTGGTACATACAACTGAAAAACTTCGTTTCTTTTCATTCAAAACTATTTCTTTTGCATTATGTTGAAGTTTTTTCCAGTCAGTTTTACTTGTTTCGTTATGTTTATGCTTCAACGTAGACTGGATTTCCATGATCAAAACGTTGATTTGATATTCTAGCATTCTGTTTGCAGTGTCAACTAGATCAAATACATACAATTCTATATGTAGGTCGTGTTCTGCTTTTTGTATTTTTTCATGCATAGGCCTGTAATACTCATTCATCAAATAAAAATAATCGTCGTTGACATGTTGAAAAGTTTCCGTATCATTCGTTTGGTGTTTTAAACTTGCTTTGAGTTTTTTGGCAAAATTTGTAATTTGCTTATTGCCCGATGATGATATTTCATTAAAGATATCAAATACCGAAAATTTGTGGGCCATTTTTAATGATTCTAACATTTTATTTTTGATATCTTCACTGATTTCGTCTTCAGTAATTTGATTATTTTCTTGTTTCATATCTTCTACTTTTAGTTCATTTTTCCAATCAATCTCATCGATTTCTTTAAATTGTCTAAAATTGTTGTTTTTTTTATTTTCTTGAAAAGATTGCGGATTATCGGAATTCTGAGTATATACATTTTGTTTGTTAGATTCAGTAAATGTGCGCATTGAATAGTCTCCAACAAACTTTACGGCATTATTGCAATTCGATAATGATATATCTGAAAATAACAATTGCTAATTACTTACTAATTTATGACATCACATCGAACTAATATTATAAAAGCAAAAAAAGATTATGTATGAGGGGCACAAACTTATAGAAAAACCTAACCTAATAAGATTAGTGGGATTAAATTATAGCAGTACAAAATATAATATGCAGAAGTTCTTTTCTGTTTATAGAAAACAAAAAGTTGAGATAGGTCGACATTAATCATAATAATAACTATACAATTATATATGTAACTTACATGTCATAAAATAAAAATAAATAGGGAAAAATATATTGCGCCCCATCATAGCAGCTAACAGTTTGTGTTGAAAATATTAAAACAAATTAAAATTTTCAAATACTAATTATATGGCTCTAATTACTAATTTTATGCTTTTAATTTCATTGGTTCGCGTTATTTCGTGTTATTAATTTATAGTAAATTTGGGAATGAAATTACAGTATTGGTTTCTCTAGTGTTTCTAGAAAATCTAGAAGTGTATAAACCACGAATATGGATATAAAAGTAGAGATTCATAAGTGTAGTAATAAAAGTGAACACGAATATCTCACTAAGATAAAAAAACCGTTAACAATACAAAAACGGTTTGTCTAAAAGGCTCTGAGGATTATCAGGATTAAAACACCTTACTCTAAACAAACCATAAAAGTCAAATTTTGTATCTTTTGTACTCAATAATTGACTTACAACAGGATTAAGGAGCGAGCATAATAATTTTGACAGATGACATTTGGGATTGATTTCTGACATTGACAATTATGAACATAGCTTGAATGGAATGTATTGTAGTCGTAGTTTGTTTTTGTTATGTTTCTCAATACAGTGAAATGGTGGGCTAGTACACTATAAATAAATTGAAGTATTTGTTCGTGGAAGGATTTTCTGTCATGCGAGCTTATTGAAAGCGACAATGATTACAGTTTGGGCTTGATAATAAAGTGGTTCAGATGTTAGCAAAGTAATGAATCTCTTGTACAGCTTCAAATTTCAGTAACAAGTCAGATTCACCAATAACTACTATACATATTAAAAGAATAAGCAGCAGAAGCGGTCGCTCCGTAGCCATAAACGGCATGCATGATGATTATTATAAGTTTAATCAAATCAAGCTATATTGACACGGTTCTAATAATCAATCCTATAAATTAAATTAAATTGTGTTACGATGTACTTAATAACGAAATTGAAAAGTTCAATAATAATCATACACCATTTGTATAACTATGATATGTCCCATAGAAGTACCTACATCATTTAATTTTATAAATCCAAATCCCATATTATTGCAATCAAATAATTTGCCAATAGCCTTCCAAAGCGCTCATAAAGATCCAATCATCAAATTACACATTGCCAAATGCTCACTTGACATTTGATGTTATGTCAGTTTGACAGCTCGCCATTATGCCGTGATTGGCTCATTGTAGATCGCTGTCAAGGATGGACGTGGGTTTTACTTGTAAACAATAGGATTTTGAAGTATTGTTGGGTTTTGGGTGGAAGAGTGAAACAAGTGAGATTTTTTGGGTTTTTGTAAGGTTTTTTTTTACTTTAATTTAAGTGACCGTATTGAAATCATGAAATAAGGACAGACGTTGATTAAATATGTTTTGAGGGTCCATCTCAAAACAAATAAAATTTTGTGTAAATTTTCTGTAACACACGGAATCTCACTGATGCAATTCTTTATACTTATCCTATCGGCAAGTTCTCGCAACTCCTGCGCTTTGTAGTTGATTTTAACCCAAGTGCTTGAAGATTTATTTAATTAAATGTATTAATAGCTTGCTCCTTTTATAAAGTAATTTGTATAACAACTATGATCATGTCTGTCTATGTTGATAAAAAAATACTGCCTTAAATATTAAAACCTGGGCTTATATCACTTTCCCACCACCCACCTACACTCTACAGAATTAACCAATAAAATTGGATTCTACCCGGTTTGATACACTCCAACACTTCACAATAGACTCAATCGTTTTCACATTATGACACTCAACAACAAAGACACACTTTTTTGACGTTAGCTAGGTTGGAATTGACTTAAGTTGTAAAGTTTGGTGTAATCCGTAATGCTTGGAAAAGCAAGGTTCTATATTTATGATATTTTGTTTACTGTAGTACGATAGTCATATTTAAATAAACTAATAATATAATCATCCCCAGCACGCCTCAACTGTCTTTCAGAATCGCACGCGCGGGTGTCATAATACCTAACTGAACTGCCAATTGAAAAATTAAATAAAAAATAATTAAACATGTTATAATAAAAACAATGAAAAATAGTTAGTCCTTGAATGAAAAATCCGTTGAAAGAGAGTGCAAAACAAACTCATATCAGTTTAATGTTTAATAAACATTAATTGGGAATAATAATTGCAATTATAATTAAAAGTTATTGCACATTATACTATCTTTAGGTCACAGGCGGACCTAAGATATGAGCACTAACTATATGTACTCAGCTCCGCCCGCGTTTTCTATACGACTAATACAATTTTCTTTATTTTTGTCAGGAAGGTGTACTATATATTTCCATGAGCAACGTAGTAAGTAAATCTGCTCTCAGGTACCTGTGTTGTACGTCAAAAAAATCAGCCACCATCATCATCAACCTGTAATCGCTGACTAAACTGCTGAGCATAAAATCCGCGTTAACCATTTTGCCTTTTTATTTTTAACTTATAGATATAGTACATACCTAAAACACAATACTATCTCGTTATTAAAATTTTGCTATAACAGTAGAGAAACCTATAATATCTCTTTCTTACTACTTTTTTCTTCGTAAGACTGTATCACAACCGCTAAGCCATGTCAAAGACCCACAGGGCAGTTTGTAATCTCTAACCACTTGAAATAATATCATACACAAACTCCCACGCAAAAACGATAATGTTCCACCATTCCAAAATCTTATGAAATTAAATTGTCCGTAAACATCAGATGCTCAAGCGAATGTTATTCCCACAATGTATCAAAATCTCTCAAATTTTACACCTGCTTAATTTTTTTCGAGATTTTCTAAAGATTTCGTCCAAAAAACGTGACGAATCCATCATTTTCGGATTAGTCTTTTGTGATGTGGCAAAAAAAGATGTTACGGATGAATTTTGTTAACCACGAGTGAACGCGGGTGTTCTTTCTGTTTTGGACTCTTGTGATTTGTAAATACAACGTACTTGATTTTATTTATATAAGTATATAAACGTTATTATTAGGAGATAATCTTCATGGTTTCGAATAATTAACTTTATTACAACACATGAGTAATGTTTATTAAAGATTTGTGTGTGTGTTAATGTGTGTGTGTTTCTTCCTGTTCCATCTAAGTGTACAAGTGGCTAAACTAATTTGAATTGAACTTGGTATGGGGACAGATTAGACGTTTTAGAGCGTTTAATCGTTGTAGTAGATTCCTTGAAGTCAGTTATTACTGT
This sequence comes from Macaria liturata, assembly GCA_964023185.1. Lineage (NCBI taxonomy): Eukaryota > Metazoa > Arthropoda > Insecta > Lepidoptera > Geometridae > Macaria > Macaria liturata. The sequence goes on from OZ026806.1 coordinate 17,491,454, forward strand.
GCATATACCTACTACTATGTTGTGGTCTTGAAAGCAGTGGGTATGTTTTTAGACAAATAAGATACTAGATTTAGTGACATTATATATGTAGGTCTCGCGGAGATAAGCATAATGCAGTGACCAGTGGAGTTTTGAATTAACAAACTCGAGACACCAAACTTAAGTATCTACTATCAGATTGGTGTTAATTATAATATTTTCTTGCAGCAATTAAAAAATCAGTGCACCGCTACGTACAATTATTTTCATTTAATTACCAAACCATTTTGTTGCGAAATCTTGTTTTCGCTCGTAAACTCGATAATTACATTTAAATTAAATTTTTAATTACTTGTGTAAAGTCTTAAAAAGACCGACTACCCATGTAGAACAAACTCATTAAGTATTTTATGACCTAATTTTGACTGATTAAATTGTGACGCCTATTATTATGTAACGGATAAAAAATACCTATTAATTTCGATATCAAGTTAAACTTTGGCTGAGGCTATCGGTGGTATCAACAAGTTAAGGTTGTGGGGTGAAAGTTTCAACTTATAAAAGTTTTTATAAGTTTAAGTTTAGTAGGTATTATATTGGTGGTAGGTATTATTTTCGTAATTATTAAAAATCTTTATACTGATGGGATCGTACATTGTCTAAGTCATTGCTTAGAACTCTGTGAATGTGTAATGTGGTGACTACAAATACCTACATCTGTATTTGTGGATTGTTTTTCATTTTTTATTATAAAGTTATTATGAACTCAAAAATCTACTAGACCGAAGTATACAAACGCTGCTGTATAGTGAAAAAAATATGTATTTGTGAAAAAAATAAACTAATTTTGCTGTATATTTTTTTAATTTAGTAGTATACATCAATATTAAGAACTTGTTTTGAAAATTAACCATCATCACTTCGGAAGGCCTACTAGTTTTTTTAGTAGTTTTGCTTTCACTCACATAACGACTAACGCTTTTTCCAGCACAGCTTTGAATTGAAACTGTCAGCATCGAGTGCAGTGTGACTCCGATAACCTTACTACCGGCGTGCTATAGTGCTTACAGCTATTAGACATGGCTATCTTTCTCTTTGAGTCGTATTTCCTTATGACTGAGGGTCGTGACTCCCCCGCAGAATTGATTCGCTAGGGGAGTTCTCTTGGGCAGATACATCGTGGTGGACGCCTAGGGCCTTCCATGGAAGACACATGTCCTCGGATACTGTAGTCCTCTAACTGTCGGTGTCCTCACGATGTTTTCCTTCATCGCTAAGCGAGTGCAAATCCACACATAACTTGAGAATAAAAGTCATTGGTGTAGGACCGGATTCGAACCAGGGTGCGTCTGGATGAAAAGCAGACACTGGAACCGCTGAGACACACTCGCTTAAGACATGGCTATACTCGTATTAATTTTAAATACATAACATAATAAAATACCTTTATTTCAGGTACTCACACACTTTATGTAACTTTAAGTAATCTAATTATTAAAAATTAAATCGGTTTTTTATTTGGACGCCTCGACAGTTATTATAGTATAAATCCAAGTTTGTTATTATAAAATGTTAACCTTTTCTCCCAAACTCTTTAATGTCTGTTAGAACAAGAGTAGCTAAGCAAAATTGAAATTTTGAAACAGATCTTTCCGCAAAAAAGTATGCAAGTAAATTTTTACTGTAGCAAAGCTTTGAACTTGACTAGAATATTTATGTTTGCCAAAATACAGTGTGTACTAACTGCAAATTTCAACTTAGTTTTATGTAAGTGATTTCCAATCCAACATTCATAGTATGTTAACTTCATTAACAACAAAAATATTTCCATAGGAAATTGTATTGTTTTCATTTGTATTTCTATGTGTACATTTCATTACTTACATCATCATCATGTCAGCCCGTGTTCACCCACTGCTGAGTAGAGGCCTCCTCTTCAGCTCCAATTACTTACATGCATGGGTAGATACATTTCCTTTTTTGCCACCAGCCGCAACAGAATATCAGCGCTGGTGGCCCCCTGTATGTGTGCCATCAGCATTAGGCTGAGTTGCGGCTGTATTGGGGCATCACAATCTTAACATGTAAGTTTAGTAAGTAAATCAGTTTAAGTTTGTGTGTCTCACTATTATTATTTTTTTTGCCTTCTTCAACAACAGAAAAAAAATTATTCAATTTACATTTCCTGTCTAAACATTCCTCGCTCTATAACCATCGAACATGGTTCGTGGAATTTCGATACGTTGTTTTCGTCACTAACTACCAACATGGCTCAATTAAATCGATAATTAACGTTGATAATTAAATTATTTATTACGACCATAATATCAACAATCGCGACAAAACAACTGGCGTTTGATAATAAAATAATATATAATATTATTTCATTCACTGCGTACTGAGATTAGGAGCTAGAATGAATGATGATTAGGAGCTAGAATGAATGATGATTTTATAAATACACGTAGATATAATGTAGTTACTATAAGATCATTGATATAAAACATTCTGACTGGCCTGTAATCTTACTTGGTGGTGGCTCTGCCTTCTAATCTAGTGTTGCGGGTTCGATTCCCGCATAACACAAGTATTTGTGAATTTCAAAATTCATAATTACTTGTGTTGAGTCGGTCCGTTTCTATGTATAATAAATATGTATTGACAAAAAAGTAGGTACCTATATAAGTATTATATTCGTTATCTAGTCCCCACGACACAAGAATTGCTTAGTGTGGGGCTAGATGGCGCTGTGTGCAATGTCCCGGAATATTTATAAGTTGTATTATCACGTTAATCCAGAATAAAAAGTAACGATGATCTAATCTGGTTTCACACCAAATTTAACCCCTATCCATCAACTCATTACATCGTAAAAAAAATACCAAAAACTTTCGCTTTCTTAGGGTCAAGTACTTTCAAATGAAACATCTTATTTCCCCTATAGGTTTCTGTGAAGGTTCTAATATAAGATACAATATTTTAGTTTAAGTTATTATTTGAGTACCTACCTTTTATAAGTTGTATGTAGTATATGAATACAGTCACAATAATCAATCAATCAAATATACTTTATTGTACACCAAAATAAAGAAAACAATTCGCATAAAAAATTGATACCTTATCACTAAAGTGATGTCTTCCAGGCAACCTAGTTTGGACAACACTAGAAGAATTCCGTAATACTGGCAATAATAACCTTATTTAATTCTCACATGCGCTAATTTAATTATCTCCCAATTAAAAATCACTTCAAAACAAAAACTGGAAATTCGCCCTAAATATCTAGGGTAGGTATTTTAACAGTATCAAAATTGCATACAAAATATGTACTCATTAAATTAATTAGCAATTACTTGCCAAACTTGGCAGCGCCGACATCAATACGTATTATATCGCGTAATTCGACTTAATTGGGGAAAAATTACAAGAAATCAGACACTAGTTTAGGAGACACTGGCTAAGATTTGTAATAAACAGTTTATTTTTCATAATTATTTTTTTGTACGAAATACACTACACTTCTGCCTGGTGCGTAAAAAAATTATGCATTTGTCTTAAAAAAATATCTGAGCCCGTCCCCAATAGGTGTCCCCAAAAGTGGCTTCGTTATACACTGAATTTCAGAGTGTAGCAAATTACTTAATGTTCTGAAATCTAGCATCCTACCTTAATTCAATTTTTCAATAAGCCTAGCATCGGTATTAAGAACAAATAATAATATTAATCATTTGATTCATTTAATTATTTAATAATCGTGATAGAAAGAAAGAAATAAGAAAGTAAAATATGCTAATTACAAATTCACATGTAAAATGTGCCTAGGTACATTATATATAACACCAATAGCTTAACACTTATAGGTAATAATATATTCCATATTTGAATAAATACTTACAGACAAAAAGTATATTAACAGACATGACATCAATTCTAATAGATGTCAAATCGTAAAATATTATATCGTAATTGAATCATCCACTGTCTCCCCCACTACAACCATATGGAGGAAGTGTTTTAATGACCAGCCTCACTGACAAGCACTTAACAGTTAATTATAGTTACGGTTACAGCTACCCGGTTACTGCTCGATATACTTATACCTACTTAATGTTAATGGCTATACTTCTGTAATCTGTTATAGGTATTAGTAAATATAGCTAATTAGCTTAGTAATTAGTAACAAGTGTTAAGTAAAGTAGTAAGTAAGTAAAACGTAGAGACCCTTAAGGTGGTTTGAAAACTCTGACACCAGAGTTAGCCACACTCATACGAACTTGCTTTAGTAAAAAGTAAAACTTGTTATTACAAATCACAGCCTAAATCCGTCATAAGAATTGATTAGGTATATTTTACACTGCCAGTTTGATGATGAAATTCTTGCAGCAAAATAAATTTGTGTAAATGTAATACTGATATTGATGGTTTTAAATACCGACGGAGAGTTTTAAGTGCAATACATGACGCATATACCAAAGTTAACAATTTCGGACGTACCAAAGTAAAATAAGTAGGTAAGTAAACTAAAATGTTCCTGCCAAAAATTGTGTAAATAAAACGGCACTTTAGTGCATGCCTTTGCCTAGAAAAAACCTATTCAATGTGAATTTTACAGTTCCTGGATTGTATATTTCCTAGAAAAATATACCATTGGTGGACTATAGTACATACGGTAACTTCTCCCGTGAGAACACCTTGCACCGGATAGTGTTACGCAATGTGGGGTCAAGAATCTAGTTTTAATGTTTTCAAATTCTATAGAACTCCCGGCTCGCTCTCAATTAAATCCCAAGATCCTCATCCTTACTCAATGCGAGATAAAAATTAAATAAAATCTCTTAATTAAGCCGCAGTGCATTTGCGCCGGCGCGCGGCAAAGCCTCCGTCGCTGAGGACCGGTTATAAAAACTTTTAAAACACTGATAAATATACATAAATACTTGCTACTGCCTTCTCGGATTTCGCTTACAAATTGTACCCAGTTTTGGGGTTTTGACCTCGTATAGAGATTGACCAGTAACGCAACTCTGGTGGTTTTTGTTGAGATACGTAAAAGTGTGGCTAAAGTAAGTTATTTTTGTAAGTTCGTATGAGAGCATATATATGCTGATGAAATAAACATGCTTATGGTCTGTGATACGCTTAAGACTCTTCCTTTTTTTATTCTTATCGTATCATAGGACCAGCTTTGGTGCCGAATGTTTTCAAACCACCCTAAGGGCTTCTGACTTGGCCTAAGAATTGCTGTGACTAATGTCATTCGATCCACGGAATAGATTACCATTTCTTCTTACCTATCCAAGGATTAAACTCATTGATTTATTAAAATCGCTTGCGAATTTCTTCGTTAGCTACAAAAATGCTGCATACATGCGCTAACTGGAAAAATAATGAAGATGATTTACTGGCTCTAACTTTACCGCGTTAATAGCCTATAAAACTAATGCGAGATAACAAAGTGAATTTATAATTACCATTAATGGCATTAAACTATTAACAGCTACCGGAAAATACTAAGAATAAAGACATAAAAATAAATATATGTGTAAGATTGTTTGATAGAAACTTTTTAAAGTGAAATTAAGGTTCGGGACTCTTTGGTTTGTAACTTTGTATGATAATTGATAATGGCTTATGGAAGTTGGGAGATTATGAGAAATGGTGATTTTGTCTCATTAAATAAATATTTCATGTTTGATCATCTGCTATTATTTTCATTAAAGGTTTGAATAATAATAACATTTATTTTTTTCCGTAGGTTGCTTTGCGTTTGACTAAAGTCGGCCTGATGTTAAGCTTTGCTGCAGGCTAGGGCATAACAAGCTTTTCTAGAAAGTGCTTATTAACTCTAGATTTGAAGATAACTGCATTTGTTGATAGATTAAGGATACGTTAATTTTTATCATTTTAAACTAATACTGTTCAAAGTTTTCCTTTTTTAAATAATTTCAAAGCAGCGTATTGGTTATGCACTTGCGGGCGAAAGTTGCATACATATAGCAAACATACACTAAATCTGGATCAAGGAGCCACTAGGTCATATAATATATATCCGTTATATTTCTTGTACTTCTCAGTAAACGCTACGATTAATCCATTACCCAATTTACAATCAAAATAACATAAAATCAAATTATCTATCCCCATAAAAAACAGTAGCAAAGAACCACAGACCTAATTATGGGGTCAACTTCAAACGGTCTCCGAAGTTCCCATAGCTCACGGGAATCGTTAAATTTTAGTGCGTTTTTATGTCTGTTTGTACGATATCGGTATTGGAAGGGTCTGATTGGTGGAGGGATTGGGTGTAGTTCTAGCGGGTCTAACTATTAAATTAAGTAACGTTATATATAAATGAGTTTGTTGGAATATAGGTCACTTTGTTTCTCTTTAAATTTTTATTACGTTAGGTGTAAAGTTTTTTTTTTATCTTCAAATTAACATATATTATTTTACTAAAAAACTTATAAATTAAAACATATTTCGAATGAAATATATTTCAACAATAGGAGAGTTTCATCATTGGTGACTGAAATGACACAAAAAATTTAACAAGCTGATGATGATGATGACTGGTCAATATTAACCCGCTATCAAAACAACCACACACCACAGAAATCCTTCCCTCCCTCAAAAGAGACCGCTACGTTAGAACGTGTCAACCATTTTAAACGTGAAACATAAAATTTAATGACCAAAATGTATCTTTAATACACTCCAAATCGAAGCGCTATTAAATGCAAACATATTTTTTATTGATACGACTTGGAAGCTATTAAAATTATATCATCTTAGTATTCGAGAGCGTTGTATAGTTTAATTTATTATGATTAATATTGCTTCTGTATTGTAGTTTACGCCTACGATTTTTTTTGGTGGATGTGAAAGTTTTATTTAGGCTATAGAGTAGAAGAAATGTATTTTGTGAGGCAAAAATTGAGCTTTGAAGCTCTAAATGTACATTTGATCAACTTGCCAGGTATTTTGTACGCGATAATGGTGCGGTCAATTTTTGGATGGGTGACCGACTAATGACATTTAATACAAGTGGATGCCTGCGGTTTCACTCGCGTTGTATCAATACAATAAGAAGCCTCTATCCCTCTCAAAATCCTATACTATCACTATAATAATTTCTAAGCTGCCAATAGGACAGTTTAAAAACGCAGACAGAACATAAAACATTAGCCACTTACATATCATCTTACTAATTCATTAATTACATTTTTAAGTGCCGTCTAAAGAGGGTACTTTTAACTTATTCAATGCGCAACAGTCCGCACGTTTAAGAATGGACAGACATACCTACCCAGATACCAACAGACTCAACATGGCAGCCACATTCACAATTAAAACGAGTCTATTGCTCAATCATTCATTCATTCTTTTACAATCAACGATATCAAAGTTTATAGACGACTATTTGTAGGAGAATATCCAACACATTTCTTTATTTATCAAATTAGCATCACAAATAAAGTATAATTTGCTTAAACTAGTAACTAACTTAAATAGCACATGTAATGTTCGTTTCGTTCGTCTTATTAGTAAATTAAATACATATCTATTAAAAATATCAAACTGTATAATTAATTTATCTGCATGTTGCTTGGACGAATGATATGTCTTTGACGGAATAGGTCAGTGAGAAAACATAGAAATTGTCCGCGGATTTTTCCGCGGGATTTTTCGGGATAAAGTGTATGTAGCCAGCCTATATCACTCAACAAATTAAAAAGTGTATGTAGCCAGCCTATATCACTCAACAAATCATAAAGTGTATGTAGCCAGCCTATAAAACTAAACTAAATGTTATAAGTTCAATTTGACGAGATATTGTAATTTGTGTAGCATATTCTGTGATATTAGTACTTATACCTATACCTATGTATGTTACAACTTTACATTATCAATAAAGATTCTTTATCTTTATCTTTTATCTTTTATCTTTATATCACTCAACAAATCATAAAGTGTATGTAGCCAGTCTATATCACTCAACAAATCATAAAGTGTATGTAGCCAGCCTATATCACTCAACAAATTATAAAGTGTATGTAGCCAGCATATAACACTCAACAAATCATAAAGTGTATGTAGCCAGCCTATATAAAATAAATAAATAAATATTTCAGGACATATCACACAGCGCCTTCTAGCCCCATACTAAGCTTACGCTTGTATCATGGGTACTAGATAACGGATATAATACATATATACTTTTCTTTTGTAAATACATACATAATATACATAGAAACGACCAGACTCAATAAATCATAAAACTCAATTTTGCCGTTACATAAATTTGAGATCGAACGATAGAATGCATTTTTGACCGACTTTAAAAAAGGAAGTTATCAAAGTTTGCATTTTCTCTTTTTGTTTGGCAATTTTTTTGTTGTTTATACCGATGCACACACTCACCGTGCCACTGCATACAGTTAGAAGTATTTACATACCATTGTCTATGTTTCTCGCTTGAAATAGCCCGATATCTCGTCACTCAGTGGCGAGGAAGTTATAAACCACTCATGTTGCGAATCTATCACTCATTCGCCTCGAGGGCTTTTCTTGCGCGTGCGCATGTCGCAGTAAGATATCTTCCAGGTATTAGAAACAGTAGCCTATGTTATGACAAATGTATAGGCAGTCGTTTAGCCATGTTAGAGGCCCTTAGGGCGGTTTGATAAACTTTCGACACCAGAGTTAGCGACTCTCATTCGATAAGAAGAAGAAAGCATAGAAGAGTGAAGTAACCACGTCTTTCCTTCCCTATATTGAATTTCATTATGTTGTGTTTTGTATGGTGTGTGTTACAATAAATATTTTTCAATTTCAAAATATCTTTATTAAATAACAATGATTAAACTATGTACAATTTACTAAATTAATAAATATTTATCTATCTATCTAAGTAAGGGGAAGGGAAATCTGACAACATTTTGATTTGTGCATCGCGTCTACTTCCCATTTCTACTCTATAGCTGTCTCATTTTTTTCACGTATGTATTTTTAAGTAGTTAATAAATAAATAGGTAAATAGGTTTGTTTAGTAAACAGATTTCTTATTGGCAAGCGTGCCATATCATAGACTATTGCAGTGCTTGACATCAGGCAGGCTATAGTCAAACGTAAGCCTATTCCGTGTAAAAAAACACTACTATAAAATACTGATATCGTATTGAAACTGCCTACGAAATATCTATCTTAAAAGAATGTTGATTAAAAAAGTTATGTAAGTTAAGGCGAAGTTCTTAACAAAAAAATAATTATAGGTTTATACATCAAATATGATAATATGAGCTTATTGAGGATTACAAAAGTGATGTAGATTATTTTTAAGGATTAACACGTTTTTCGCCACAACGTTCACAATGTATGTATGTAGAATTAAAGGTGTTTTAAGATATATACATAAGTGAATGTAGGTAAGTGAAAAGTGGAATAAATGTGACAGATTGACAATATACTTTAAAGTTACAAATCTATATATATGAAAGGAAACACGAGTGTCAGTTTGTTATCTTAATGTGTTTTGTAACGGAACAATAATTGTTACATTATAATTATTGTTATAGGAACAATAAATAACAGCATCCGTCATTAATTAACTTGCTGATTGAGAAATGTGTCTGGCGATTTGATAGTTTCCTTAACTATATAGTGTTTCTTGGTATTTAAATAGCCGTAAATGTGCGTTGTTGGTTCGATAATTATTATGTCCATTATTACATTTCTTTTTGTAGGGACTGCATCAATGGTAACACAATAGTTTTCGGAAAAATCTAGGCAAGAAACAAACACTCGAAGTTGTTCTAAACAGCTTGATGTAATCAATCACGACGAATAGGTAGGTACAGAACAAAACCTCTTGTCTGACAAACTTGCGGGATTTAACATTTTTCAAACAAAGCAGGAGTAGAATACATGCATTATTTTTTTCGCATCAATCTATCTTAATCCTAAGGCTCCTAGATCAATCTAGGACCCTGTAGATTGATAAGATTATTAATAGTGTGGATTCATAATAGTAACATATAAGATAGCAAAGAGTTGTATATAGGTAATAAAAATAACACTCACTTAAAAATAAGGTGTAAACTATACCAAGAATAAACAACTACCTAATAGATTGTCCAATCCCGGCACACTGGTGGCTTGGTATTAGATGCTGACCGCTTAACTGACTCCTAATGAGCGTGTCTACACTCACTAGCAGGATTAGGGATGTACTTTAATGGGAACAAAATGGAAAAAAACCTTCATTCTATAGTAATAATGATTAGCGTTGACTTACCTTCAGAAACTAAGTAAGATAGGCTAACAAAAATGATAATGTTAGAAGTTTTACAGACTCAGAAACTAAGAGAAATTGATTGATAAATATGATATCTTTTTTATAGTGGACAGTGAGGCAATTGACCACCAAGTCACCACGAGCAAAACTAAAAAATGTCCACACTAACAATAGATTACTAATAGACAGGCTAATTCCAGCAGGCTGGTGAAATAGTGGATGCTGACCGTTCTAGTAACCTCTAATGAGCGAGTCTACACTCACTGGCAGGCTTAGGGGTGTATTTACTTCAAAAAATCTGGTAGTATTACCGTACTATGACAATCAGCTGAATTGATGACTCTCCTGTTAGTGTAGTTGTTAGTGGTTCTGCTTTCTAATCAAGAGGTTGCGTGCTCGATTCCAGCATGACACAGATAATTGTCAATTTTCATTATTGCAACCACATCGACAGTGCTTAGCATTAGTAAACGTTTGAGAATAATAAAATATATTTCAGCAATGATCTTACCTTTAGACAACTAGCAATACGAGTTCTATAGATTTGTAAAATGTATAAATTGGTGAAGAAAATATGTAAAAGCTCAATCAGATTATTATAATTTGTAAGCAAAAGCTCATTGCAGAGCTGTATTTTTTTGAGACTGTACAGTGTACAATACAATTTAGAAGTTTGCTACGAAAACATAATAACCTAAACATTTTTTTGTTAATAGAAATAGAAAGTTTTTATAGAGCCACACATTATATTATTATTTATTAAACAGTTTATAACCACTTCACATTTCCACAAACCGCCATCCCTATCCAAACAGTGTCGTCTGTCCCAACCACGGTCCATTTAAAGTGATTAATTCGTGCAATTACGCAGCAAAGAGGCGGCGCGTATTACTTCTAAATGAATTACTTATTTTTAATTAGCGATCGTCAGTTTCGTTGCCAGATTAATTTGCATGAAATGATGCGTTAAGGTATGTTGAGTTGAGACTTGTGACTCAGATATATAAATGTTTCTATTAATTATTATTTTCTTTTTATTATTATTATAATTTATTATTATAATTATTATTAATATCAGTGCAAACCCATTTCTTGTAAAAAAAAAAATAACTTGTACAATTTCTACATGTAGGTATAGCGGAGTCACTTAAGGATTTGCCATACATATTTCACGGGAACAAATTGAAACCTTAAAAGTTAAACTTAACTTAAACCGATTCATGGTGGAAGTACCAAAGACTCGCACGAAGCGCTTTGCTTCGTAGTAAAGACAGCGAGACTATGGAACTCTCTACTTCAAATCCAGAGTAAACTGGTTTGTCCTAGTCAAACGTGCAACATCTTAGACTACAGTGATACTAGGCATATTCCGTGTAAAAAAAAACTCTAAGCGTAGTACTCTGTATTGCCTAAATTTACAGAGCTAGTATAATTTTTTTCTTTTTATAACTTCAGCTTGTGAAACAGTAATAGGACAGGGCAAAAAGTCCAGGTACAAAAAATCGAGAAATATAAAATATTGATAGCTAATTGATTTTTTTTATTTTTCTAGTATTCTATAATATGTAAACTTAAGTATTGTTAAATTCAAAATACTCTTAAAAATCAAGCTTATTGAAGTCAAATTTAAATATTTTGATTAAGATTTAGCATCTAGCGAGTGTGGCACGGCGGTTTAAGTATCTGCTTTTCTTTCTAACGCACCCTGGTTCGAATCCGGCTACACACCAACGACTTGTCTTTCAAGTTATGGATTTACACTCGTTTAACATTTTGTAGGCAAGCTAATATCTATTGCTGGATTTGCAGGTCTTCTGAAGATACGCCTGAACACCTGGATATGAGAATTATGAGCTTGCCGGAACTATAAGAAATATAGAAATATAGACTTAAAGTGGATATTCTTGCTCTGTAAATTGTTTATAAGATTCACTACATAAATTGAAACTTTAATTGTACTTAGCTACGTTATTATTGATTCCAAAACAATAGACTAATAATCAAATGGTCCGCTTTGACTTACGCCATTTTGATTACTAGTATATTATTGCAATTTAATCTTCATGCCAAATATATACGAGTACATACATGGTTATTTGGAAATAACGCATAGTTTTGTAAACGTAGCTTTAGGACAGTAAAAGTAATAAGTTTTGTTCTACGATTGTTGGAAATTTATGAAAATACGTTTATTTCTCCATACATTTCCTCGTTCTTGGGGGGTAATGAACTTTTTATGAAAATAAATTTGGTTCTGCAAACATTTTGTATGAAACAGCTGCTTTTTTTTGGGCGCATTTCCAAAAGTCTTATTATAAATGTTGTTGCTTTTGACGTACTAAAGCCACATAAAAGGTTATGCGTTAACTACCAGTAAATCTGTATAAGACAGATATTTGGCATCAATATTTAATTACCCAATAGCCCATTAACACAAGCAATGCGATATATTTGTAACCTTCGAATAAATGGTACTGTAGAGTTATTACTCTTTACAAATTACTGTATTATAGTTCCTGTAAGGCATGATTAAATTTAGTTATAACCGGCTAGCACTTACACCAATAATTATGTCGAAAAATTAGCTCGACAAGTTTCTGAAAACTGAGGTTTCCATCATCAGGAGGACGAGTCAGCACGCGCGTCCCGGTTGGCCGTCTCGTCCAGACACGTCTTTACAAATTTCAAAATGGAAACAGCTGAGCGGCGCGAAATACGTGGCTGTAATTGGTCTCTAAAGGGTTTAGTCCTGTCCACAGCTCAACCGCGGCGGTTACCATGTTTGGTTCAGTAACGTTTCTAAAGAATGAATTATTCGTAGTTTGTTACACATGCTTCATTTATTCGTTCAGCAGATGCTTGGTTCAGTTCCAGGTCAATTTGCTCAAAGGGAACTGTAGCCAATATTATCACATTAATATAATAAATGTTTTCTTTCTTCTTTCTTTCTTTTCTTCATTTAAAGAAGTAAGAATAGAATGATTGTTACTCTTTCAATCATAGCGGATGGTCAGATTTGGATGCAATTCGTTATGATTTGAGGCGGGCATTGATTGAACTCTCACATACCGTGCATTTTTAATGTGTTTCCTAACCTGTCACACCCCCTATGTAACACTGTGACGGGTTAGGAATAAACGTATAAAAAATTGACATTCCTAACCTGCCACTTGCAGGGACGTGAATTGTTGTTTGTAATTAAATGTAAAGTATAAGTATTCTAATTAGAATAATTCCTGTGAGTCATGCTTATGAGAAGATCTGGTGACAATGATTCTCAGTTATGAGGAACTGGCTACAGATATACAATTTAAACGAATATAATCAGTTTAAAACATTTATCAAACAATTCGCAAGTCACGCCAACGGCTAAAGTAAATATTTTGTAATAAAATGTACTGACAGACGTAACTCTTAACAAATAAGGCAATTTAGATAATGTATTTGGTAACTATCGTGAAATAGGTCGAGCTTCGATGTAGGTAAATGGTTAATCATAAAAATTTATGTTCTTGATAAAAATTGTTGACGAAAACAAAGACTCGCTGTGGTGATTATCAGATTTTTTATAAGGGTGTCCAAAATTCCGCTAAATACCAATTGATTTTTCATGATGCTTAAAAACTTTAAAGAAAATCATAGGTTTTTCTTCTCATAGAATGAGAGTGGCTAACTCTGGTGTCAGGAGATTATAGGTTGAGAACCAGTTTTATTAAAAGTTTCTCATATGCACTTTATCTAACTACAGTGTCGTTTGTGTTTTGTTAAAGCGTGGTCAAATGCCCGATTCAAAAACTATCATCACATAAGAGAAGATCTAAATTTTGTTTTATAATTTTATTATTTGAAGTATGGCGTAAATAATAACAAACGACAAGATTTAGAAATTTAGCTCGTTTGCAAACTGTTTGTAAATAAACGTTTCAAAAGTACCCTAATTATAATTTCTCTCTCTCTCTTGAGTCGTATTTCCTCATGACTGAGGGTCGTGACGTGACTCCCCCTCAGAATTAATTCGTTAGAAGTGTTCTCTTGGGCAGATACATCGTGTTTTCGAAGTCGGCTAAAAATATGTGTACGTGCCTAAATCCATCCAAAAAAAGAAACTCCCCAACAATACTAATACGAGTTATCTATACATATCACCGTGACCCGACCCCGCTCGCAATCAGACAATTAACTTTAATGGATATTATTTAAATTAGTTCTCTTCACTCAATTGACAACATGTAGTTATCAGTAAAGTACTTATATCAATATAAACTTCATACAAATCTCACCCTAATATTTATAAAGCTAGTGTTCATAATTGATTGAAACTGATGAAAATATCTGATCAAAAGGTTAATGAAGTAACTCTGATTCTGAAAATCAGTATGAATTAATCTTAGTTGACCTTTAGTCATTCTAGAATCTATTTAATGCTTTCATTCAAGTAAATACTTCTTAGATTCCTCCTTATTGTGTAGTTTTTCCTCATTATTTAGTGTCAGACTCATCTGCAGAATTAACCCAAGAGAATTTTAACTAGTTCAATGGGGAAGTTCTCTTGGGCAGTTCGTGGTGGGCGCCCAGGCCCTTCCTCGAAAGACATGTTTTCAAATATTTTGATCTTTTATTAATATATATTAGGACCTAACAGATTAGATATGAATAAAAAAATGTTTATACCGTTAAAGAAATATATTTTCAATTCAACTACAGTAGTAGGTATCATACAATCAATATACTTATTTTATATACAATTTTACAAAATAATAAGTAGTCAAACAAAATAATAGGTTAAGTAGGAAATCACTTACAATTAATTTGGTGAATAGGTAAACTCAATACAATAAAATTTATTAAATTTACTTAGACAATAATTTAAAATAATTAATTTACATTTATTTTAGATATTAATTAATATTTACAAAATAATTTACAGCTTTTCTCTTTAATAAGTACAGACAGGCGCAGAAAAATAGTTATGTAATACAAAGTTAATAGATTTTAATGTTATAATGGCAGCAATTTGTTAAGTACATAGGTCACAATGCATATTTTTTTGTTTTTCAACAATGTAAAATATTCCAAAAAAACTTTTAGATTCATTCTTTTTACCATTATTTTAATTTTTACTCATAACGAAAAATCACAATTACTTGGTACGTTCAAAATTCAAATCATCCTCTGAATTCAAAATTAAAAACAGATCGTTATTCAATATTCACTGTTGTCATTTGTCTGTCTAACCGTTTGTAGAACACGATTCGTTCGAAATTGGAATCAAATAATTTAAAACCGTTCGATTTTCAAACTTCACTGTTGTCCGTGGCCTGATTGGGCGTTTGGCGATGGAGAACTTCCAGATACCGGTGGTTGGACCATGCCTAGATGCGACGGGTGTATTCCTATTGGACCTAACGGCCTTCCCCCCATTAAGTGGTGGGGGTGGAAGTACTGCTGCAGCGCCGGGTGGGGGTAAAGGTGGTGGGGATGGCGAGAAAATTGCGCCATCTTTAATTTCTCAATTTCCGCTTCTTGCACCCGTTTCGCTTTTGCCCGACGATTTTGGAACCAAATCTTAACCTGCGGACAAAATAGAGGAAACATTAATACATAATTAGATTTGGAAGCTCATTAAAAATGATTGGACGATTTGAATTTCTATAATTCGATTTGGATTAGTGTCGATGTTAAATTAATCGATTAAGTTAATTGACTACTTATGTTGGAAATGTCGTAATTAGGGTATGGTGTTGGACGTGTGGAATGAATTATGATGTTATTATAATAATGTAGACTTCATTAATAATAAATACACCAGGTTATAAAAAAACAATAGTAATGCGACCTAAGGCTTACCAAACTTACGGCTTACATGATGAACTAATTATGATAAAATTTGGTATGAAATGGAAAAAAAATAGATCCTAGATCAACAGTCTTGCTTTTGATTTTATCACGTATAAAACGCTAAAAACCGTTAGTGAAATTAAGATAGAAGATTATTTCAACAGAAATCTCTTTCAGTCAAACTCCTTTTACATTGGATAATACCATGAGGCACCAGACGGTGAAAGCTATCAAGAGCTTATAGCTCATCTGACACGTTAAAATATCAGGTCTCGGTTCTTTGCCTTAGAACAGCAGTAGTTGTGGAACTCCCTGCCTGACTCCCTGTTCCCCACGCACAATAATCCAGCGATCTTCAAAGCGAGAGTGAATCGGTTCTTATCGGGTAAGCACGCTCCATCTTTGGCCATAACCTTTGCTTACTATCAGGCAAACTATGTCCAAGTGCAAACCCGTTCAAGTAAAAAAAAAGTTGCCATGCCATGTCAGAGGTCCTTAGGGCGGCTTGATAAACAGTTGGATAAAAAAGAAGAACAAGCTCACCTGAGTTTCAGACAATCCTAAGCTGCTAGAAAACTCTGCTCTCTCAGCTATGCTCAAATACTGCTTCTCGACAAACTTGCTCTCAAGCGCCCGAAGCTGTTGCGCGGTGAAGGGCGTGCGGGGCTTTCGGTTGGGCTTGTGCTTTCGGAGGTTGCATTTGAGCTTTGGAGGCTCGCCGTTTGCATCTGTGGAAGAAGAGATGGTGGTTAGGGGTTTGGTCATTTATAAGTCATACTAGATCGTCTCTGAGGACAATTTTAGATTTATTATCTTCATTTTTGTTTTACAAGTTTCTGTTTGAAAAACGTAGATAATCTAGTGCTTGTAAGCATGTAAGTGTTCAGTTATCACTGATTCCGTTGAGCTTATTGAACTTAAATAAATATTTTTTGTAATCTCCAAAAACTGAAATTGTCCGAGTGATTTCTTCAGTTCGTTCATTTCATTTCATTCATCCATTTCATCAGAATATAACAAGTAATATAATAAGTCTACTATCTATTTATTACTTAATATTTTATTTTCTAACGAATGTTTGATGCATTTAGGTAAACATATAGCGAAATCTTTTTTTTTACTTTGTCGGCAGTTCAACTTCTTCAAACACAATTAGAAATTAAATATCACCTCCAATAATTTCTAGTAGTAAATACCTACCTATCTCGAATTAATCAAATTCTACAAATCGTGATTATAGTGACATTCTTCCACCTACTCTAGTAATTACCCAAATTTACTACCATCCGATAACTTTGTAAAATGCCGACTTTTAAACTTCTCATGGGGATACATTGGGATGTAAAACATTATGGGAGTAATATTACTTGTTCGAAATTCTTATAATTCTACCGAGTGAAGTATTTTTTACACTTTAAAGGAGTTCTGAATCTGAAGTTAATCCGCACAAGCAAACACTGTGGCACAAAGTAAGCTTCTGTCTCTCTTTACGTATTTACATAATTTAATTCAAAGCTAAGTAACGTTTGATATATTTTTGTATTTGGTTCGTAAACAAAAATGTATGTTTTTTTCTTATTTTTTTTTAAGTTTAGGTATGTCTTTTTAAATTTCATGACTTACTGATATTTCCAAACGCTATCAAAAGCGTTTGGAAATACTTATCAGTAAGTTATGACATTTAAAAGAGATATGTACTGAAAACTTATTATTAATATTTATTTCCTTTCAACTTCAAGAAACTATAAAGACTTTATTTAAACAATGTTAATCCCATTATGGTAAATGTCACATCGTAAGCACCTGAAGATTATCTAAATCAAAATTTACTTTGAGATTTTTATTGTAATTTTATTCTGCCCTAAATTTTATTTCTTTGACAAGAGACCGATTTAAAAAGTTTTGATATTTTTTACTTATAGTAGAATATGATGAAAATGGATTGTAGGGTTAGTAATTAAACATATTATTATGCACCTTTAATTAGATAATAAAACATTTCAGACAATTGAAAGCAAATGTGAAATAAAATTCTTGAACAGTAAATAACCTTAATATATGTATGTAACTACTGTAAGTAGCTATATATATATATATATATATATATATAGCTACTTACAGTAGTTACATACATATATTAAGGTATAATATAATACATTATGCAGATATATATATATATATATATATATATATATCTGCATAATGTATTATGTAAGGTGCATGTTTTAATAAATTCTGTATTTTGATATCATCTGCAAAATGATTGAGCTTACAGTGTTATTAAACATATCAGGTATTTAGCAAATATACCTAATCGTTTCTTCAAAAGTCTGCCTATAAAACGAAATGACCATCTTTTAGCTCATTTGAAGGCAGCAAAAGAGAGAATATACGGTTAAACGATCACTAAATTTTACTGTTACGTCTCAATAACACAAAAGGGCACCGCGCCACGTCCCGAATGCGACCTTTACCTGCGTCGGTTTCATTAAACAGAAAACGGAAAAAATCTCGTATTAAAAACTCGAAATAAAGGGCCCGAGAACGAAAACCACCGCGAGACCGTACCGATAACATCTCCGGCAATTTTTATCTTATTAGCGGCCAAATTAAAACGCGAGCCGTCATTTTATTAGCTACCGGATAGACATTTCAAATGAAAAACACGCCTACGCGTATACAGATCGTAGATAAACTCCCGTCAGTCCCACAACTATCAGATCCATAAAAAAACGCTGTTTCCTGCACAGTTCCATTGAACTACCTAATTAAGCTTTATTGCCTCAATATGTACGATATAACTCATCCAGACATTGTTTTATATCTAACACTAATTCATGTTTTACAACCGCACGTCAATCAAAACGTCGCAAGAGCTAAGCTTAAAAAATTAACAGTTAATGGCGCTTTATTAGCAGTCACAAAATTTAATTTACAATTCTAGTTAATTGAATAGCATTAATGGGTTCTAACCTATATAATTATCGTTCAACTAATTGGTATTTAAGTACTAATGAACGTTGACTGTTGATTGATAGAGGAACACGTGCTTGAACGTTGAAATGTAGAAGATTACTTTCACCGTCCCGATTTTAAGAGCTATTAATTATGTTTTGACAGACAACGAGATTTACGAATGATCTTAAACGAGTGCGCGTTTTAAGTATTTGTAAATGTTATTCCGAGTCGCTACAACGACTTGTCATAATCAATTGTCAAATGTAAACAATAAAAGTGTTCCGTGGATGCAATATTGAATTAGAAATATGGAAGCGTGGCGCTTAAAATGTCGACATATTAATTCCACTCCGACTGCCGCCTAGCTAATGGGCTACAAAAAAGGTGAAAAAAAAGTAATGTATGTGACAGTTAAGAAGAAAAAAAAGTCGAAATGTTTAATGTCGTGTTTAGCGGACGTCAAAGCAACCGACGGAAATAATATAAGGAGCCGATACAGACGACGGAGCGGCGTTTTTTTCCACAGAAAAAAATACTCACATGCCGTTGAAAAGTAAACAACACTTAGACACCCTTTTAAACGCTGCGTTTAGATCTGATATATCATGTTGAGGTTAAAACGGAACGCGTAATCGATAAAAAGCATACGACCGCCTTAAGTTGAAACGTTTGTCGCACGTGTGAGCGCTCTTAAGTTACTCGGTAGCTAAATTACCTCTTTATAAATACACTTATATGGGACTGTCTTGTCCCATTCTCCTCTTAATTGTACAAAGAGATATCGGCTACAGATGTCTCGTCCTAAATTATGTCTGTTGTGAGCGTCGAGAGAAATACGAGACGCTTTAAATGAGCAAACGTTTTCCATTGTCGAATCATAATTTTCCTTTTTTAAAACCCGCGTCTAACGAATGAGTTATGAAAAGTGGCGCGCATTTTAAATATGGAACTCCCATTTTAAATATGGAACGTTCGTTTCTGCTGTCGGTACCTAACGTCTCTCCGCTGCTAAAAGACACTTGATATATTAATGAGCGTGTTTGCTTTTTGTGTGAGCAGTACCATTAATCGTGCGCAGCGCGGTATGTCATTCATTCCAATATTTTAAACGAGCGTTGTATACTTGACGTTTTTGCTGTCTGTACAGGAGAGGCGGACATTCTCGCGTCTCAGAAGATACTTTACATTTTTTCAGTCAGTTACACGATTTTCATTATCGGTTGTGACAATTTGAAACGTACGACCGCTAAATTGTCTTAGCATTAAGCGTCTTCAAATTGTTTAATGTCACCCGAATTTATGGCCCAATAAATTTTGTTAAACATCTCGAAAACAAGACGTTTTTTACACGTTCAACGGCAATTTTATGAAAATAATTTTGAATTTTCATAAAATATTGTATTCGAACCCATTTGCCTATTCACACCGCTCATTTCCAAAACAAAAATATTCGAATAATTTAAGACTACGACTTCTTAAGAGGGCGTTATTTGGTATGACTATTAAGAGCGTCATTTCGCGTCCATAAATTTCGTTCCACAAAGAGTTGGTTGTCAAGGAATAGTGAGCTATTAACAGAAGTTCCCGGATTCTTCCGCCCACAGCATTTATCCCCCGGGATCAAACGGGATGCCTACAAGAACCATTCATCAGGGAGCTCGATAGTCCGCTCATAAACGTGGGCCACTAAAAACGCGGAAACCAGTCTTAAAAGACATAGAAAATATACCCTATTCATCTATTTTAAGAGCCCTATTTATCGTGATAGAATGTTATGCTAGGATAAATAGAACTTTTAAAGACATAAATAGACTATAATAAGTCGTTTTTAAAAGGTATTTTTCTGTGACGCAAATGATGATTGATAAGCGATTATTGTGGTTAAAGGGGTGTTTGAGAATGTTTTGACGCTAACTGTTGTGCAAGGGGTTTTTTATATCTATATAATTTACTAAAAGGAATCCGAGAAAAATCGCTTCTGACAACTATCGACTTTACAAATACGATAAAGGCCTATTTCTGGAAATGATATGAGGAAAAAATACTTTTTACATGGTTTTTATACTATTCAAATAGCGTTAATCGACAACTGTGATCTACGATATTCGTAGTCTACACTGGATCATGATTGTTATGTTATCAAATCGAAAGATCAATCTTTTATTTTAATTTAAAAAGGAATCGGGTATTTAAATCTATCATTCTCTCTCACATTGACAACCAATCTTTTATTTCCAATTAACAAGGACACGGCCATTTTTTTATATATCTTTTTAGCTGTCGACCGGGACACATGAAGGGAGTTAGGGGAAACTTTTGCCCACAATAGGCTAACAAACATTTTTTTTTTTAATTACTCGCCTATTTTCTAGCCCATATCCAAATGATCTATTAAGAGCGTGTTCAACACAAGCCTCGTTCAATGGACATTAGTATTTTGGCACCGCTCCAGTCTTTGACTGCTTGTTAAACACAAACCGGGATTTAAACAAGTGACTGCTCGATAATGAATATGTGTTTTTTTGTGTGTGTAAGAAGTTTTATGGCCGTTTCAGGATGTTGTTTTTTCTTTAATTTAAATGAGATATTATTTGCTATAGTATTTGAAACTTTTATCAAATTATGGATATGTATAATTTAAAATA
This sequence comes from Macaria liturata, assembly GCA_964023185.1. Lineage (NCBI taxonomy): Eukaryota > Metazoa > Arthropoda > Insecta > Lepidoptera > Geometridae > Macaria > Macaria liturata. Next base: position 17,513,168 of record OZ026806.1, read on the forward strand.
TAAACCGGTATTCAAACAAGTGACTGTTCGATACTGAATGTGTTTTTTTTGTTTGTGTTTTTTAGTGTGTGTATGAAGTTTTATAGCAGTTTTAGGATGGTTTTTTTTCGATAATTATAGTGAGATATTTTGATATTTTGAATTTGTTTAAAAATAAATACCGTATCGTAAAAAGGATAAACGAATTATAATTTTTTGTAAATAGCGTTTTATAATTGCGACATAAAATTGATCTTTTAACTCGATTATTCCTTTAATTTCATCTGTTATTAGTTTTACATTATTTAACAGATAATATAACAAGATATTAAGAAATATGAATTACTAAAGGAGATTGTCATCGAACAATGGCTGTGACGCCAATATTTCAACAAAATACATTTTCATTCATCAAATTTTAATTATTGCGTGATTTCGTATAATTAACAGATAGTAACTAGATACCTAAATTGTACATAAACAAACTTATCATAATAATTATTATTACATCAATTAAGTCACAACAATAATCATTAAAGTTTGACATGTTTTTATTTAAATATTTACATAATATGTATTTTTAAATATTACAAAGCAAACTGTCATTTTTTTAATTGTGTTCCTAAAATTATTAAGTACCTTGTTTCTTATTAACAGTTTTTTTATTCTGTATTGAAATTTGGCCGCCTGTTTTGCTGTCGGTACCGCAAATAGAGCGGTCTGCGCAGTTTTGTTGCGCATACTCGGTAATTGATTGGGAATGCTTCTATAATTAGGAGCGTGACTCTGTTGCTGTCTCTACTTGCTGCTATACATACCTATTATATTACATATTTATACAGGGTTATATTTGTTAAAAAGAGTATAATGTACATAGGTTGCCTGTAAAAGATCGCTCATAGCGATCTGGCCGCCAATTAAGACGCAAATTTTAATTTCTTTGTTTTTTTTTAATGTGTGGTGGTTTCATAAAGTATGTGATTATATATCTATCTACATATATTTATGTAAGTATATTGTCATTTATGAATAAGAAATATCTTGGTGGAAGAAAAAACATAAAAAAATATATATAAATAGACTGAACTATTATAATATATATAATAAATATAATATATACATATTAGATACTTTATATGCTTTAGATTATCGTTAGGTCAGTAACAGTTACTTTCTCAGTAATAGGTATACATTTATTTATTCGAATATTAGCGCATCACTGTTACTAAATGTGATGTTTTTTTAAAATCAATTTATTGTTTGATTTTCAGTTTTTTCTATTTAATCGTTGCTTTGCTAATTTAGTCTTTACAGTTTCAGCTCAAGATAGTCAAATAATAATAAACACGCAAACATATTTGCCTTGATTAATTATTAATTAACCTTTCTTAACGTGTATATGAAATAACTACTAGCTACTTTTCTCAAAACTATAAAAAAATAACCCACCTACAATTTATCGAATCCAAATTATAATTTTAATCTCTATTAATTATGATAATTAGGAATTTATTATTCACATTAAAAATTATGACCCTATAAGATTTCACGTTTGATTCTGGCGATTAATATCAATACAGAGTTACTTGTGATGAGCTTTTTTGAAGCATTGCAAGTGCATAGAAACCAATGAAAACATATCGAAACTTTTTACTAGTATTTTCACAAAAATAAGTAGGTACTTACAAATCCATAAAATGAAATCTAAAAGCTTTGGAAACTTTTCCCCCCTTATTTCTAGATCGCTGGTTCGTTTAATTTTACGATCAAATACAATACAATACAACAAATCATTATATAAAATAATATATATTTAATTTCGGGTTACTTTTGTACATTTTATACGCGCTATTATTATTAATGTATTTCATCTTTTTGTTTCTATTTTTAGTCACAATTGTTGCGCGTATAAAAAGATTTGGTTTTTAATTTTTTGTATAGAACAGCAAGCAACACATATCCAAAAAAAAGTGGAATTGATGTAGTTTAAAGTTACCCAGAAGCATAAATAATAAATATTTCAGTACATATCACATAACCTTGTATAAGATTTTAATAAAAACTTATTAGTTTTACAAATGAGTAACTGATATATTTTATGAACGCCCATATATTCCAATTATGTCGTTTTCGCATTATGATAATTTGATATCAATTTGGCGCAACAAAATAATAAATACAAATTTGAATTTTATATTATTTTGCATGTTATTGTTATATTTTATAAGTTAGTTCATTAGGTGTTAAAATATTAGTTCTTGTCTTGTTATTGTTAATATTAATACATAAAATATTCACATATTATGCAGCAAGTGGTTGAATTATTTTTGGGCTGATTTTGAAGTTAGGATTTTTTATCAAAATAATACCTAATCTAAGTATTTTACATATAAAAATGCTTATAATTGAGTGTGAAACAGTTTAGGTTTATAATAACTCCTTTTGTATAAGATTCATGATAACAGTGTTATTTGAAATTTCTTCTTGAGATCACTACTCTCATTCAAACATACTTTGGGATTGTATAATTGTTGTGTCGTTTATATAATTAGTCTTAAAACTATTTCTTTTAGTTAGTCTACTACCTAGTTGTAGTAATGCCCGTGCCATCACTTGCGTTCTTTCGAGATAATATATAGCTTATACCATGCTCAGAATCCTATACTAACACCATACCAAAGATCACGATGACCCGATGATTTTTTAAACATTTTTTGTCACCTCTTTATATAATGGTTATGGGAACCTGGCAACCCTAACCACAACCTATTTGCAAGGCTTGCTATGCTGTCTCTAAGTGCCTTAATTATTTTGTCGAGTTTGTAATGCGACCCACGGACTTAGCGGGGTGTCTGTAGCTGCCTTTACATAGACAGTCTATGAGGAGTATAAGAGATATCATACCATGTGAAATTGTGTTTGTCTGTTTGATTTTTTTAACGATGTTGCGGAGCGATGGATTACCCTGGTTTTTGGTATGGTTATAGTATAGGGTAACGAAAGTGATTTACATAAGAGCGGAAAATGTAAATAAAATAATGTGAAAGAAATGCCTGCTGAAAACTAAGAGCACATTAGATTCTAAATAATTTAATATATAATCTACTATACACCCAAGGTTGCAACAAGGCTTAACATCAAGCGGGCTGTAGCCAAACGCAAACAAAAACGTCAAAGCAGACTTTCCTTAAAAATCTCCTTTTTTAAAAGTAAAGAAATGTTCAAAACCCTCCCACACCTTTATCAATTAACCGCTCAATGATTGAACAAAATAATAAAGTTAATAAAGAGATTCATCTCTCCACCATCATTAATATGAATGTGTTTCTGTGTGTCTGTCAGCGGGGCGCCCGGGCCGGGGAGGATTTATTAGTTTAATGGTCGCCCACGCAGTCGGAGGGGTAGGATGGACACTATGTAGAATTTAATAAAAACTTATTTTGCTTAAAATAATGTTTGCATGCAAAAAATGTTTTTAAATTGGTATTTCCAAAGTTTAGTCAAAAAATTATTAGGAGCAAAGTGTGGTCTTAAATAGGCATTTGCAAAGTTTAGTAGTTTTATGAAGTAATTAAATGTTTTTTATGCCTGCTGGGATGTTTAGTTTTATCGTACAATTCACATTTATAATATCAAAATCTTTATACATTGTTTTTATAAAATGCTAAGTAACTGGCCTACATGTAAATATAGACTAGTTACTTAACTATGTACTTATATAATTATGTCTATCGAATTATTGATATTCTAGTCACCTTCACTATGTACTGCCAAATGTATATTATGTAAAGATGTATTTATAGCATAGTACATTTCATCAAAAACGTCGATACAAATCTAAACTAAAATGTGAAACGGCCATCTTAGCTCCCCTGATGGTAATTAGGATCATACTTAATACAAATACTTATTGCATTAGTAACAGGTATTATAAGTTACAAGTACTTAGATAATAAATACACTAAACAGGAATCATTTATTACTTGGCATTAACATGATTTGTGTATTTACTTATTAACTTTATTATTAACTGTCAATGTGTAATGATGATTGCTTGATTAATCTTTTAGGAAATAAAATATGATTTAAGTAATCATCTATTGATTTAATTTAAGAGCTTTCTCATTTGTTTTAATGGTCTTTACTTTCCATAAAAAACATAATTTATGTATGTATAACATAGCTTTTAAAAATATTTTTATTTGTTGTTATTAAAGTATAATAATTTGCACGATTACTAATGATTAGTTATCAATAAAAACATTCAAAGGATCGAAGATTCTTAAAAAATAATTTAAAAATAGAACGCCTTTTTAAATATTTCCAAGAAGGTCCGACCATAATTTATGTGATTTCGAATAATAAGAGAATAAAGGTATGGTCCGATGACAAATTATCTGATTCGCTACGGTTTATTATATTAATTAACTACGAACCTTATGAATTATGACTAATTTCAATACGAAAAACCTATTCGATATTCAAAATTGGAATTTTAAAATATGAACGGCAATTAATAAGGTTTTTATGCACCGACGTTAAAGAATAGACTTCGTTTTTTGTTTTTTGTTCGATCACAATGTCAACAAGGTTAGATTGGCTACTTTGAATTTAATTAAGACGTTTTGTTTAAGAAAAATGATAATTGCCATCGTTCAGCTTCTGTATTCAATCGAATAAAAAATACCATCACAAAACTCTTATCGTTATCGGTTTTATCTTTAAAAATTATCGAATTTCATAGTCGCCGCCGATTCTTCAAACATCCACAAAGAGCATAAAACGGTTATCCGCTCGACACTCATTGATTTTATTTAAATTAACATTTTTATTGCTTTTAAAATATCGAAGAACTGGCAACTAATGATGTATTTTAAATTTTAAATTCGGAATGTCATTAGCGTTCCGTTTTTAAAAGCGCTACCGGTGGTTGTTCCATTTGCAAATTGACGTCTCAAATCGCACCACGGCTTGTTTTCGTGAAAGAATGTCGCCGAAAAAGAGCGCGGTTTGTGGACATTTTAATGGGTGTTTCTAATTGGTCAACTCACAGGTCGAGGTTACTTCGACCGCTCGCAAAATGCAGCCAAAAAAGGTACAAGCGAAACGAAAGCTGCATTTCAATTGTTCGGGCTTGGACCGCCATATTCCGAACTCAAACATTGAAATAGGACGTAACTTGCAATACCGCTCTTTGAGTAACAGTACGTTAACTAGGCACTTAAACTGTTCAGTTCTGTTCATTGTCTTATGTCGTTCAGGCAACGGCGTTAACTTTTAGCGTCTACTTCTGCGAACTACTAAAAATATACGCGTTCTACAAAACCGTTTTACTTGCCATTTTGAGCTTAACCATCAAACAATTTTAACCTTATTTCAAAGTAATAAGGTACAAAAAAGGTTGGGAGAGCCCCGAAGAGTTCGCAAGCGTTTTACTAATTTGCTCTTGCAGGAAACACGGATGGCGTGATGGAGACTCAGTACCGTATAATCTTCGCCTCTGATGTTATCTGCAAGATTTATTATTTACTGTCATCGTCCGAGAGATGGCAGCACGCGTCACTGGCCGCTACTGCACTTATCTCTTTGATTTCAGACAACTTACAACCTTCTTACAACGGTACAAGCAACCACTGTTACATCTTAGAGACCTCCCAGCAAGTTACGATGGATCATCCGTTCAAATCTATTTTAATTACTAATTCCACCACAATCGGATACGTTGCTAAACAAGTAAAACAATAAAAGTCTACTAATGAAAATAATTGTTCGAAAATCGAATTAACGATCGATTTATTCGGACGGCGATGGAGCGAGTCGCACGCAAGAGAATCGATTAACCGCTTCGTTACGCGGGGCAGCCGCGAGAGGGAGCTGCGCGTCAATAAAATACTTGTAAAACTATCGCGAAATGAATTAAAACAGATGGCGAACCAATTAGGAGAGGCAATCGTGCGAGTACCGAACGAAAAAAGACATTGACTCGTATTACATACAAAACTCAACCATATACCAATATGAGCAAGGAATAAATTCCCGTGCTTTTGAGAACAGTAATGGGGTTTCAGTTTACACTGCCTTAACGAGAACGATAAGCTTTCCAGTTAAACTGATAGACAAATATGGATATATTTATCATTTAGTTTGCGCCAGTTCGGCGTTATGTCATTATGCTGAACTAATTATGTAAAGGTGGAAGACAAATTCGCTACCGGTTTTAGAGCGAGTGAGTTAAACTATCTGTTTACATAGTTGGAGGTGGGAATTACTTATGCTGTTAGTTATACTTTTAGTTCCACTTGCGTGTCGATTCTTAAATACATTTAGGCATTTTTACAAAGTAGCTTTGTTGCTAAATTTTGTGCTTTATTATGGTGATCGTTTTGAAAACGAGTGAAAAACATAACATTATTAACCAATTTCCATTTTCAGGTACGAGCACTGAACAGTTTACTATCTTACCTGAAAACTTTGTAACGTTTTTTTTTCTAAATGGTTTTTTTTTTGTAAAATATCAGCACGGGCCAAGCAATTATAATTAACCACTGACTTGAGTTAAGCATATAAGAATAAATATTTTCTATGTATAGTTAATATTCTAATTCTATTTACTCGGATCAGAACAATATAAGAATTATTTTACAATAGATTGAATATTGATATTAAATTGTATTGCAATTTTATAGCCGTTTGTTTGGACGTGAATTATACGACTGTATAAATAATATATTATTCTTGTAATAAAGAAATACATCGACCATAACTATCATAGAACCATAATAAATATTGTATAGTTATTATCACACTAGAAAAATAATTTTCTTTATTATTACTATACTATATTATACCTATTACTAAAAAGCTTCATACAGAACATTCTAATGCTTCGTCTTACTTTATCAGATTGATGATGAATCAATTTTAATAAAGATTGATAAGGATATAGATTATAAATACAAACTAAAGGAAACTCAAATGCTATTTCTTACAAACGCATTGAAATAGAAAACATTACAGGGCACCAATAGTTAATTCAACAATTTATAAAAACATTCGTGCATGAAATGTAAATTCATAAATAAATGTGCAATCCAAAGTAAACGGTACAGCATTATCTCAAAACAATAGCATCTATTAGTTTCATAATCTTTTAATGAGAATATAATAATTACCAATTACAGATGGCAATAAAAACCCACTTTAGACCCAACAATTGAAATCAATTTACAAAATTGATGTTTTGATAAATCGAGAAACGATTTCAACAATCTGCAATTCTGAACGGTCTATTACTATCGAAATCATTACCAACACGATAACGATAATAAAATGTAATTTACAGCCAATCTTTGTAATTTACAGGTAATCTTTGTAATTTACAGGTAATCTTTGTAATTTACATCCAATCTATGTAATTTACAAGTAATCTTTCTAATTTACAGTTTAGGGGGCGTTTCTGCAAATCAATCGGTGGAAAGTTTATGGTGCTGAAAAGGCAATAGGTGTGAAATGAAATGTTGTTACGGCACTAGGACTGAAATTAAATTGTTATAGCCCGGGGGCTATAATGAGGTTGGTCTATTAACCTTTGACCGCCAGGTATTGCTGCGATTGCTGTGCCTTGGGAAAAAATATATGTATATTGTGGAAACGCTTTTTCTACTACATGGTTTGAATTAAAGAGTAGGTACAAGCCAAAGCTTGCTCTTTATAAAATTCGTTTGAATATAAAGATTATAAGTAAAGTAAGCGCTGATTGTTGATATACCTACAAACTTTTTACTAGAAAACAATACAACGAAATTATTTAAATTAAAAATCGTTATTGCCTTTTTCTAACATTTTCTTCAATACCTATTATGTTTATTTCGATAATTTTCCGCATAAAATATGTGCAGCTAAGCATACGTAAAACTTACATTTGAACATTTTTGTAAGAAAAATTAATATTCAAGTATTTTATATTAATTATATAAGAATTTTATATTAGCATATAGTTACATTATTATTTAAGTTATATTATATTCAATATAGTAAATTGGTCAGTTTTTTAAGCATTATTTTACCAGCCAAAAAAGCCTCCAATGATGTCCAAGGCTTTCATAACTATCAGTCTGCGATCTCAGAACAAAGGCTCGACCACTGAAAATAAAAGGAGCGTGAACCTGCTTTTATCGGATTGGAGGCCTTGATTACCGCACGAGGGGGATAAACTACCGTTTTTGGGACACTGTGAAACGGGGTTTTGGAAACGTGGTGGGGATTTAATTATTGAGCGATTAAATCCTTGGTCACTTAAATACTTACATATGTATGTCTGTTTGCAATTTGCAATGATATTTTGTGTACTGTTAAACGATATTCATTAACGTTAGATTTTGATACAAATGTAAAAATAAGCAGGAAGTTTGATAGGCACTTGCATTTGCACAAGGAACAAATTTAGGGCGAGTTATTTATTTATATTAAATATTTGGATTTCCGTATTCATTTATTCGACCCATTTTTATGTTTTAAATTATTATGACTTATTATAAAAATCAAAAATAAAATAAGACCAGAATATTTTTTCTAATTATTATGTATGCTCCACATATCCCATATACTTAGTGGGATTATTTTATGCCCAAGAGTTTCTAACACTTACTGCATTCCCTCACACATCAGGTAATGTACCTATTAGTAGTACCTATTAGTATTAGTATTACCTTAGCTAGCTAGTAGCTTATATACCTACATAGTCTCAGATTACCAGTAAGCAGTAATACGCATTATAACGTTTCCTTATTTGTTTATGACCACCAATAATAGACCATTAAGCACGTCGATTGTGACTTAAACCTAACTTGAACTTAATCTATGACTTAACGCCTTGACTTCCGTACTAACTTAGCTCTAATCTGCTACTTAAACCCTTACTTCGTGTACTAACTATGGGCTAAGCTGTGGTTTTATACGTAGTTAAGTTATACAGAGCTAGTGGTATGAAATAGTAATCTTGAGTTCACAAATACTTTACTCTTCGGTAGTTATAAAATTCGTAAAATATAACAGTTTTTGTAAACAAACTTTCGCTAACCGGCGAAAAGAAGAGGAAACTGATGTTTTTCGCTTTATTTTTTTCAGCGATAGTGTTATTCATACCTATTTTAAATAATTGAAAAATTGTAGCATGATAATAACTAATATTAGATGTCTTGAAAAATCTGATACTGAAGTATGAAATCCACACATGTTTAGTACTATGTTGCGTTAATATAAGTAAAACTGGATGTCGCAACACAGGAATATACCTAGTATGAAATCCAGGGCTTATCGATTAGGGCATAGTAAACCTTAAAGCTCTAGTTTTTGTTATGTAATCCTTACTTACAACCTTCTTGAATGCTCATATAAACTTTTTTTATGTTTATGTCTCTTTTAGATGAAAACTTAGTATCTATAACTTAGTGTCTTATTAGCAATTACCCTGTATAGTGCATGGTGCTGATTAGTTCAATAATTGACTCCTATTGCTGGTGGAGTGGTAATTCACTTGACGCTGTGTGATTTGAAAATGTGATTGAAAACTAAAGTGTTGGGAGAAATTATCGGAGGTGATTGTTAACAATTTACCGACAATTGTTTCTGAATGAGGGTTTTCATTATTTTGTGACAGTTTGTTGCACAAAAATAACCTAATGACACTCATTAAGGCTATATTAAGTATTGTTTCAGAACATTTTATTTGTAAGTTTTATTATTTTAATTTTCTATATTAGTAAAATAGGCCTGTGTAGGAAAGTGCTTTGTTTTGTTGTTACCACTTCCTGTAAAAGAAAATGTTGAAAAAGCCTAAAGAAATAAAAACGGGAAACGTTTACGGGGAACCTATAAAAAACTAATAATATTTTCGCGATAATCGGTTTTCAAACTCAACTTATTAATAGTAATGACAAATAAAGCAACATTTTCCTACATTCAACCATAGGACCAGTTTCGTGATAAAAGGACTCTAAATATACATATACCTACATAATATACGTACATTCGTGCTCGGCAATCATTATGAGACCTGATTGCATGTTCGCACACACTTTTCATTATTATGCTCTTTGCAAATTATTTAATCGGTAATTTATTTACATTGCTCGTATTGTTGGCTCTTGAACCATATTTTTTTATTATTTTTATGCTACATAGTTTTCGTAACTAGCTATGGAATAGTAGTTTGCTGCCCCCAGTTTTACCTGTATGATTTTGATGTGTTTAACAAGTTTGTATGGTAATTTTTTTCCTTGATGGTTTTGCAATATTTTTTATTGATAAAACATTAATTTGCAGAATTTTTGGTTCCGTAGTTTGCTAGAATAGATAGATAGATAGATAGATAGATAAAACTCTTTATTGTAACACACATTGAAAAAAAAAATAAAGACAAACAAAAACACAAACGACTTAAAAAATAGTGCCACAACTGGCGGCCTTATCGCTAATAGCGATTTCTTCATACATTATGATTGCCAATTTGCTATGTACTTTGTTTCTTTTAAATTTAGATGTTCTAGGTACTTGATTAAATGATTGATTTTCACATATTTGTCATCAAAATTATCAGACATTTTATTATAAACTAGAGATAATTATGATAACCAACCATTTTGAACAAGTCACTATCCAGGTGATAATCATACGCGTAGGTAAATATAACAGGTAACGAGTATGTAATTAAGAATACCATATTTTTTAATTAATAGTAGTAAAAGACTTGCACATGCTCGTTAATTAAATTTAATTAATAATTTATTTGTCCCGCATACGAATGCCATGTATGTGAAATTATTTGCGTGCTCCTGGAAGTAATGTTGATATGGCTTCTCGACTTTTTGCTTTGCGTGACATACAAGAGGGCTATGAGAATTGTTAGCTTACTGTTTGTTTGTTATTCTATGCGTTTTCCTTTTTCTATTTTCTTTACTATTGGAACAGACTTTTGCTCTGCAGTAGCACAGTATTGGTAAAAAAAATGTTTTACAATTTCAGCAGAATTTTTTCATATTTATATGAAAAATAAAACTGCTTAAATTTTGCTTAACTGTGTGTTTATTCAACTTGGCAACTTTAAAACTATGCAATATATATATATTTTATATATAGGTATATCGAAAAAAGGTTTTTGTGTTTACTTTAAAGACAAAACGACTCTCTCGGTGACTTATAAAATTGTGTTTAAATGTATTTACTAACAATACCTAAGAAAATATATTGAATCAGGCGTTACTTTGCGGAAATCCATTGTAACAGAAACTCTGGAAACTTTTCCACTTTTTTTTTACTTTTTCCAGAGTTTCAATACCTAAAAATTCAAGCATCTCTCTTTGAGTCGTATTTCCTCATGACTGAGGGTCGTGACTCACCCGCAGAACTAATTCGTTAGGGTAGTTCTTTGGGGCAGATACATACATCGTGGTGGGCGCCCAGGTCCCTCCAAGGAATTCAAAGAAATTCAAGCATTGTTAAACAAAAAACCCTAGGACCAAATACATAGAAAAAAAGTAAGACAACATATGTAGAAAATTCATTCAAGAATGTTCAATTTGATGTAACAGTTTTGACGGATGCTAAAATAAGCCTACCTTTGTTTACCTTCATTATTAGGCGGTTAGGATGATGTCACGTCTACACATTAATTTATTTATTCTACATTTACCATTGTGAACGAGGAAATATAATGTTTGACGTTATGTATGTGTGTGAAATTTGTGTGTATTTCTAAATGTGCTAATTTGGTATTATGTAGTTAAGTGGTACCTACCGGATATAGATTTTTTTTTTAACTTATTTTATGGTTTTTTTTTATTGAACTGGTTTTTTACTTGACCATATTTCACTTATTTACTTAGGCATGTGAGTAGGCAGGTAAGTGAGGCTAGATAAGAGATATTTATTATTTACTTAAAAAAACTACGAAAGATGATGGGGTTTTTTGTGTTTACTATTTTTCAATAGCATTTTTTATGTCAAGTAAGTTTCAGTTAAAATAAGCAAACTAAACTAAAAGAATGAATACAAATTTTAGATTTTTAGTCAGATTAGGTAAAAACTAATATAAATTTCAGATTTTTAATCAGATAAGGTAAAACCGGCTTACAATGTTTTTTCCACTTCATACTTTTTACAAAACTTTTCCCTAAATGATGTGCTAATGATTATTATATTCAAACAGAAGCCCATTATCTAACTAATTAAAGAGGTTAAGGCAAATAAGATGTAAGAAAATTAAGTATTCTCTAATTTTTTCGGTTACCTTTTACACTTAAACATAGGTATTTACTTCAATACTACCTATTCCAAATTGTATGTAGGTAATTATACATTTTATCGCCCGTATGTGACAATTTGAGCAAATTTGATTATATAAATAAATACTATTAATAATAGATATACATTTTCATATCATAAGACAATCGAATTTGTGTCTACATTTCGAATAAATAAAATAGATTTTTGCACAGCATTACCAAACTATAATTCGAGTTAAATTAATCGGTTCATTGCGCGCTCCATCCAAGACCGTAATGATTGCTTACCATCAGGCGAATTACGGTCAAGAACCCAAATTTCCTTGTTAAAAAAAATGTCAACACAATTATTAAATTGCTAAAAGTTTTTTAAACGCCAGTTACTTTTTATAGTATAAATTGCGTAAAGGTTACATTTATATCCATTGTTAATGAAGTAATTGAATAAGCTTGTTACTTGTCTAGTCTAATCGTATGCGTACGAGTATCTGTAATGTAATGCCACTTTTGCACGCAATTTTATATTCTTTGGTGTTATTTTTATGTTAGTTTTTGACTTTAAAAACGATGGTTCTTATAAGTTTGACATTATCGGTAAAGATGTCTGTAGCATTGTAGTTTCCGAAATGTCAAAGAAGTTATAACATATTTTTATTGCATATGTATTGTATCTTTATACAAAAAAACAAGAAAACAATAAGTATTAAGATAGTATAAAGTTTCTATCATCAGAAACGTTATATGATGTATCTATATGTATTTGATCCAAGACAAAAAAGTAAAAAATCGATCCTAAATTTTTATTTTTATTTATGAAGAAACGTATTTCAGCCAAAAAAATGAAAAACTTTAACGAAGCTATTTCAAGATCTTAAAGCATATGGTGGCACCTTTTTTAAATTCCCAGAACATCTAGCCCAAACATTTGAACTAAGGCATCCATAAGTTAGTAGGTATCTCTGCATTTCATTTTCTCACAACCAGACCATAGATAGAAACTGGGCCAGGGGCGAATTCAGAATGGGGGGTAATGGATTGACATTGTTATAAAAACGCGAACAAAATCATGGGTAGGAATATGTTTTATAAATGAATATCGTATACCTAAACATTTAACTTGAACACATAACAGGCTAACACTTTTAAAATGTATTTATATGCGTCTTTGAAAACATATATACCCACTAATACATTTCTGATCAAGATAAACAAGTAAGTGCCTTATGTGTTAGGGAATAATAGAATAAATTGCTTAAATCGTTCGGCTCAATAGAAAATAAATATATTTTTCCACTCTACAGTCAGGTATTTTACCACGAAAGTCACCAAAAACAACATTCGTACAAGCAAGATTAGCAAGTAAGGAAAACACCATTGATTTAAAATTGTGCGTTTGCGACCCAAAGGAAATTACATTTGTTTTTTTAATTTTCGCTCCCGTGCGTTTGTGACCCAAAACAAATCCTTGAATCCGACCCTGGGACATCGTGAACAGCACAAGGTTTCCAAGAAACCTTATTCCAAACCGATAAATTATACAACTGGCGACACTTTGAGGATAATCAGCCAATTACGGTTGCAATCTTGTAGCTATTAGTAGCGAATAATCACATATTATAATGTCGATTAACGCGGTGAGAATAAATCACTAACTCACAAGTGACGGATTGACTGAGTGATTTATATTTTTATTTACCCATGCTAAGGTTGGTAGGTGATTGATTTATTTAAGTATTGTTTGAGAAATACAATCAATAAATTGGAAATTACTAATACAAAAACCTTTTTGTAAATTAAATTAAACGTTTAGGGTGATAAAATTACTTCAGACGCAATTGTAATCCATTTTGCGTTTTAAAACCAATCAAAATCAGTAATTTATTGGTTACAAACTAAAAATAATATGTCACAATCTCAATTAGAATGATAAACTTTATTCATCGTCTCATCAAATGTCTTACAATAATAACATAATATCATTAGCTATACTTTACTATTAATCTCCATCAAAAGCAAACAAACTCTCTAAACCGTTCAAACCTCGCGAAAGTTATGCAAAGTCCGCCATCTTGTTTGATCCCGCCATTTTGTTTACGAGTTAAAGGATATTGTTTACGCATTTCGACAGATCCGTTATTTATGCGCGGCTTATTGTTACAATCCTTTTGTTCGATGACTACAGACCGGTTAAAGGGAGCTTGGAAGCTTTGGGAGCTTTAAGTTTCGTGTGTTTGATTTTTGTTACGAAGCTTTCGTTATACAAACGTATGTATGTAACAATGACTCAATTTTAAGTAAGAACTACAATACATTATTTTTAAAACAATTATAACATTACATACGTATGTAGGTATAAATTACTACTAACTTTACTGTATAGGTAAGTTTAAGTATAATCATATCAATAAAATATGATAGACTTTGAATAAACACAAAATCGACTTGTTATCCCAGATAAACGCGAGTCACACCGCAGGACGCTACTAGTGATGCTATAAAGCACATTTATATGAATAATGTTTTTATATGTCTAACTTTATATGACTTAGTTATCTTCGTGACCTAATAAGTTCTTTCCTATTAGAAATTAAGCAAACAATTCCAACTAATTAATTTTCTTTCGTACTTACCTACTTATAATAATACTGCTACATATATAAATAATCGTTAATTCCCATATATATGTACTCAAGCAATTAAAATGTTATTGTAATTAAATTAAAACGTAGGTTATTTATTAATTAATCCAGTTAGAAATATATTCACAATTCCTTGTAGGTAACTTCACATGTATAAGTATTTAGGGTAAGGTACTAATTAATTAATTGAAAATTTAATTAATTTTCCAAAAAGCTCTTTTATTATTATTAGTTTAATAATAACTTTCAAAACCTCATGACCATTTTTATTCAGGGACATGAAATCGTTATTGCTAGTACATAACTTGTATATTATCTAAAAATTATGATGTGATTACCTACATATATTATAAATATATAATGTCCTAACAAAAACATATATATTGTATTAAAATGATATGTGTAATAATGAAGTAACACTTTAATTATTATCTGTCGTTTTATTTTTGTTACGATATTCTTCAGTATTGCTTATTTGTTTTTATATTGAAGTTTTTCTATATCTATTAAAAACTGCAAGATTAAGCCAAAAATAGTACCTAAATAAAGATAAAGATAAGATAAAGATAAATTTATTGTAAACAAAACAATATGTTACACTTTACAAATATGTAGCTCTGCCTCTTACATTAGTAAAAAACTGTGTCGTAGAGAGGCAGGTTCTTCCGGGGGTTCTAGTTTACAACTTAGTTTTAAATTAACAACTTAAAATAATGTAGTATGTTGAGTGATGAAATAAAAAGGTATATAGATAAAAATATATAAAACCTACTACATACAAGTAAATCAATTAGGCTGGCTATTGTGTACCATAAACTGCAATTATAAATACGCTGGTAATTAACACAACCACATAAGTATATTAATTATGAACCAGTAACAGGAAATTGGCCGATAATACAACAATAAAATACGGAAAAAATAACTGTTTATCAATTATTTGCTTAATATTTGTCCTTATTTTAATTTTAACGTAAATAAATAAATAAATTAATACAAAAAAGTATGGGAAAACCCAAAAATGTATTTCTATAAAAGCATATACTATGACGTACAAAGACCTTATATAGCTTTTTATATAATAACAACGTCCATTTAATATCATATTCTATACACACTCGGATAAAGGTGCTTATTATCAATATTTTTACACCTACATATAGTATGTATCCTGGTGTAAATAACATATTTAATTTCCATATAGGTACATATATCGTTTCTAGGTATAGTCACTGTTATATAAGTCGTTTAATTATATACATATCTATACTAATATTATAAAGCTGAAGAGTTTGTTTGTTTGCTAGTAGTTCCTGAGATTAGCGCGTTTTGAACGCGCTAATCTCAGGAACTACTGGTGCGAATTGAAAAATTCTTTTTGTGTTGAATAGACCATTTATCGAGGAAGGCTTTAGGCTATAGGTATAACATCACGCTGCAACTAATAGGAGCGAAAAAACAATGGTAAATATGAAAAAAATGGGGAAAATTAATCATCTTTGAGGTCTTCCGTTGCGTGCGCTGCGAAAACGGTTCAAGTCAAAGTGCAAACCCGTTAAAGTTAAAAAAAAAACTTGGGTTACAGCTATAATTTATAAAGCTGAAGAGGCTGTTTGCAAAAATAAATATGATGCCCGAAATAACTATTCCACACGGACGAAGTCGCAGGCACAGCTAGTCATATATAGGTAGGTATATAATTTCAACGTGGTCGGTATTGTATACCTAGCAAAGCGTATAATAAATAAATACTGAATTACCTATTACATACTCTGCCTGAGCGCTATAAATACAGCTTTAGATTTCTTTGACATTGTATACGATGCCGTATGTCCGATTATTTAATATATACATAATAATTATAATAAAGATAATATTAAATACAAGTAGATATTTTCAGAGAGCTATTATATAACGTGTTAAAACGATTGTTATGTTTTTCATCTGTAGTTTATATGACATTAAGTTAGTAATTTTACTTTTAAAAGTGTCCAAACTTAAAAGTAACCTTTGTCTAAATTATCATTACTTAATGACGGAACATACCAGACAATGAATAATTTATTAAGCCAAATTAAATGTAAAATTGTGAACAATACAATGTCATCGGATATTGAAGTTGATATATTGTGTAGAAAAGTTCCTAATTATTTACATAATCTACTACATAAACGGTGATTGAGGCAAATTGTGACCAAATAATTTTAACCGGAAATAGATGATATTATAAAGTTTGAATTATTAAGTAAATTGATAAATCACCATAGAAACAATATGAAGAAATACATTTATAAATGTTTATCATTAACCTACTAAACCATATGGAAAATTTTATCTTGGGGCTAGAAATTACCGATTTGTACAATTAAATAAAGTCGTGTGAGTATTTACCTTTAAATTATCTAAAATCAATCAAATTGTTAATTATTACATCGTTTAAAAAAAAGTAGTTAGACACGAACATAATGTAATCTTCGAATTAAAATGTTATTGAAAAATAATAAAGTAAATTGGGAAAGAAAATCTCAAATTTTTAGGTTTTAATAACATGGAAAGACTACGCACTAAAGCAGCCTTAGATTTGAAAATCAAAACGTACCCTATTTAACCAAACAGCTTTACATTCAAAATATATCTCCATAACACCTAACAAAAATAGTATCAACTAACCTGTCAAATGTCCAGGATAATGCGAAGGGAACAGCGGTCCAAAGGAAGGCACGACAGGCGGCGGTCCCGGCCACCCCAAGCTGTGGTACGCCGCCGCCGCCGCAGCCAGCGCACTAAACGGAGTAGGCTTCACCAACCGACCTCGATCTAACGGTCTCTCCTCATCCTCACTCTGATTCCCAATCCTCAAGTCTTCCACATCGACTATCGAATCCTCTTGATGCATAGACTCTTCATATTCATCTTCCGACGACGTCGCTGCCACTGACGTATTCAAATTTGATTGAGACGCATTCGAAGGCGGACGGGGAGACACAGATTTACCACCCGGCAATTCTGGCTGGGACGATGGAGATTGTCGAAGCGGAGATTCAGGTATCGTTCTGTGATGTCGGATAATTTCCGCCGTCTCTTCTGACGTGGCTTTCGTATCGGCTAGAATAGACGCGACACTGAAGCTGATACGGTGCGCTTTAGGCGGCTCTGTGGCCTCAGCCGGGCTGTTGGGATATCTGTGGACGCTCTGAATCGCCATATTCACTTCCTCGTCGTTGATTTGGTTTTTTAACATTGAATGTTGTGTTCCATGTGTCGCAGACCGGGCGCGAGTCGTGTACGCATGCGGACGCGGGCGGAGGCTGACTGGCGGGACCGGCGGCGAGCAGACCCTCGTGGCGCGGGGCGTGGCTGGCGCCGCCTCGCAGCCGTCCCGCTCGGCCAATCGACCGACCTGATCCCTCCGACGAGGGGGGGACTGCGATTTAGCACGCTCTTATCTCGTTAGTCTCCTTTGTGATACTCGATGCTCTTTTTTTGTAAGAATCAAAACATAATTACCTTTTGTAGGGGTTCGCGCGTTTTGATCGCGCTCTTTACGTCCGAGTATAAAAATATAATGAATGCTTGTTAAATCCTTTTGAACGGATCTTGCCTTTGTGGGATTAGGTAGGGGGTTCCTGTGATGAGTTCGGCGTTCGGATCCGTTTCAAATTAGTGCCCGTGATTTACTGTTGCCTGGTGACACTTACTTTGTGTTTTGATTTGTTTATGGTGATTCGTTGAACGAGACTCGACGACTTATCAGGCTTATGTCTTGTAACTTGTAATTCTCTCTTTATTCATGGTCATTAAATTGATTTCTTATTGAAATGCCGTTTAACATATATTTTGGGTAAGACTTTACAGTTTTTTTCTTTTTTCATTATTTTCCTTTAGTCTTGGATTCTTATAATACTCGATTGCTTCTGTGATTTGCATATCATAACACTTTTCTTTTTCATTTGAATTTTCTTCCCTTACAACAGTTCCGTTCATATCTACATTCTCAACCATTTCAAACAACACATCCAACTATTTAGTTACACCAAACAATGTAATTCAACCGCTACCAAAGCAAATCACACCGTTACACCGCTCCCTTCCGATGTTTTTTACCCGCTACTTATACCTATTTAGACATATTTAATAGACCCTTTAAACCATCTTTAACTGCATTAGACACAGGGAAGTTCCTATCGCTTTACACTCGGTTTCTCTCAAAATAAACTAGAGGGGACATGAGACAATATTTGACACATCTTCGCCGCCCTTGCAATATATCCTTACAGCCGTGAAAACTAGGGGTGATATCTATTACCCCTAAACTGTATCACTTCTCTCTTTCTCTCATTTGTAATATGTATATTTCTATCTCTGTCACGTGATAGTTGGTACTAAATAGGTGTTTAGTATTCGAAAGGGAGACAGTTAATTACGTAGGGTGCGAAGAAAAATGGTGTATGTCGATTTAGAAGCGTTTTCGATGCATGTATGTGTTATTTCTTTGTGATAAGGTTTGTTTTGGTTGGTTCTGGTTTTTCTGCGATGGGTTTTTGTTATCCTTATTAGATGAATGAGGAAGAAGCGATATTAATACGATTCTATTATGGAGGCGACGGGTGTGTATTGATTTCGGATAAACATCTGGTGTTTGTTGTTCGTTGATCTTTGGCCGCTTAACTTTCTAAACGTTGGGGTTTGGAGATTTTAATTCAATTTGATGGCGTTTTAGTGAGTAATCATTTTGTTTATCTGTAACTTTCTTTATAAAAATTAAAAATTTAATCTTCACTTGTGGTTACATGAGTTACCACGACGTTTTATTTATGATGAGGTAGGTAATTTATAAGTATGATCTACATTTATATTAAAACATTTTTGATGGTAATATTTTTACTAAATGAATTGTGGATTTAGGTAGGTATACTAGCGACAACATGTGCCATTTGAATTGCACTGAAGTCTGCTATAACTCCCTTTGACAGACTGGTGTTTGTGGATATAATTCTAATGTACAAAAGAATAGATGATTTTTTTTAATAAAGAAAAAATGAAATGAAAGAAATATAACTATATAATGAAACACACGCGATACAAAAAAAAATATGCCTCAATGCAGCCGCAACTCAGCCTCATGCTGTGGCACAGGGCAGCGAGTGTTGGCTGGATACCGGTCATCTTCATCCACAGCTCTTAAAATCCCACTGCTGGGTATAGGCCTCTCTCTGAGCCTATCTGCATCGATTCTGAGCAGACCTCGACCAGGTTGATCCCGGAAAATCATATCATACTTACAATAGGTACGTAATTTAAAACGACAAATGGATTTCCCTTTATAATCGTTTAATCATGTACCTACTAAACTGAATTCCGTTTACAACTACAATAATAACTTTATCAATAATTTAATTAATTTTGCCTAATAAGGCACAATCTGTTTAACATTTGGCGTTCGCTTAATTTCATTACATCCGACATCCTTTTAGCTAACTAAAACATAACTAATTAGGTTTTTTTTCTGTTTCTACCATAATTACCTATACCGGTAAATTTGAGTCATATGTTCCACCATTAGTGCGGAATGCCTATATTTATACAAATGTTATGGAATTCCAAAGATTTAAACAAAATATGAGAAAGTTGTGGCAAAAATATGTGAGGAATTTTTTGATATGATTTACTTGGTAGAAGCTTGGATGTGATTAATACGACTAATATAAATAATTTATGTGAGGAAATATTTATATCGTATAAAGTCCAGAAGGTTTTTATATAATAAAAAAGAAATTTCAGAAAATTATCGATTTAAAAAAAAAAACAATGATCTTTAACAAAACAGAGGTAATTATTTAATGGTAAGAAGTAATAAATGAAAATGGGTAATTTTTTTATTTCTTGACCTTTTTTGGTAAAATTAAAATATTTCAGTGGAGAAAATTTACACAAAATTATTAAGTGTTACAAAAAATATATTATGTTTACCGTACCATCTCACAAACTATGTTTCTTAATTTACCAAATAGGATGTTATGAATGAAACGTCTCATAATTAGCAGATATCCCATTTATGCACCGATGAGATCACATCTGAAACACACTGCTACAGTGTAAAAAACCAGTAGGGTAACTTCAATTTCTTTGTTTAGCCATTATATGCTGTCAAATGTAAGCTATTAAGCTTTGAACAAGCAAAACAATAACAACAATAACAAAATATCTTTGACTTTTATTCATTTTTGACATGTATGTAAACCGGTATGACAACCAGCTATCACTAATGCCTTACAGAAACTTTAGTACAGGGTCCAAATCCAATGTTTAATGTATATACATGACATTTTACACTTTTATGTTGCGCTTAATTGATCTTAAAACTTAAGTTACTATTAATAAAAATAATGTGACCATGTTTTTTTCTCACTTACTTACTATAGGTGCATAAGTGTTTTAGCGGTTCTCTTTATGTTCAAATTTAATAATTGAAATAATAATAATAATAATTTAATGTTTCAAATTTAAGGGGCCCAGGTCTTTCAGATATATACCTCGGATACCTCGGATATTGTGGTCCTCAATCATGTCGGTTTCCTCACGATGTTTTCCTTTACCGTTAAGCGAGTGCAAATCCACACTTAACTTGAAAATACAACTCATTGGTGTAGGGCTGGATACGAACTAGGGTGCGTCTGGATGAAAAGCAAACACAGGAACCGCTGAGCCACACTCGCTTAATGTAAGTACCTACTATCCTAGAAATATGTAATATATCCTACTGTCTTTTCCTCCACTACATCCCCACTAATGTAAGCAGGAACTCGTCAATTAACACAAAGTTTGCCGTTACTTGTTTTTTGCCGCCAAAAAAATATGATTTATGAAGCAACGCCTAATTTTTTATGTGGCTTGTAACGTGAGATCAGTTATTTTATGATGTTACAAATTGTCCTCTATTGGACATTTGGTAGTGATTAGGGATGAGACTAATTATTGTTTGGTTATTATGTGGATATTTTTAGAAAAACTAGTGGGTGCTCGCGGCTTCGCTCGCATTAAGAAGTAAAACTTGCATCCCCTATTTTACCCCTTTAAAAGTGACATTTCCAAAAATCCTTTCTTAGCGGATGCCTACGTCATAACATCTACCTGCATGCCAAATTTCAGCCCGATCCGTCCATTGTTTTGGGCTGTGCGTTGATAGATCACTATATCAGTCAGTCAGTCAGTCAATCAGTCAGTCACCTTTGAGTTTATATGTATAGATATCGGTATTCATATTTACTAATAGATTAAAATACATACAAAAAATTATTCTTAATGAAGTAAATGGTGACTGACTGTCGCAAAGATCAATGCAAGGCTCTAATAGTTAAAACTTTGAATTGATAGAAAATTGGTTCTGCTGCTATTGTAAGCTCGGTTTTCTCCTTACAGATAACCCGGTCGTTGCCTTAGCGGTCCAGCGCTCATCATGCCTAAGTCTTTATAAAGAATAAAAAATACATTATAAAGAATCAGACCTAACTACAATATCCGAGGACAAGTGTCTTCCGTGGAAGGACCTGGGCGCCCACCATGATGTATCTGCCCAAGAAAACTTCCCTAACGAATTAATTTTGCGGGGGAGTCACGACCCTCGAGTCATGAGGAAATACGACTCCAGAGAGATACCTAGTTCTTTCTGTATTCTGAGAGAGATACCTAGACATGATGTCGAGAACCTATTTTATCTCGCCACCTTTTTAAGATCTATGAGGTCTATCTATATCAATTTTTAACTCATATCGTAGATATTTGAACTATGTAATCAATATTCGAAGGGTTGAAACTTTAAAATTAGAAAACTAGTAACTAAACACCCCTTAATGATGAATGTGGTTAATTTGGGAAGTATGTTTGACTTGAGATTCTATTTTGACATTTGTGTTAATCGTGCGCAGGTGGTGGTTTGATGTAATATTTTTTACTGGATGTGACAGTTGTTTATTAGTATTTTTCTATTATTTTATTACGATGAATTCAAAACAAAATCAAACAATAACGCAAACGGCGCGTGTAAACTTGATTAGCAGGAATTCCAACATAACAGATTTTCTACAGAAAATACATATCAAACTCTTGGTAGTCTTCCATAAAAAATCTATTCAATTGTGCATCATTTCGGTTAATTACAGGTACAAGTCGTTGCTTGTTTTACTTCGACAGTATTTATATTTTTTCGGATTGAAAGTGTTATAAGTAATGAATCATCTGATCTGTTTGTATTATTCGGTAATGCTATGATTTATTGATCACAGCAATAAACTATTAGGAAATTTAATCAACACTTGAATTGATAACAATGGAGTGATAGTTTACCATGACTTTTTTTTAAGAGATAGTTCCAATAGTATTATGTAAAGGACATTTCCAGCTACCTATATTAAGTACTTCAGCCAAGGAATGTTTTCAATGTGCTATTTGGTTGATTGAGCGTTACTTTTAAAAAGCTATTTGGTAGGTATTTGTCATTTTTATGTTCTGATTTAATTTTAGAATGTTCTATGAGTTATGAGAGTGGCATGCTTTTCATGTACAAAAAAATAGATCATATTCTTACAACATGGTATGTATGTATGGTATATAATATACCAATTTTTGAATGTACTCATAAATTGTTTATTCTACAACATTATTAAAAAAATACACATGTGTCTATCTACCTAATTAAGAAAATTAAATAACAAATGCATTATTTCACAATATATTACAATTTAATTGGTTTAAAACAACCCAAAAACTGTTCACCTTTGTTTCCCGCCATTTTGCCATTTTGACATTGACATAACAAAAGGTGTCGCGATCCTGCACAGGCGTGGTCTTGCAAAAAGACATACACTGCGCCGAACAACAGTAACTAAGCTTTAAACAATACAGTTTTCATATTAAATTATAATACGTATAGTTCTCTATAATCTATAGTTTTCTCTAAATTACGAAACATTGAGACTATAGTACATACTCGCTACCTACGAGATAGTGCTAAGTACACTCATTGTGATAAGAAATCTAAAACCTTGATAGTTATAAATGTTGCCTGTTTTGATAATGTTATTAGAAAACTTTGCGTCTAGTTAAAACTTAGTCACTGAATTTTGTCTCTACAAACTCATTTGTTCGATTTTCGAACGGCATTTTAATCGGTGCCAGATAAAGTTTTTGCGCGGGTAAAATATTCAGGGAGCAGCGCTTATCGACCAATTAACATTCGCGACGCAAAATGGCTTCTTCGCTCCGCCATTTTGGGAACACGAAAGAGTTCGATAGCATGTAAGTTTTATTTAGGTTGATACGAAAAGGTTTGAGGATGTAGGTTTTATTTGGGCTGTGAAGGGATGGTGAGATTACGTAAACGGTTGAGGCAGGAATTGCCGAATAAAACTCAAGAAGCGGAAAACGAAAGCTTTCACGGATTTTGGTTGGTCACGAAAGTTCAAAAAGACTATAAAACGCAAGACTAAAACCAAACACGTAGCTATATTTTCCTGTTATCAAGTTATGTAC
This sequence comes from Macaria liturata, assembly GCA_964023185.1. Taxonomy (NCBI): domain Eukaryota; kingdom Metazoa; phylum Arthropoda; class Insecta; order Lepidoptera; family Geometridae; genus Macaria; species Macaria liturata. The sequence goes on from OZ026806.1 coordinate 17,537,595, forward strand.
TCTGTATTCTGTGCTGATGGTAAGCAATATAATTACAGTCTAAATGCAGCATACTTACTCAAGATACAATAAACTTGCCCTTTGGGTGGCATGAATACCATTGACTCCAGAGCCACTCACATTCTTAATAGTCACCATCTGCAGCCACTACACCCAATTTCAACGGTAAATTAAAACCATTAAAACGCAGTTTCTTCCCCATTGTTCAAGACACTGCCTTACTAACAAAAGCCCCTTTTTCTAGAGAAGGCGTGTAGGCTATTAGATACAAATTCGTGCCATTGTGATCTGTTACGCTTGTTCTAAACGCCGGCCTGTCTGGGTGACCAGGGCAGTATATGGGGGAATTTAGGATGAATCTTACAGTTTACAAAATCTTTAGTATTCACTTTCAATGATATGATGGCTAAATTGTGTGAGTTAAAAGTGCTATAGAGTAATTTGTTAAGATATTGAAACACCATAAGCAAATCTTTGTGTTTTTTTTTAGTTTTGACACCAAAGAGTGACATCTGAACATTTCTGTGTATCGGTTTACAAATTGAATCGCAGGTTTCGATGTCAAAAGATCCAACAGCAGTCAAAAAATGAACACGTTACCTAATATCAACACTTTCATAATAACTTTATAAAGTAACATTTTCTTAACACATCATATAGGTATTTTATTAAATTACTAAAATGACTATTTTTAACAAGTTTTTGCATATACAGTCGAACCTCTATAAGTCGAACATCAAGGGAGACGCCAAAAAATTCGAGTTATAGAGTTTTCAACTTATGGAGGATTTCGACTTAGGCGGATTTTGATTCGACATAAAGAGTTTGAGGTTTATTCTTATAAATTTTGAGTTAGAGAGGTAAAATAAATAAAAATTCAACTTGCAGAGGTGACAAACATATTTTTATTTATTATAAATCAACATTATTTCAAATCATATTACAATAAAAAATATGGCATTAAAAAAAGTCAGTAATTTTTTTTTGCTTTAGATAATTTGGTTGTTCTCTATCTATAGCATTGTCTAATCTATAAAGAGCAGAAAATTCTTCTTCTTCAGAGTTACTGGTTTGCTCTATAAAATTACGTAAGGTATTCAATGCGGTTCGCGCCTCTTTGATGGAAACCCATGGAGCGCATGTACTATTCACGTCTTCTATGTCATCTAAATCATTAGTATCGGTTTTCTGAGCTACTGAATCGATAATTTCGTCATCAGATAATGTCCCAGCAGTCATAACTCCATCATCGCACGAAACAAAGTCCTCAAAGGATATTCCTGATTCAGATACCACTGCGTTCCATTCTGCAGGAGGTGAAATAGAAATATCTTCGGCTGCGACACTGCTCAAACCATTTAAGTAAGCACTCCTCCAAGCCCGGATATTCTGCAATTCGTCGTCTTTTGCAGGACAAACTTTGACCGTTTTGTATTTTTCTCATGATGTCTGATTCATTTTTTATTATTGTTGAAAGAATACTCATTGGCAGGCCAAATTGTTCAGCAACATCTTTCTTTTTTTGACACCTCTTCACAGCTTCGAGCACTTCTAATTTTTCAGCAAGACTCAAAGTTTTTAGTTTACGTTTCACAGCACTCATGTTAACTGTTGTACTAATTGATGTGTATTGCAGTAGAACCAAACTACTTCTAACAGTATTTAAGTCGAAAACAAATGACTTGCTTAGCTAAATTTCAAAGGAAATCAAAATTGAACACCTGACACCAAGCAAGCAAACACGTGTTTACGTGAGTCATAAATTTATTATCGTATACTCCTAAAATGTTTTCTAAGAAACAATAGTGTACTCACATTGTCGACAAGTTCTTAAAGTCGGTAACTTATTTTTGTTCGAACAATAGAGGTAATAAATTCCAAATGATCAAGTTGTAAAGGTTGTAAAATAAAACGTTGCTATGTTCGAGATACAGAGGTCAAATTTAATTTTACGAGTTATAGAGTGAAAATATGTACCAAAATGGCTTGGAGGGACTCGGTGATTATTTCGACTAACAGAGGGTCAAGATTTCAAGTAATGGAGGTTTTTGTGTTTGAAGGGAAGGGAACAAAACATTTTTTCGAGATTTGGAGGTTTTTGACTTATCGAGGTTCGACTTAACGAGTTTCTACTGTACTATCCTATCGTTGTCGGTCAACCAAAAGGCCAGTGCCACCACATGGCGCCAAGTTCACGGTAAATCTTTGAAATATGACAGAAAATCATCGTATTTCACGCCCTTAGGCCCCTCGAGCCCATTAACTCACTTTTTTTCTCAACTACTGTTCCACCTTTTCATTGTAACTAAGACAAAGATATGCGTAAGTTAATGTGCTGAAACTATTGAATCAAAATATTAACTCACGTTTTTGATGAACAACTGTAATTTTTAGTAACTTTATAGAACGTTGTTCTAAAACTAACCTTTTAAAAGAGTGGCTGACTAGGCTCAAAGATTGTTTTTTTTTATATTCTGAACAAACAGTCAGATTTTTTAACCCAAAGTGAATTGATTTGGCCGTGTCATAGGTGGAGCATTCCTTTACTAATACGAGCAATACAATCTACAACATAACCAACACACTTACAATATATTATCAAAATCTTTAATATCTGCTATAAAATAAATAACTACCCACCTTTTCTATTAAGCCCAGTTAAAATTTAATAACGTCTCCCATTATAACTAACGGATGTTCCTAACTAAAGTATCAGTAACAAAAATATTCATAAGAGTTATTGAATAAGTTTTTATATGAACAGCTATAATTTATACTTAAGTACTATTGAAATGTTATTTATGTCCCAAGTGAATTGATTTTTGACCACAATAGGTGATGTTTTGGTTTCACTTCAAGGTGGTCTTTTAGTTTAAATAGTTCTTGAAGATTTGAATAGGTTTTTGCGCAATAGAAAACGAATTAGCCGCCATTGTTTGTGACTGAGCAGGTGTAAAGTCAAGATGCAGTTTGTAAGTTGCATGTGGTGTCAATATCATATAATATAATAGTTTGAGTATCTCTGTACGCGGAATATTTTGTACTCTGATATTTTCTGAAATATTGTGTTTTGAATCGATTTGTTCCAATTTGTTAGTTTAGCAGCCTTTTATTTTTTATTTATTTCATTTAATTATGTACTAACAGCTTAAGCCAACACGTACACTAAGCCAACTACTACAATAATGCTAAGTTCTATATATTATTATTTATATTTTTATAACAGACTCGCAATGAAAAAAGAATGTTGTGAACTTATTTTATTACACAAAATTAGCCACCACATAACTTTTTTACGTTATATGCTAATCTCACAGCCATATTCAATGTCTTTTTGAAGTAAAAATAATTATCTATGCACGAGAACCTAAAATATCTCAATACTTGTAACATTTTTATGTAAATTTCTGTATTGTGCTGGTGTTTTTAATAAAGTGTATATCTATCTATCTACTTGTTGAAATATAATCTTTTGTAGACTTCCTTTTTTCCTCACTTTGTTCTGCCAACTATCGGCGAAAAATTCCTTTAAAAAGTTTGAGCATTACTGTCAAACTAAAGGTGGTCAAGGCACGAGATACAGCCTTTTTTGTCCCCACTTTAATGATCATACCTTTATGAAGATTCCTTCCAACCGACCCTCGAATAACTCGCAAAATTGATGAAAATTGGCAGCAGATGCGAGCATTTTATTGGTTGATAAAACAGACAGAATGTCAGTTAGATTTTTGATGAACCGATTAAGTGATTTGATCGTAACAAGAGACCGAAAAAGTAAGCGGCCATTTCAGTGTTTGTTGAATCCAAACACATGCTTTTATATTGGTAAATGCAGGCATTGATTTAGTTGCAGTTGAGCCTTATTATTTTTGTGAGTTTATGTTGAGTTTTATTATTTTTAGAGATATAACTTTTAATTATATTAATTTAAAGTTATATCTAAAAATTACTTTGTCATAAATACTGGAAATGTTATTTCGCTAGCCAGCACGAAGTTCTACAAAACGATGAGAGCTTTCAGCTCAAAACGCATCCGACTACCTAGAGCTTTTGAGTCGAAAGCTCTCATGCTCAAGTGGCATAGTAAGTATAAACAAAGAGCGGCTAATTCGTTGAGGGGTTACTAATAATTATGGAAGTACATATTCCTAAAGTAGGAATAGAATCTATTTAATTATAGAGATGTACCTATGTTTTGGTAAATAAAATAACACTAAAAGAAGGCAGCTGACACCATAAAACTAAAGGCAATTTATGCTTTGTGTAATAATTTTGTAATATGATAAGAATCATATTAACTTGATGAATAGTATTCAGCTAGTCCTTTTCTATTGAGTGAACCTACGAATGGAATATTTTTAAAAATAATGTCTCCTCGATATGGGTACATTTATTCACCGTAACGAAAATAGCGTAACTGACATCTAAATATATAAAACTCAAAGGTGACTGACTGACTGACATAGTGATCTATCAACGCACAGCATAAATCACTGGACAGATCGGGCTGAAATTGAAAAAAAAAGGATTTTTGGAAATGCCACTTTTAAAGGGGTGAAATAGGGGATGCAAGTTTTACTTCTTAATAATCTTGTTTTAATTCTTAATATTCGCGAAGCCGCGAGCACCCACTAGTAATGTATAAAACTTTTGGTAAAAGTAATATCAATCCTACAATAGCTACAACATACCCAAGTACTGTCCGTGTCGGCGCGGTTCAAAGCGGCTTGTCTGCCTGCATGTTTGTCTGTCGGCGCCCGCGCACTCCGCTCCCGTGACACACCTCGTGTTTGCATTTTGATATTTGATGGATTTATTGGTTGCTTGTGTTACTGAGTAGGTAGGAAGTAATAAAAAAGTAAAAAGCAATTTAAAGAAACCCAATAATAGGTTAGTCAAAACACCGAAACTTGTGATATATACCCTATATCACAAGATTTGCATGTATAACAAATTGCCACACAGTATCGCAAACCTACCATATAGGCTGCTTTTAAGAGGAGGCTAAAACATTTAATTGAGATACAAACTCAACGAATTTATGACAGTGTCTTAACAGAATCTTCATTTTTGATAAAAATTGATTAATGATGATTGATATACTTAGTTTTATTTTTGTATAATATAGTTAAATCTAAGAAGTGAAATTATTTGTAAATTGATTTGCCCTTTACGGTGCGATGCCGTAAGGTAAATAAAAATATGATTTATGATTTAGGAAGGTACTTGTTACGTATGAAGAGGTCAAGCAGTTGAAAGAATATGCGCCAGCATAATTAGTCATCATTATCATCATAAGTAGTCATCTTAATAGGCCCTTAAGGCGGCTTGAAAACTCTTGATACCAGAGTAGGCCACTCTTATACAAAGAAGAAGAGGAGTCATCATTATCATAAAACTTTGGAGAAATCTACAACTATCTCTGATTCCCTTGAATTACAATACTCAGATATCGAGGCATACGTGCTATATCTACAGTGATGTGTAACATCAGGCAGACTATGGTCAAAAATACATAAGTATATCATGATATAAAAATTAACAATCATCAGTAAACTTAAACTGCCAGGTTGCGGGTTTAGCACTTGACAAAATAGCTCATAATGATCAGTAACTTGTAATCGTTTATTACTGGAATATCACCATTGTTGCATTGCATGATCTCTTGCTTCACATCATTTTTTTACACATTCACATTAAGTACTACATTGAAAACACCTTCTTTTTAGCAGATCTGCTTTTAAATTGGTCTTCTACCAAATACAGTGTTCTCTCTATATAGGTATCCACTTTTCAATCAATAGTAGACATTGCACCCAAAAGACGACATACCTTAACAAACCAACAAACGAGTGGCGCCTGTTTAAAAGGGTTTATTCTAATAATGGTTTGGAACCGGACATGTCCGATAATTGCCTAATTGATCGCAAACTATTCATTAACCGAGGACGTGTCGGTGGAAAACTGCGGAGAGTGTGGACTTAGGGCACAATGGGCCTGGGAAAGCCAATGTGGAAAATTATTGTAAAATTATGATAAAGTAGTAGGTAGGTGAAGTTAGTTAACTTAGATTTTGGGATATTTGTAGACAAAAGGAGATCTATACATGAATACATGTTCGAAACTATACAAATATATGAATACATGCACGAAACTATACAAATATATGAATACATGCACGAAACTATACAAATATATGAATACATGCACGAAACTATACAAATATATGAATACATGCACGAAACTATACAAATATATGAATACATGCACGAAACTATACAAACACGCTTCTTTTAAACTTAAATATATCATCGTACCTTATTTGTTTTTGTATGTAACATTAAAAAAATATCATTAAATTCTTGAAGGGAATGAACTTTGAAGTTTGAATTTGATGTTTTTTTTCATGAAATTGCTGAAAAGAGAAAGTTTCTTATAAGGTTTTTTTTTTCATAAGAATCATCATCAAGTAAAAACTTCGCTATGCTAACTTGTTGTGACAAACTCGCCACCACCAAATTCTTTGGCTTAAATTTTGAACGAGCGATTCAAATTCGATTTTATTTTATAAGGAATACTCCTAGCTTTGCATTTACCCAACTCCATACTTTGTCAGGTCACCACTTCATTCAACCGTAGCCCAGCCGGCATCTCAACACGGTGGTCTCCTCAGCTAATTGCCGTGTCTAAACCAACAAACCAATATTTGACATCAATTAAATACCACACGTGGTTTTTTTTAGATTTTTTAATTATTCTTCGGCGCCGGCGTTCTTGACGATACGGTTGACATGTAATCCGTGTGGACAGACAGAAGGAGGAAAATTCCGTTTCACTTTTTATGTATGTATTTACTTTACTTCTTTACTTAGTTCGGAAGCCGACGTGACGTCAAACGTCACAGGTTTTGTAATGGTTTGTCTAATCAAGGCGCCATTCTGGGAAGTACCTACCAAACGATAGTAAACAATTGAATATTTTAATGAATAAAGAATACTTGAAACTAAACGTACTAAACGATAGTTTTCCTCGTGCGATTACTGATAAAGAATCAAGAATCTGTGCACATAATTCATTTCCAAACACTTCTTCCTGCCACTCGTAATTATATTAGCTCATTTTACAATAATAGTTTAAGTTAACAACCATAATGCGGGTTTAGCACTTGACAAAATAACACATAAAATACATCAAGTCATTGTAGTATACAGTAACAGTACTGATCATCACGAGACATAATGTTATGCCTCACCACAAAGAGTGGGGAATTTTTTATACAAAAAATATCCTACCATAGCGGTGCTGATTCTGTACTTGGATGGAAAGAGATATAAGGGGTATGATGACAAAGAAAAATATAAGGCCAGGGTTTATGTCGGCGATCTTTTGGCAAAACAGACTTAGCAAAGAAACTCACCTACGTGGCTCGCGCAGCGTGAAGACGAGATGGATCCTGGTTGGAGCTCGGACAGCAGGTCCCAGGTGTGGCTGACAGGAGCGCGCGTGAGGCTGGTCTCCGTTGTCAAAGAGGTGCTTGTCGCTTTGGACACTGATGCCGAGACGACGGACTCTGGCGCGATCGCGTGGTATGGGTTTGATATTTTGAAGGAAGTTTGACACGGCCCACGGTGTGTGTCCGCGCGGTGCGGTGCGGTTGAGGGAACTGGTCAAGGCTGGTTGACCAAGTTTGGAGGATGTGCGGGAGCGAGACAGATATATGCTATCTCGCTTACGCTTGAGCACACGAGTTCATTTCTTTGCATGCATCAATTTCACCAAAAAAAAAGTAACATCCCCCCGGCCTTCAGGAGTTGTGAGCTCCTGAACTAGAATATGAAAATGCGGGAAAAGTAAATAGGAATGAGGGAAAACGAGGTTGATTTCACGATGTGGGAAAATAATATATGCTATAAAATATATACGTATACATATGTACAATAATTGAATGTCAGATAATAGTCTACTGAGTGGGTAAAACGCAAAGTTTCACCACGGGACGGACATAAGTACCGTTTTGTGTACGCACTTTGACGACGCGGGTTACTCCGTCTGATGCGGGCATTACTTCTTCAATAACACCAAGAGGCCATTGAAGAGGCGGTGAATTATCAGTTTTTAAGAGAACTATTGTTCCTTTGTTTACCGGAATTGTTTTAGTATTCCACTTGACGCGAGATTGAAGAGTGTTTAGATATTCACGCTTCCATCGTTGCCAGTATCTTTGAACGACATCGTCTATCAGTCGTTTACTTCTAACCAGATCTACGGTATCTAAACGTGGGTCTAGGTGAAAAGTGTCCAAAGGAAGTTGGTTCAAAAAATGTGCGGGAGTCAGAGCCTGTGGCTCTGCGGGGTCGCAGCTTAAAGCTGTCAGCGGACGGGAATTCATAACAGCTTCTACTTGAGCAAGGACAGTTATAAATTCTTCATATGTGAGCGTAGTATCGCGAATGGCGCGGCGAAGATGTGTTTTCATGACGCGGATTTGGCTTTCCCAGCACCCACCGAAATGACTAGCGGAGGGCGGATTTAGGTGCCAGGTAATTCCGTTATACGTTGCTTCTTGGTTGAACGCGTTTTGATAAGTTTTAGATCGTAGAAAATCCTTAACTTCCTTAAACTGATTTCGCGCGGCCGTGAAATTAGTGCCATTGTCTGAAAACAATGACAAAATTTTACCTCGTCGAGATATAAATCGTCGGAATGCCCGTAAGAAAGAGTCTGTACTTAGAGAAACAGCCGCTTCTAGATGTACAGCTCTGGTTTGTAGGCAGGTAAATATGCATACATACGCTTTCTCTTTCCGTGCTCCACGATAACGACTGATTAAAATCTCATAGGCTGCTGTATAGTCACAGCCTGTATATAGAAATGCCTTAGATTCGTTAACGCGCGGGGCGGGAAGAGCCGCCATGTATGGTGATTCAGTGCGGGGATTGACCTTGAAACAAGTATTGCAAAGGCGGAAACGTTGTTTTACCACACTGCGACCAGAAATAATCCAATATTTTTGACGCAGGATTGAGAGCAACAGCTGCGGACCAGCATGTAAGTACTTGCGGTGGTAATAGTCTATGATGAGGCTCACAATATGATCCCTTTTTGGAAGCAAAATGGGATGTTTGCTGTTATATTCCAGCGATGAATTAACTAACCGACCACCAACGCGGAGGAGGTCTTTTTCTATGAAAGGAGAAAGTGGAATTAATGATTTAGTTATTTTGCGGGACTTAAGAAAGCCTTCAATATCTTTTGCGAAATATTGAGATTGAAGAGCTTTTATAACAGCGGTTTCAGAAAATTCTAAGTCTGAAGTTTGAACTCTGTCAGAGCGCGGGAGTTTTTTCATGAAGCGATATATGTATACCACAACTCGAAGTAGCTTAGACCAAGAAGAGAACCGCTTAGCGAGTTCACAGAGAAAGGGAGCTGTCTCTTCGGTTGCGAGGAAAACATTTGATTGTTTTTTCAGTTCAAGAAGTTTTTCATCTTGAGCGGGGTCAAATATAAAGCGGTTTATAGGCCAAGTATGAACCTGGTCACGTGCCCAAGGCGGGCCGTGAAGCCAAAGAGGGTGATCCAGCAATTGAGCGGGAGTCAACCCACGACTAATGCAGTCGCTGGGATTGTGTGCACTTTCACAATGGAAAAAGTGTTTGGGGTTAAGATTATCCTGTAAAATAGCAATTCTGTTTGCTACAAACGTGTCAAATCGATGCGGGGAAGAGTGAGCCCAATGTAAGGCCACTGTGGAGTCTGAAAACGCGAAGATTTCATTTATTTTGCGGCACGAGGAAATCGTATCAATCACGAACCTGAGCAGTTTTGAGAGAATAACTAACGCGGTCAGTTCCAGTCTGGCCAAAGAACTGTTTTTTAAGGGAGCTACCTTGCTCTTGGCCGCGACCAGATTTACAACATTTTGTCCCGTAGGCTGCTGTACGCAGAGATACGCGGAAGCACCCATGGCCTTCTCGGACGCGTCAGCAAATCCGATCAAAAAAATGCGGGAGTCCGTTACAATACCAAGAAAGCGCGGGATTTTGAAATTTTGTAACTGTGGTAGCTCCGCGAGGAAACGGCTCCACGCCGTGCAAATAGCTTGCGGGGGTGTATCATCCCAATCAATTTTGGGTTCCGCGGCCCAAAGAGCCTTTATTAAAAGTTTGGCGTGTAGAATTACTGGCGCGCAGTAGCCATTTATGTCCCACAACTTAGCAATAGTTGAAAGCATCAATCGCTTAGTACATTTTACGTGCGGATTGAATTTGATGGAAATCGAAAATTCATCTTCAGTAGGTGACCAAACTAAGCCTAAAAGTTTTAGGTTGTCTTCCCGATCAAACTCGACTTTCGAAGATAAGCGGTTGTTTTCAGGTATCATTTTTAGTACTTCCGGTGAATTGCTCACAAACTTAACGAGGTCAAAACCGCCTCGTTTAAATAGCTCGATCAAGTCCAACGCGAGTTGAGCTCCTTGTTTGTGGCTACCTACAGACACTCCGAGGTCATCCATGTAAAGGTTACTACTAGCTACCTGTGACGCGAGAGGTAAATTTAATGACTCTGCGCTTGCGAGTTCCCTGACGGTGCGCATGGCTAAATAGGGCGAACATCGCAAGCCGAAACACACACGGTTGAAATGATAAAGGCGAGCGTAATCTTCATCGAATTTGTATAGAATGTTCAAAAACCTACGATCTTCCTCGCGAACCCCAATCGCTAGGAACATCTGTTTTATGTCTGCGGTCAAGGCGACCGAAAATAAGCGGAATTTTAAAATAATTGCAACTAAATCGGTCTGTAAATTTGGACCTGAATGTAATATGTCGTTAAGAGAGATCCCATTGTCACAGATTTGACTAGCGTTTAGAACGATGCGAAGCGGTTTGCCCTCTCTTAAGACGGCGTGATGCGGTATGATATAATGCGGACCGGTACAGGTTGAAGCGGGCGCGGGTGAAATAATCTGTTTGTCTAGATAATCTTTAATCGTTTTGTCATAATCGGTTTTTAAAGCGGGATTTGTTTTGAATTTGCGTTCTAAACTAGAAAAGCGTCGTGAGGCGATATTCATTGAATTACCCAGTAAAGAAGGCGGTTTTTGAAAGGGTAGTGCCACCACATACCTACCACACGAATCTCTTTGCACAGTTTCAGTGAAAAACGTTTCGCATAATTGTTCACTCTTGGATAAATATTGATGTTGTGGTACGGCCTCTAATTCCAGGAATTTTTTCATTAAACTTTCAAGCGAGTTTTGAGATGATTCTTGGCGGGAAAAGAAACAAGAAGAAGAATCATTTTTTGCAATAGGAAGGTTAGAAATCGAGCCCAGAATTACGTAACCAAAAACCGTTTCAAGTGCATCAGGTTTACCCGGCGGTCCCATTATTTTTCCTGCTTTCAGTATATTAGCAAAATGTTCCGAACCAATCAGAATATCTATTTCACTAGGTACATAAAATTCAGGATCGGCTAACTGTAATCCATTCAAATACTGGAGTGACGAGGCGTCGAATTCTGCGGAAGGCAAGTTACCGGAAATGGTTTTCATTACTTGCAACTCTAATGGCAGCGCGAACTGCTTATCACACCTAGATAATAAATTTATTGTAGCGGTTCCTAATGTAGGCTGGGAGGTGCCACCGATTCCGATTACGGATCCTGCGTTCTCCGTTTGATGTGTACGTATACCTACTCGCTTGCAAGCCCGTTTACTAATAAAGTTTTCTTCGCTGCCAGGATCAATAAGTATGCGAACTTGTTTAACTGAGCCATTAGCAAGTTGGACTTCAGCTAATGCGGTACCTAACAGCTTTTTATTATTTTTACGCGGGCGGTTATCTTCGGCGGACATATTACAAAACGAGGTAATCTTTGAAGCGGGTTCCTTAAGTGGTGCGGGCGGATTAGCAGAAAGCTCGTTATTATTTTGTACGGCGGCTCCCGGACTATATTTATCCGACTTATTAAAGTGTAATAGCGTATGATGGGTCTTGCTTCCACAGCCAGAGAATTTGCAATATGCGTTGGATTTACAAGAGTTACCTTGGTGAGATAGACTCAGACACGAAACACACGCACGATTTTCTTTTACTTTATAATAACGTTCGCGGGGAGATAAAGCTTTGAATCTACCACAAAGATATAGATGTGTATGATCCATTTCACATAAAGGACACTGACGTCGAACAGCGGCGCTGACGTCACTAGCAACAAAAGCTCGCGACTTGTTCGAATTCGAATTTAGCGTCTTATCTTTATTATCAGCGGTTCGTGTCAATACTCTAATTCGATCGCGTAAAAAAACTACTAAGTCGTTGAACGAAGGAATTTCTGTACCTCGGCTTTGCATTTCGAATAGTTGCGCGGTTTCCTTATCTAGTCGTTTGATTAACGAATACATCATAACAAAATCATTTAAGTTAGGTATTTTTAAGTTATTCAATGCTTGAAGGGAGTTTGAAAAACGATCAACCAAGTACTCGAGATTGCCAGCGGTTGGTGTCGTTATTGGTTTGAGCGAAAATAATTGATCTAGGTAAGAGGTTGCTGCGTCTCGACTATTTTCAAAACGTTCTTTGAGATTGCGATAAATAGTTGCGTAATTTTCGGCAGAAGGAATAACTCCTGAATATATAGCTTTCGCTTTGCCTTTCAATTTACTTGTGAGATAAAACATGCGTTCTGTGTCGGTCAATGAGCTGTTTTTGTGTACAGCATTATCGAATGTCGCGTAAAACAATGGCCAATTTTTGAAATCACCGTCAAATTCAGGTATGTCTATCCTAGCCAATTTAAAAGTTGGGGACTGGTCCTCACTAAATTTCTGTGTGGGAGACGATGGGACAGAATGCGGTTCTACTTTAGAATGTTTGCGCTTTATGCGACAATATAAATCTTCCAGCGCCAACCATTGATTAAAATCTGGATCTGTCTTTGGGTCTAATTTTAGTGAAAGAGCATTTATTTCTTTAACACATTCGAAATAATTCTTACGAACTTCTTCCAGAGTTTCAATCGAACACAAGAAATCTTCCAATTTTTCATCATCAGTTAAATCTGCCCTTGACATATCATAAATAACTTGTATACGGCTAAAGAAAGCCTGCCTTTGCGATTCTAGAATCTTAAGTTTTTGTTCGTTCGCCGACGACATAGTGACGTTTGTATGTAGTTGTTAAGCGGCGCTAAAAATAAGTAGGCCAGAAGCAAAGTCAACAAAATGACCACGTTGGTGATCTTGCGGTAAATATAATAAGCGAGACAAATAATATAGGCTTAACACGGTCTTGTTAAGTGCGAACGAGACGGCGCGGCGGCCGCGGCACGGCGCGAGGCTCTCGCGAAGTTAAAAAATGCGGGTAGTTATGCATCGCTTAGTTGTCGCTGCCTACGCTGAATACGAACAGATAGATGTGACATAACAAAGGGATTGAATCCAATAAATTTCTAGCGGAGCGAGAACGAACAAATTTGTTATTATGAAAGGTGACGAATTGATTAGGTAAACGATGTAGAACAAAGTATGACAAAATCTAAATCAGATTATCACTTAGCGGTATAAAATGCGGTATAAGTAATAGCGGTTTACACAAAATAATTGAGTTTTATGATATTCAAAACTCGCGGCGTTGAACACAACATGTGTTTATAAATAAATGCGGTTAAATCGAACTCCAAACGCGTGTGGGTATAGCGGTATAGATATGCGGTGTGAAATAAGTACTAAATGCGGTTAAAGCGGTACAACAAAATATGTTGTTTTATAATATATGCGGTGTGAACGAAACACAAACTGCGTGATTCGATTTAATGCGGTATAAATATGCGGTGTGAAATAAGTACTAAATGCGGTTAAAGCGGTACAACAAAATATGTTGTTTTATAATATATGCGGTGTGAACGAAACACAAACTGCGTGATTCGATTGAATGCGGTATAAATGCGGTGTGAAATACAATATGCGGTATAAACGAAACACAAAATGTGTGATTCGGTGTAAAGCGGTATAAACCAAAGGAGTTCCCTTAATAACTTTGGTTTAAAGAATGCGGTAGATACGACACGAGTCAAATAGGTAGATACGCGACACACAAAGCGGCACTATTTGGTGCAATAGTTTTATTTAGAATATGATATGAGTATTTGTATGTGAATTAATAATGAACTATTAATATTGTAGGAAGGGTAATAAATACACAAGTTATAATACGAAAATATTCACAAAACATACGTAATTAAACACTTTTGGAGGGTAGGTTAAGTACTGAGCGGGAGTAAAATATTTAAAAATTAGTAAAAGTACTTATCCGGTTCGTCGAAGGACCATAAAATGGGGAATTTTTTATACAAAAAATATCCTACCATAGCGGTGCTGATTCTGTACTTGGATGGAAAGAGATATAAGGGGTATGATGACAAAGAAAAATATAAGGCCAGGGTTTATGTCGGCGATCTTTTGGCAAAACAGACTTAGCAAAGAAACTCACCTACGTGGCTCGCGCAGCGTGAAGACGAGATGGATCCTGGTTGGAGCTCGGACAGCAGGTCCCAGGTGTGGCTGACAGGAGCGCGCGTGAGGCTGGTCTCCGTTGTCAAAGAGGTGCTTGTCGCTTTGGACACTGATGCCGAGACGACGGACTCTGGCGCGATCGCGTGGTATGGGTTTGATATTTTGAAGGAAGTTTGACACGGCCCACGGTGTGTGTCCGCGCGGTGCGGTGCGGTTGAGGGAACTGGTCAAGGCTGGTTGACCAAGTTTGGAGGATGTGCGGGAGCGAGACAGATATATGCTATCTCGCTTACGCTTGAGCACACGAGTTCATTTCTTTGCATGCATCAATTTCACCAAAAAAAAAGTAACAAAGAGCATTTAACAAACCGACCAAACTTAATTATTTAAGTTGGCATTTAAACCCGTATTAGCATGATAAGGAGTCGCGAAACAAATGTATTAACCATTTAATTAAGTCCAAATGAAAATGAGACGACCTCGGGCCAAGGGTAGCGGGTTCGAATCTCGGAGGTACGATCGCGAGAATGATTTTGCCAATTATTTGTGTTCATTGAGAGCAACGACTTTACAAAGATAGACGCCTCATTACAGATAAAAACATCTATAAACAAGTATCTACAATACTCATATGGTGAATAAATGAAAGTTTATAATTAAAAATGTACTTTTTTAAAAAACTTACAAAACAAAGTTTACTAATTAAAAATAAAAACTTAACTAATTAAAAACTTACTTATGAACTAAAACTTATAATTAACCTTAAACACCTATAATTATAATTTATGTCTTTTAAAGTTGATTGCCACGGTTTTATCCGCCTGCATTGTAATAAATTAGCTTATGTCATTCTCATGTATCAACATACCAAAATTTGATGATCCGTCGCTCCGTTGACGTGTGACAGAACGGAACAAATAGATCAATAAACAAATTTTCGGTTTTAATAACATGATGTCTTTCTTTGTTTATGATAATATGCTTAGTTTGTGAGTATGAATGTTTTAGCTGATCTGCATCAAAGTAATATTAATGTATTAGCAGGGTTTGCGTGTGGCCGTAGCTTTTTGCCTGGGCTGCAAAGTGTGAACCCCATTTTTGCACCTGCGGCTCCATGGTGGAAGCTAATGGCCATCATGCTTTGAGTTGTCGTCGGTACACGGGTAGGCTTCCGCGTCACCACGCCCTGAACGAGATTGTAACATCGACCATTAAATGTATATATTGTGTTTTATTGAACTGGAAAAGACTTTCGACCATGTCCCCTGATGTGCACTTTGTACGGTCCTCACAAAAGCTGGTTGTTCCAAAAAGTTTATCAACTAAGTGCGCCAATTCCATGACGGAAAGATGGCTAGGATGCAACATAAATGTAACATTACGGTCAGTTTCCGAGTCAAGCAAGGATACGGCATGACTTCCTATACTGAGAACAGTAACCAAGTCAGTTTAAGTATCTGAACTGAAACAGACCATCTTTCTTTATCGAAGACTCACTTTATGCTGACGATGTCTGCCTGATGACCAAGAGATCAACAGTACCTATAAAATAACATTATTTAGGTATATCGCATATCGTTTTTATTCTTAGAGTTATAAAGTTATGAATTTTAATTTGATACAAACATTATGCCATTTATGTATATGATTAATGATTATTGACTTCGTATAATATTTTTGTGTTGTAGTGTGATTTCATTCGCATTTTTGAGAAATAAATAAATAAATAATGTAAGTCAATAAGATGTCAGTAGCTGAAATTTTTTCAGTCTCAAGTTATCTTACGTAGGCTTTAATAAGGAGTCTAGTTTATATAGAATATGTTATAAGACTGGTTTGGGAGTGCAGTGTTTGAAATACCAATTTCTTATCACTTATATCGTAATAGTTAGTTGTTAGTGCAATAGTTTGATCATAAATGCTAATCAATTTCTCAGGTAACCTACTGACCAGAGATAATACAAACAGAAATTTTCTTCATGACTGTTTATTCGAGTTTGTAACACTGGAGTTATGAAGGTAATTATCGTTGTATTATATTATTTTAACCGACTTCATAAAAAGTTGGAGACTTCTGAAACTTTTTTTTTTGGGTACATGAAAGAAATTGTTAAAAAACTGCGAGTAGATTTTATTATCCCTAATGTCGTATGTCTGAGCTTACGTTTGCATGACAACATTGATTTATTGTATAAAAGACTAAATAAAAAAGACATGATCACAAAAAAAAATTGAACCAAAGTAATAAGGCGGTTTCCGCCTTATTACAATACGGCGGTTTAAATATTAATCCAGGACTTTTTAAAAAGTCGTTTCTTGTTGTTCAAATATAACATACAAACAATCAAATGTCAACTTTAAATTTTGACAGTTTGATAATTGTGACAGTAGACAGACAATTTTCGAACTAAAACGGACTTGGTCTAGACTAATATTTAAACCATGTTTTGTAATAAGGTCCTTAATACTTACTGTAAATAATAATTTTCCTTTTATAAAAAAACATAATAAAATTCAATAAAACATAAGTAACACGTAAAAAAGTAAGTAAATCAACATAGTACCTACTGTGTTAGTGAAACGTAATGGCTTCATAATCACGAGCACTGGTAATTACAAATTAGAGCCGCGCGAGCTGCGAGATAGCACCCAGATAGTAAAGGGGTATTCTGGTATTAACTTATTTTAAAAGGAGAAATAAAATAAAATAAAATAAAATAAAATAAAATAAAATAAAATAAAATAAAATAAAATAAAATAAAATAAAATAAAATAAAATAAAATAAAATAAAATAAAATAAAATAAAATAAAATAAAATAAAATAAAATAAAATAAAATAAAATAAAATAAAATAAAATAAAATAAAATAAAATAAAATAAAATAAAATAAAATAAAATAAAATAAAATAAAATAAAATAAAATAAAATAAAATAAAATAAAATAAAATAAAATAAAATAAAATAAAATAAAATAAAATAAAATAAAATAAAATAAAATAAAATAAAATAAAATAAAATAAAATAAAATAAAATAAAATAAAATAAAATAAAATAAAATAAAATAAAATAAAATAAAATAAAATAAAATAAAATAAAATAAAATAAAATAAAATAAAATAAAATAAAATAAAATAAAATAAAATAAAATAAAATAAAATAATAGGTATATAAAATAATAAAATAACATATAATATATATAAAAATAAATAATAAATCACTGTATTATAGTTCCCGTAACGCATGATTAGGTACATTTAGTTGTAATAACCGGCTAGCACTTACGTACTTAACCGGGACGCGCGTGCTGACTCGTCCTCCTGATGATGGAAACCTCAGTTTTCCGAAACTTGTCGAGCAAATTTTTTGACATAATTATTGACGTAAGTGCTAGCCGGTTATAACAACTAAATAATAAATCCTTTATTGTTTAAAACGTACGTGTTACGCTCATGATTGTATAGGTATAAGACAATAACAATGTTTGCGTACTACGTTGGTAGGTGTACTAAGCCCTGTACTAGGTATCACAAGGGATCCTGTATTACAAGGCTATAGTATCCTTGCCGCGGCAGGCTTTCTCCTGAAAATTAGTAAAAAGAGACATTACAATTATTCAATTATTTTGCCAATAGGATGTATTGAATGCCGACCCCAAAAGTTCGCAATTTGGGTAGGAGGAACCACTAGCTAATTAAAAAAATCCACATATTTCTGGTGGATGCCCGCTGTTAGTCCGGGTTTTGTTGGAATAAATATAGTTGCCCAAAAAATTAGTCATTTTATTCAAAGAGGAAATGCAGCCAGAATTTTGGGCACGCTACACTGTATATATATATATTCAAAACACATAAAAAGACTTATATTACAATGATGCTACGAATTATCATCATCAATAGTCATGATACAATCGCTACGATCGTAAGCTTAGTATGGGGCTAGATGGCGCTGTGTGATATGTCTTGAAATATTTATTTAATTATACACGTGTCTCAGTTTATACAGAAGATCAATTGGACACGTGTGTATTTTGTTTTTTATTGTCGTACTAGACCGGCAATGAACTTTTTCAAATCTCCTAAAATTTTCAGTATCAAAATTAGTTAACTATTTGCATCCATTCAAACAGTCGCAGTCAAAGTATTGTAGTGGATTTAGACGCTTTACATATGTATTTCGTGATGATACCAACGCTAAAATAGCATAGATGCTGACTTATGCCATTTAAATAACATAAACATATCCTTATTTTGCAGAGTATGCAGTGTTTTTACTTAATGATAACACTGCCCTCTGCACTAGGCGCACCTGTGTCGCGGAGGGTAGTTGCTTAGCGACCGGACTGTTACTGTCTATATACATCAAGTAGTCTATTTAGAACACTTTTTTTAAACATTCTATGTATTATATCAATTACTTCATTAAAACAAACTAGGCTGTAGTCAAACGTAAGGCTATTCCGTGTTAAAAAAAACTAATACATTCTGTATATTCCAGAATATTCCCAGGTCTTAACCCTAGAACGCGCACGATCAGCAGAAATCCTTAATGGGCTTAAGTGGCCAAGGTGTCCCGACGTAATTTTACCAGCTAGCGCTGTCACAGAGTAGATATTTGATGAAGAAGGGATTAATTGAAATGAACATTGGTCGTACTTGATATAAATATTTAGAAGTTTTGATTATATCCAAGGGCAATATTGATAGAATATAGCATTCAGCGACTGGGATGAGTAGCATACAAGAAAATAGGCCTATGTTCAGCAGTGGTTGATAATAGGTTTATGGTGATGATGATGATGAAAAATACTCTCGTTAGGAAAATTGTACAAATTAATGCCAATGCCTACAAAACAATAAGTACCAAAAAATGCATATATAAGCTCAAAACAAATAAAAATTGACGCAGCTAGCACATTCAAAAAGAGGCCTATGCCCAGCAGTGCGATGGGGAAGGCTGTAGATGATGGTGGTGACGATGAAGCTCAAAATGAATTATGATAAACATGGCTCAATCGTACTCAATTATTTAAATAACTACACCTAAATATGTTTTCCAACTTTAAAAAATCCTTCTGTTTCTCTACTCTCATACTCTGTGCCTCTGTCGAGTTTATTAGGTTTTATCTAAGCTTTTCGAATTGTCTATTAGGAGCCTAACGAAGCCTTTATAATGATTAGTGTGCTTCGCGATTTCGGTGATAATTTTGTAATTGATTGTTAAAGAAAGGGTTAACATCAAATGAGGTGCTTTTATGGTCTTTGTTGTTTAATAAAAGGTGGTTAGAATTTCAATTTATGTAGGTTTGAATAGTTTGTATGCGAATGGTTAAATCTGGTGTCGAGGTATAATATGCAATAAGGATGTCTGTTACATCAATTATTACACCATAACAATTCTAATCAAGCATTTAACATTGTTTTTTTTTCATATTTGTTATCTTCTTAACCAAAGTTATATTCTAAATGATTTGCTTTTTGTCTGTCTGACTTTGGGCAGAATTCTTAGATATAAATGAGTAAATTACTCCAATTTAATTATTTTATATAATTATTTATTTATTTTTCAATTTTTTTTGAAGCGTTCGTCGCTCAGTTAGCGTCGGAATCGCATGCGATTACCAATGTTAAGCAAAGGTCGACGCGGTCAGTCCTTGGATGGATGACCGAAAAGTGGCATTCCATTTTGGGCGCTTCCGTGGGTTGGATGACACGCTAAATCGTAGGTCCCGGCTGTTAGTCATTGTACGTCAGTCGTTAAGCCATGTCAGAGGCCCTTAGCGCGGCTTGATAAAATATCATTCGATAATAAGAAGTAAATTCCTACGTTTTGAATAAATAATAAATACTTTTTACCAGCAGATTTGGAAACACAAAGGCAATCGAACTAGTTAAAAACTGATGTACTGACTAAGATGCCGCTGGCTATTAAGTCTTCCTAATACTTAAACATGTTGTTCAACGCAGTTTAGTATCTATAGCTTCTATTATTACAAAAATGATTCCAGAAAATCACCGACATCCTATCCGTTCATTTCATAAACTATTAAAGCCTTTATTAAGTTCACAATTACACGCATTTTACTTTAATAAGACAGAAATAATACGCGAGTAATACAATATCCTGCAATCTTGGTTGTTAGAGACTATAAAATTAGATACGGTGAGATGAACCTATCAAGATTTTGCTCAGCTTTTAATACAGGGTACCAGTTTCTATTATAACTTCTGTATCTTTCGTTTTACTTTTTGTTTTAGTTTTCAAGTTAACCTATTACTTTTTTTAGACATGCGTTGACGGATAAAATAATTAGTTCTACATATAGACGAGTCCGAAAACTATAACTTTTTCATTAATTTTCTCGTAATTTGATTCAGACGAGTACTCCGAGGTGAGACCAAATTAGTTCTTTTGGGAAAACTCTCACGTACTTTAAAAATAAATTCATAGAAAAAAATCAAAGAGTAAATTGTGCTCAAATGTCGGTAAACATATTCCGTCTTACTACAAAACGTGGTTTAACTATTAGTCCAGAACTTTGAAAATACTAAGTCCGGTTTTGCTGTTCGAAATTTGTCTGTCTACTGACATAATAATCAAACTATCAAAAATGCATTGGTAACATTTTTGGTAATCAACGTTCCAATTTGAGTTGACATTTTGATTGTTTGTATGTGTTGTTTGAACAACAAGAAAAGACTTTTTATTTAGAAAGTTCTAGACATACTTTTTTAAACATGCATCCAAAAGTCAAAACAAATATCTTCTGCTTCTTTCCTGCGCTTGAGATAAAACCCAGTTTTCTATTAAGGCCTATTGGCCTACAGACAGCAGACGTACCATGATTAGGCAAGCAGCACTGAAGTAGCACCTTAATGTATAAAGGTGACTACACACAGTACGACCGGTCTCTCTAATGAGTTATAATAACTACCACCCAGAGAGATGTCGGGATCGCAGTGGATAGTGTGGAGACGGCTTCAAATAAATGAAACTAAAAAAACATTTCGATACCAAACAAAACAAATCAAATCAAAATCATTTATTGGACTAAAATATTTGGATCATTTTCCTCAATTTAACCTTTCAGTGACCTTAAATTTTAGGGAAATAAGCTGTAGGTACAATATATTGATACCGTAAATAGATATATTATATATATATAAATCTAAATAAATTGTAAATTGTCTGGGAAGAACTATTAAGACGTCGTTTAAGGCTTTTAATAAAATATTTACCCTACGCTAAAAGATTTTATTAAAAGCCTTAAACGACTTCTTCAAAGTTTAAATTATTCTACAAAATATAAGGACACAAACTTTCACTGCCAACTAAATCGAATTCGTCTCCCGCAGTTCATAATAATGTCATTTTGAGTACCTATGGTGGAAGTTTATAGTCCTAAAATTTATATAGGCTACATATAAGCCAAAAATGCGCGAACAAAGCCTCAGACCACTATTAGTAAGAAGAAATAATTTAAATAAAACGACACAAATAAAGCCTTTTCCATGCTTTATCCCCGTCTCGTCGCCGGCAGTCTCGACGACTTCATTAGAGCGCGTCAACCGCCCGCTCACGACCGGACCACTGATCGTGTGTACCTTTACTTACCTAGTGTGTATGTAGCTTTAGTTCTGTGGGTAATTGGGACGATTGTGCTTTATTTAGTGTTGTAGTTCGGATGATTTGACTTGAAAATGAAGGATATTGGCAGAGATGTTGTTATTGTTTTTAAATTTGTTTGAGGTGATTAATAATCGTAGTGGTATTAGAAGTTATATTACAATGTTTCTGTATATTATATGTACCAACGTGTTAAGTTCAAATACGCGAACCGGTAAACTAAATGTGATATTGTAATATATATTTGTGTGTAAGTGATTTGGCTGTTCGTTTTGACACGACCAAATGTTTTGAATGCCTGCATGAGAAAGGCAAGTGGTAGATTAAATATATTCTATGCAAGATGAATGGACTTTAAAGAAAAATAGGTGTTTGTCCAGTAGTTACATGGAACTACATTATTATGCGTATCGTAACGTATATCAAGTCAAGACCTATGTCTAGAGTACCTCTATCTAGTAAGTGTAGTAATGATGGAAATAAAGTACGACAACGCTATTTATTTATTTACAAGTGGACGCCCGCGGCTTCGCTTGCATTATTTTGAGATAAAAAAGTTTAAAGTGAACATAACTTTTTTATTTACGAACCGATTGAAATGAAATAGACACTAAATGCAGTAACATGTTAGTGAAAATCGTAGACAAATCGGTTCAGCCGTTTTGAGTCTATAACGAATAAACATTCCTACAGACAAACTGTCAATTTTTTATTGAAATATGATTTTTGTGTTCTATTGCATCAATGGAGACCCCTCACTTATTTTTTTTTCATCTATCTTCAATGTACAGACAGCGACCGGTTACAGCTTTATTATATGTATAGATTTACAAAAGGTACAGACACAAAATGCAGGCTAAAAGATTACAAACAAATAACACTGTGACGTATAAGACTAAACCTACAGTTCTATTAAATCCGTACTCAACACTCATGTTGGATTCTATCGACGCAAAAGTTTTGCCTCTTACATAGTATCTCAGTCAACCTCTTAAAATCTTCTCTAGCGCCTGTGTTACACCAACACAGGTGGTAATTTTTCATTCAACAAGTAAATTACTCATTTCTTTTTAAAGTTCCCATACAGAGTGAAATTATCAGTGCATTTGATGTATGTGTCTTCCAAATTAGGTCAAATGGTACCCAGAGAAGTATAAGTGAAGACTAGGCATAGACAAAATAGCCCAATAACTCATTCTACTTCAAAATAAGGACGATTTTTTTCTAATAACTTTCTATTCTTTGACTTTCGGGTTTCATCATCATAGGGTGCTCTTCATATAGAAGTTTGGAGGTCAATCGGCAAATTTTTCTGCGATCCCATGCATTTCGGGTAAAAAAAAACAAAAAAAAGTTGGCCACTGTAGTATCAATACCAATTCTTTACCATTGTACCAAAGCATAGAACATAAATAACTTGGCTTACTGACAACTCATCCAAAAGTTACCCAACCAATTTGGTTGAGATGACCATTTCGAATTTTAGTATTTTTTTTGGCTACAAAAATACTAAAATTATTATTTATTACTACTTATCCTCTCCACAGATTAATAAAGATACCAACTTTTGGCAAAAAACAACGTCTTTCTATTAAGTTTAAGACTTAAAAATTATAATATACCTACCTATCATGTTAGTGAAATTGTAAACTTACAAAGAGGAGTCTTTGCGACACTATGTTTATGAAGAAAGGGCAGCCATCTTCATTTCCCATGCTTATTTCTCACAGTGTTTAGTTCTTAATTTGCTAATGTAATTTACTTCAAGTAGCGTGGTACAGTAGAAGTCAGTAGGTAAGTCTGCAACTATCACATAAATTATGAAAACTCGATTATATCACAAATACGTTGTTGACATGTATGTTAAAATTGAAACGGAGAGATTAACATTCATCAGGTTGAATCAAACCAAACTCCGATCTGAAGAGTATATTCACCTTCGAGATGCGATTAATACTGATGGAAATGCACAGAATGTCGGTCGGATGACTATTCTTCCAGCAACATACATCGGAAGCCCTCGGCATATGCACGAATATGCTCAAGATGCCATGTTATATATAAAAATGAATCGCAAAATGTGTTGGTAAGCGCATAACTCAACAACGCCAGGACCGATTTGGCCAATTCTTTTTTTTTATATTCGTTGAAGTTCAAGGATTGTTTTTACGACAAGAAAAATTCAAAAAAAAATCTAACTAAAGCTATCTTTTAATAAAATAGTTTCTAAAACCTAAAAAATACATGTTACAGTACCTAATACTAATTAAATGCATAATTAATGTTTTTTTTATAAATACATATATATTATGTACATGTAGGAGCAGAAACGCCACAACTTCTTTCCAACATACTCACATATTTTTTATATTGGTAAGTTTGTATAAATGAAACACATATCATTGTGCAATTTCATAAAATTTGCTAACGTGTAAGTTACCAACCTTAGGTACTATGTTAGTGATTACATAACTTGCAAACATAGGATTTAGTTTACAAAGCGCTAGAAACCAGTATCGACATCCATATAGGAAGTTTGTATAAACAGCATCGTACTAGACTTGGCAATATCCTGCTATCTTTCACATGGGAAATCCTAGGCTTTTAAATAACAAGGATACCTTTAAGCGAGTGTGGCTTCGCGGTTTAAGTGCCTGGTTTTCATCCTAACACACCGTGATTCGAATCCGGCCGTGCATCAATGACTTGTTTTTCTAGTCATTTGTGGATTTGCTCTCGTTTAATAGTAAAGGAAAATATCGGAAAAGAATCGACATGTTTGAGCATCACAATATCTGAGGACATGTATCAGCTTTGGAAGGACCTGGGCTTCCACCACGATGTGTCTGCCCAGGAGAAATCCCCTAGAAAGTATTTGAAATTTGTTTTTTTTATTTATTTATCTAACGAATTTATTCTGTGGGGGAGTCACGATCCTCAGCCAAGGAAACGACTCAATGTGAGACCTATATTAAGTTAATTTATAAAAAGATTCGAAGATTTCTTTTTTGCTGAGTATTGAATATGATTTTATACAATATGCATTATTTTTCATATCATTTTGTCTGTAAAATTTACAAGTGGTCTTTATCATAATATTGCAGTTTCTTATCAGAAATTAACAGACCACTAAAACCTTACGCAACTAACCATCAAATCCACATTTACCCACACTATTTACCAATACTTTTTCAAATTGATATGAAATCCAAACAAAGACAATATTCCCATACAAAGCTTCTAACTAACGATAATCGCATTATAGATGCACCTGTGTTTAATACCTATTGTTAACCAATTCCAACCTTATCGTTATAACTATAAGACTCAATTTTACATATCATAACTATTGGTCAGTCTTGATAAAATTTTACAGGCAAATATAGACTTTAAAACATCGCATATTAAAGTTCGAAATCCTATAAACATAATAGTCGTGTTTAAGGTGTCTCGCGCTTAACGTTTAGCGCATTAACAGTGGTTAGAGAAATTAGAACTGGTCCGTTCTTTGTTCTAAAGTGCTTAAACAACGTTGAGAGTCCTAATGAATCGAGTTTTTTATACCGGTTTACTTGAAAAAAAAACTTTGAAAATTTCGACACCAGAGTTGGCCTCTCTCATATAATATACTAGCTGGAAATCAGCCGAATTAATGATGCATTTGTCGACGTTTATATATTTTCCAAATAAATAAAAACAATATAAAAACAACAAACTGTCGAACAGAACGGTTTCTTAACTTCTTGCGCATGAGAGTACCCAACTATGGTGTAAGAGCATTATCTCTCGATTCTATCTATACTACCTCCGATCGAAAATTATGAAGATCTGTCACTTTTACAAAGCATGCACATATCCAACTTAACCTCTATACACCTCTTCACCTTTTTGAAGTGACAGATTCTCTGGTAAACTCTAATTAACCAATAAAAAAACTCATTTGACTTTTATATTAATTATTTGTTCTTTTATACCATGTGAGGTATGTTTTATACCATTATCATTTTAAGTCCTCAACATACAGGGAAAACCACTCAACACAGCTGGTCAACGAAAAACTGATAAATAACTTTATTTCCGTGAACATATTCCGTCATTTCATTTCTGGGAACATACCTATACCTACGAACCACGCTATTTTTACAGAACCACGATAATTACCAATAATTAACAATGTAAGAACAATTTAATTGTAAATACAGTACTTTTCGAAGCAAATTAAATTTTATGTGTATATAAATAAAGTTCAAAATAAGTCTGAACCGTGTGTTACCAAACATTTATTGATGATTGAATCAAACACACAGTTTGTATGTACATATTTACTCGTAGAAGTTGTTTGAATTGAATCGTTTTAATGAATTCGACAGATATACTATTTGAGAATAAAGTATCGGTTAATATTGGGAATAGTTATATTTAGATACACAGTTGTTCCTAATAATAATATAATATATATTTCTTGTAATGCGGCCAGTATGCTGGGCACGCTGCCCTCTGGTAGAGGGCTGGAGCACTTAGATTATCTTTAGGCTTTTCTAAAGATATTCTAAGTGCCCCTTTTTGTAGTAGTTAGAAGTAGTATGTTTAGTTTATCGTCCCTTGTTTTTATATTTTATTATTGTAAATATTTTTTTTTGTTGTTCTTAGCAAATATTTTAATACTGCTGTCGCTACGTATTATCTACATGTTATGTTTTGTATTATATATATTTTAACACTATATATTAGTTTATGTTTGTACCAATTATGTACCTATAATATGTATTAGGATGTATGTCTCTATGTTTATGTACATTATAATTATATTTGTGTATATTATTTATTATGACTGCTCCGTTAGCTTAGTTGGTAGTGGCTCTGCCTTCTAATCTAGGGGTGCGGGTTCGATTCCCGCATGGCACAAGTAATTATGAATATTAAAATTTGTAATTATTTGTGTTAAGTCTGGTCGTTTCTATGTATAATAAGTATGTATTTACAAAAGAAAAAAGTATATATGTATTATATCCGTTATCTAGTACCCATGATACAAGCGTAAGCTTAGTATGGGGCTAGATGGCGCTGTGTGATATGTCCTGAAATATTTATTTATTTATTTATTTATTTATTCTATCGCATCTATTTCTGTTGTACACCAGGTCCTTTATAATCCTTTATCTATTCCTCTCCATCCAATGGTTGCCTGGAAGAGATTGCTTTTAGCAATAAGGCCGCCACTTGTGGCACTAGAGTAATTTATGTAAGTATTTTTTATTAATTTTGTTTTATATGTGTGTGACAATAAAGAATTATCTATCTA
Source organism: Macaria liturata (assembly GCA_964023185.1). NCBI lineage: Eukaryota > Metazoa > Arthropoda > Insecta > Lepidoptera > Geometridae > Macaria > Macaria liturata. The sequence goes on from OZ026806.1 coordinate 17,565,039, forward strand.
TCTATGTTGGCATGGTATAATGAAAGAAAGAAAGAAGACAGAAAAATATTTATAACTACACAGCTTTAAATGTAGGCGTATAAATCAAACCTTGTGACACGTAAAAAAATATAATTTTTCACGAAAATAGTAATAAACTTTAAAAAAAATACAGATAATTAAACGATTGAAAATATATAATATACTAGGGGACGCCCGCGGCTTCGCTCGCATTATTTTGAGATAAAAAGGTTTAAAATGAACATTTTTTTTTTATTTACGAACCGGTTGAAATGAAATAAACACTAAATGTTAAGTTAAAAATGCACCTACATGTAAGTGAAAACCGTAGACAAATCGGTTCAGCCGTTTATGAGTCTATAACGAACAAACATACCGACAGACAAACAGACAAACAGATTATTTTTTAGAACATGACTTTGGTGGTTTATTGCATCAATACAGACCCCTCTACTATTTTTTTCCATTGTCTTCAATGTACAGACACCGACCGGTTACAGCTTTATTATATGTAGGTATAGATTTTGTTCTTCAACAAAACAGGTATATATTATTATTTAAGACTGTGAAACACAATGTAAACTGTAGATTTTAAAACAAGAACAATAAAATTGGTCTACATGTTGTGAAGCTTAAAAAGCTCAACAAAAGCTTAACCGCTAAAAGCTGTCTAACGAACCCCCCACGAATGACACCAACATCATGATCTTTGTCTCACTTGTCATGGCATGTCATGGGTCAACAATTAGCATGGTCTTAAACATGATTCTGTATTTACTTTGTTTAAACGTAGATTACCCTTTTGTAGATATTGCATCGTTTTTTTAAAGAAATGTATATAAGTATTATATCCGTTATCTAGTACCCATGATAAAAGCGTTTGCTTAGTGTGGGGCTAGATGGCTCTGTGTGCCATGTCTTGGATTATTTATTTATTTAAGGTTTATTGAGTGTGGAAGAAGTATTCGATGTTAAGAATAAAATAGGCCAATTTTCGTCACAAATTAACGCAGCACAATCTTTAAATAAGGCTTTGTTAGTAGTTTTCAAATTATAAAATAAAAAGACTGTTCTTGATCCCCTATTTCTTTTTATTTGTAGTCTGTTAATTGTCTTCGTTAAGCCATGTCAGAGACCCTTAAGGCGGTTTGATGAACTCTAGACACCAGACTTGGCCACTCTCATACGATAAGAACAAGAATTGTCATAGCTATGCTAGAGATCCTCTTTTTTTTACTAATACGGGTTTGCACTTAATTAATGGCGGTTTGACAACTCAACACCAGATACACTACTGTTATTTGATATAAGGTATCTGTATGGAAAAATCTGTGCTCTAAACTTACTAGACTTAACGAAAGTGTTAACAAGTAAAACCCTTTTGATGAATATTGTTCAGGAAGATGATTAATGAATGGGTTGATAAGGATTTCTGAGAATCAGCGGTATTGTAAAGCTTATTTGAGCTTTAAAAGTTTAAGAGTTAAAGCTTAGTTAAAGCGTCAATATCACACCATGCTGTTCTTTAAGAAACTTGAATAGTGGTCTTATTTTACGAAAAATATGTAAATAGAAAAACCTTAGATTGATTCAGACTAAAGCTACTTTTCAACCCAAATCAACAAAGGTAGAGAGCTACACTAGTTTTTTTTTCAACAAATTTGTGGTTACTTTTTCCCTACCCTAACTAATTGTCTATTAAAAAATAGAATTATTTTAGCATGATATTTTTTAAATATGCAAATTTTTTTATCATCATATAGGCTGCCGTCTTCCATTACAGGTCAGAGTAAAAAAAAACATTATCAAAAAGAAACTGTGAACTTTTGCTGACTGTACAAAAATGTAATTCGGTTCAGAACGGAATAATAGCAAATAATTGAAAATAAACTGATACCAAATGGTATCTCTTTTTCGGTTCGGACTGGAGTAATAAATAATAATAATAAATATTCCGGGACATTGCACACAGCGCCATCTAGCCCCACACTAAGCAAACGCTTGTGTCGTGGGAACTAGATAACGGATATAATACTTATATACTTTTCTTTTGTAAATACATACTTAATATACATACAAACGATTTTGCATATATATATTTATTTGCAAGCAGCTTATTAATTTTATTATACAAATAACCCACATTTTTATTTATATTAAAGCATCAATACTTTTATTCCTACATACTTACATATATAATTAGGGCGAGTACAGACAGCCGCGGGCACAGTCCGGACTTAGCGCCTCGTTAGCCAACATGGCCGCGCTCTGACTACATCTTAATTAACCGGGGGCAAGTACTGATGCTGGTAAGTGGTAAATGAAAAGAGGTTGTTCGATTTTAGTTATTTTGTGCTGGCATGACAAAAACACAAAATCAATGGAGTACTTACTTATTTTTATTATCTGCAGGAGACGAAGGTTTTATTACGAGATTTATGGATAAAATAAATATCAGCTTTTTAACTACTTATTTTCCCAAAATGACATTGACAGTCGTCTGCTATCTCTAATCATTTCAATTACTTATATAAAAGCGACAATTTGTTCTATAGTTTGTTCCGTCTTCACGCCTCAAAGGAGCCACGACAGAGCAACGTATCATCGGTTTTTTTGGTAAGCTAATTATATTGAACAACCCAATCAAACAGCGACCTTCCACTAGTATTATAATATGTTACAGAATATAAACAATATCGAGCACTTACTTGCGCCACACCTCGTTCCTACTCCGCATATTGATGCCCAATTAAGCCGTGTCCACAATCTGGTGCCAGATAGCATTTGTTGTGTCCACGGCCTTATGGTAATGACGTCACTAATGGACTTACCAAGTGACCATAGAACAGACTATTGAAGTAATTAATTGGCGTATGGAAGTGGTGACCTTTGGTGTTACGAGTTTTCGGTTAACAGAGGACAAGACATTTTCTAACCTTAACAATCTGTTTTAAGCTTCTAACATGTTTTACTGATTATTATGATTTATTATGGACATTTACCAGAAGAGCCTTTGCTTTGTTGATTCGTGAAATAAAAACAATCATGAATAACAAACGTCTTCACGTAATTTTCAGAATTCTGTGGTATTTATGCATTCAAGAAAGGCTTCAGCTTGACTAGAAATCAGCTAATGTTGAGCAACGTCAATACCATACGATGCGATCTATCGTGCTTGCCTAGAAGAAACCAGTTCACTCTCGATTTGAATACGTATAAATTATATTTCAACCGCCACCCGGTCTACTGTGGTAGTCTAAATAACAAAGGCCGCCCGACATCCAAAAAAAAAAAGAACCGACCGCAACTGTTCATTAATACACTAACAAAAGCCCCTAATGCTCGGCACACGTCTCCACGGCGGCTAAAAAGAAATTATTCTTAAGGTGCAGTCGCATGAGCGGATTTACATACAAATTCTTTGTATGAATCATTTTTATTCGAAAGTTGCGAACAAGATTTACTTCCAAACTACTTGGAAAAATTTAGGATATAGTGTCTTGAGTCTTGACATTTATTGACTTATTTATATTATTATCAGGCCACCAAGTTACCTAAAACGACAGCCGCATATGAATACAAAAATTGTGTTTTTTTTAGTTTTACCAAAAACAAAATGAAATTACATTACAGAACTCAAATTCTTAGCCCAGTATGTGTCGTATCACTCGTTTTAATTTATCATCTAATTTCAATATTTTATTCCATAAAGCGTTATAAAAGTTTATTCCGGTGAAAGGCCTTTAATTCAAAATAAATATCCTTTCGGTTTCATATAAGGAACACTTCAGTCACAAAGCCCTTGCGGCAAGACTGGCCGGCTCCAATGCACAGACTATAAAATTCACAGACACCTAATCACATAATCTATACACAATCTAGCGAACTTCAAAATGAGTACAGCACGCTTCATTTTAGACAACAACTGTTTCTTACCATCAGGTAAGTTAAGATCAAACCTAGTTCAATAAACCTATGCAAACCAAAATGATGGTGATAGCGGTGGACGTACTATCATGTCCATGTGTCAAGTGATTAACACTCGCTTCTTTCACAAATCTGTCAGCTTCAATAGTTCAAGTAATATTTTAAAGGAAAAAGATTGTGAGAATTCGTGTGTGTTAATGCTTGTTATTGCATCATACACAAAAAACTAAGAAGATGAATTAGGTTTGGCTCAGCTAGATAATATGCTGGATTGAAACAAATGCACCTGGATTAACACAACGAAACGTAAGCGAAAAATATGAGAATAAAAGATAGAATTAGACGTCTATAACGTATAGTGTCGACGCTCCAAGTCATTTAAAATATATTGAGTCCATCGACAAAAGAGCGATTGTCAAGGGTGGCTATAAAATCCTCCTTTTTCCCGTGAATTAGTTGGGATTACCTCCCAATAGGGAATAATAAATCTTTTGAGAACGGCCAGTAGTGTTTGAAAAGGAAAAAGGTTTTACTAGAAATGGTATAGGTTATGTTAATTGTGACTCAGATTTCCCTATTTTTGACCCTATAGTTAAGCTTAACAGGTGATAAAGTACTCGTATGAGTGTTGTAACTAAATAAAATTTGGATAACTTTACCTACTTAATTTATTTTAATTACTATATTTGATAAAAAAAACTGTATGAAAAATGTTTTGTTGTAAAGTACGAGTATCTTGGTATGCACTGAATAGTTGAGACATTTGATAACCATAAAAAAATACTCGAATTCAAACGAAAAAAAACATTGGTTTGTGTATTTTTTTTTCGTTTGAACTCGAGTGTTTTTTTTTTCATTTCATTACAAAAACGAGTTTACTGAGAAATTTTCCTACAATTGAGGCCTACATTATCACCACAGTCCGACAAACACATTTAAATAATTGTAATTTATAAGCCAAATGACCAGATTTTTAGTATCAAGTAGGTACATATCACTTCCAGACATTTCGAACAGCTCATCGAAGTCACGTCAGTCCAAGCTCAGAATACCTCCGATTGTCGAAGTTAATCTTCATAAATTTCACATCGATATTACCATTACGCCTACAAAAGTACCCATTACTTGCTTACCTTTTCACTCCTTCTTTTCTCTCCTTTTCTCATCTAGAAGCACAATCAGTCAAGTAATGAATATGAGTTATGGCTGGTTTTGTTGTTTTCTGCAGTTACGAATTGCTGTAAATTGCAATAAGTCCTTTTCTTTTGTGAAGTGGCACTTTTTTTGTGGGACTACTTTTTTGTGTAAATTCTAAGGGTTAATCAAGTTTGTTTTCATGCTTACGACGTCTCACAGTATACCCCGTGTTAATCTGTAAAATTCATCCAAATTAGATTACCTAACCACTAAAACCATTTAGAAATTAAAAATATAAATCACACAATAAGTCAAAAACTTTTGCTTTTGTTAGAATATTAGTCTGATTTGATAACACGGCCATAATGTATGAACTTACTATTTTTTTTTTAATGTCGAGGTATGTTTTGTATATTCATCAAAAGACATCGAAATCAATTTACGTTTCTACCTACTTATTGATTTTATTCTTAACCCGTGTCAAAAATATTGCAAAACCATAATTGGACACCGCATTTATCACATCCTAAATCACGTTAACAAAAAAAAGCGCAGCCAACTCGATTGTCGGCGAACACATCTTTCAAAATAATGATCAAAAAGCAATACCTACAACTCACCGGCCGCTAAGTTGCTAACTAATACCCAATAACCACAAATACACTGATAAATTTAATTTATGCAGGCGGCGGAATTAACCTTTTATATTTAAACTGCATTGTCGGGACCTCTTTGCCATCCGAAACCGGACGGTGGCAACAATATGGGTATTTTTTATTTATTATGGCAATACTGATTACCACACACATGCGCACCGCGACACGGTTCGTTACTGGATTTGCAGAACGGCTTCCAAATTTGAATTATGGCTTCGGGCATTGTTGGTAAATTTTTAGATGGGATATTTTTGCCGGCGATTATGGCAAGTATTTTGTTATTTTATTGCGGTCTGTCTGAAATTTCTTGACATAAATAAATAAAGAAATGTATTTCAAATACAAGCACAAGCCATGCATAGTAAGTTTGAGTGTAGTATACCTAACATCTCAATGTCTTTTTTGAGTCGTATTTCCTCATAACTGAATATCGTGACTCCTCAGCAAAATTAATTCGATACAGTTCTCTTGAGCAGATACATCGCGGTGGGCGCCCAGGTCCTTCCACGGAAGACACATGTCCTCGGGTATTGTGGTCCTCAAACATGTCCTCACGATATTTGCTTTCACCGTTAAGCAAGTGCAAATGTATGAACATACCTGTAAATATGTTAACTTTTAAAACAAATGAAAGAAATAACAATTAATGATTGCATATAACTTACATAATGCAAATAAGTAAATATTAATTAACAATTAATCTTGCTTAATAAAGTCAATGTTATCAATATAAACCAATTAAATGTGTTTACAAAATATGAATAAACGTAAAATCCCATGATTTCATTATTTTGCTAATTCGTACACAATTGCGGTTACAAATTTTGCTCGTTATAATTATACACACTTATTAATGAGGAAAATAAAGTGGCAATTAATAATATACCTACAACTACATTAGAATACATTAGTTTAGCATTTTATTTAATATATAGTACTGTACCTACATACACAGGTCGTTTTTACTTGATAGAAATTAAACTTCAAATTGTTAGCTAAGTTTCTTCAAGGTAAGCTCGCTCAAATCATAAAATATATACACTGTCATAAGTATCTTATCTTTAGTGAAACTATTATAGCAATAAGCAGAGATGACAATAATAAATCGTGGTAAGCACGATACGTCTTAGACCATAGCTATTGCTTGCTATAGCCTGTGCTATAGCATCGTGCAAACGGTCAAACCAAACCTGTTTTAGTTAAAAAAAGCAAAATCTGGTAAAATAATTTTTAATTTAAAACAAATTAAAGATTTACTTCAAGCCTGCTGTCACTAAAAAGTTAATAAATAATTAATTTACATTTTTGCGACTTCAAAATTCATAGTTGGGTAAAGAATCTATAAAAGTATTTAAAGTTACAATCCTTTAAGTAGTCTTATTGTAATCCGGAATCTTTGGAGTCGGTGCCTGCCTGTATCATGGTACTTAGGCCACAGTGTCATACTATTTTCATTTAAATATAACTGATCTGAAAACCTACATCCGTAACCAAACCCTATAAAATATTTTAAACGGATACACCTAAACTCTCCTCATAACCCAAAAAAATCTGTGTCAAAAAAAGCAACATTTGAGCTTAAATCCGGATCATTTGACGTCGGCGTCGTCAATATTCTTTTGAAGTGTATAATGTCATTCGTTGGAGCGCCAAGAACATCTTTGAAATCAGGAGGCGTTGGCAGCAACTGACCTGTGACCGGTGGCGCCAACTTTTTTGACGTCTAACTTTGGACTGTTTTTGCGGCTTGGTTTTATGAATGGGCGTCCTTTTGCGTAAGAGTAGTAAAGTTAGATCATCTAAGAAGAAGCTATACTATATAGATTATTCGTAGACTTGATGGAAGTATTATAATAAAATTGAAAGTGAGATTGTTAACGAAGATTCCTTGTTAATGTTTTTTTCCTCGTTTACGTTGCAATGGCAAGGAGTTAAGGATCTCCGTGACTTTGGTAGCTTTTGATTCTGAAAGAGTCATAATGTAAATGCTACTTTTTATGCGGATATAACGCGAGCATAGCTGCGGGTATCCACTAGTAATATCTAATAGAAAAGATGACGTTTTTTTACATGAGACTCACGCTTGACTACAACTCGCTTGATGTTAAGCAGCGTTTTAATCTTGGGCGCTTAAAATAGTCAAACATGTTAAAGACCTCTGGAGTGGGATGGAAACTCTTGACAACAGTTGTATTATGTATTCTGTGACAACAGTAGGTATCGCCTTTCATACTTTATCTATATTCTATTTTTTGTAGATTTAACCCTTTTTTATTGGCAAGTTACTTATAAACCTAAATGAACGAGTCAAGATATCTCGAATTAAACTTATTTTAAAAACTAACTACCTAATTAAACACGATATATAAAAAATAATTAAGGCTGCAGCTCTGCTATAAGAAAGAGGTTTTTTCTGATCCACGTTTCGTACAAAAGTGTCAAAATGTACGCATAATTAGTTCGGAACCACATTTCGGTTATTAGCATAACGCTTTGTGGATTCCGTTTTTCAGTTTTTGTACAAGACCGCTGTCATTTTAGATTTATTATCTGGATAATTATCAAGTTCCTGTAGAATTCAAAGAAGAAAAAAGAAGCTTGTTTTAGCTCATGTGACACAAATATAATGCAGCAAAATTTTATGAAGTACATAATTAGCATGGCTTCTATTAAAAACTAAACACTAACGGTCTTATTTATAAAAAATGCCTATAGTATGCTTTAAGCATACTATAGTTAAAGTGTTCAATAAGCATTTAAAGTGTTCTATAAAATTTACTATTTATAAACGTTCTATAAGCCTTCTATAACTATAGTTCCCACGTGGTACCGACAATAAGCCAAATCATTGCCAGTATAAAGAAAAAGTCAAAGAAGAACGAAATTAACCACAGATAATACGTATCTTAGTGCCAAATATATGCTAACTGCGTCAAAAACACAAAATTTTGTCTATGCTCGGACACAAACAAATGTCAAAGTCGTTGATATTCAGGCGCGCAAATATCATAGTTTACGCAAAAGTTTGAATAAAAATAAAATAAAATGAACAATCTCTTATTGGTCTGTGAAAATGAATACGGAATTTAGAAAAAGGCAACGTAGTGAAAATTGGCTGGAGGAAGATAAGGCCCATATGGCCAACGAGCAACAAAAATTAAAAGAAGAGCTTTTGAAATTAAAAATAATTTATTATTTAGCACGTGACGATGGAAAAAGACCTGACGGTATGACTCTTGTGCCCTGGAAGTTGGGTCGGCCCCTTGTGTGGGACGCAACTTGCGTCGACACATTGGCGCCGTCTCATCTGTCTTTGACACGGTGTCGGGCTGGAGCGGCGGCTATTATTGCCGAGCATCATAAGAGACGCAAATATGCTAACCTCAGCCGAGGTTACATATTTGAGCCTCTTGGAGTCGAGACTTTGTGGCCGTGGGGTCCGGGAGCCCATACTATTTTCCAAAACCTCTCGGAGCGCTTGGTTGACGCGACGCATGACCAAAATGCTGGCCTTTTTCTGGCTCAACGTATCAGCATTGCCATCCAGCGTGGTAATGCGGCCAGTATGCTGGGCACGCTGCCCTCTGGTAGTGGGCTGGAGCACTTAAATTATCTTTAGGCTTTTCTAAAGATTTTCTAAGTGCCCCTTTTTGTAGTAGTTAGAAGTAGTATGTTTAGTTTTTCTTCCCTTGTTTTTATATTTTATTATTGTAAATAAAGTAAATGATTTATTATAAAAGTAAAACAGAATGAAATACATAGAAAGACTTTTATTAACATGTTTATCACTAATCACACATACCAAGATACTTTCATTTAGCATTATCACATGTCTGTACTATTAACAAGAGCAGCAGTGTCATTGTGTAGGTACAATAAGGGCTAATCTTTATATATAATTCTGAGTGGAGACACATAATGTCACCGGATCTGGTTTTACAATTCCACATTTTTTCTTGTTTTAGTTTTGGCTTAACAGTAAAATCATAGTACATGCTCCAAAGCATAATTTTTCATGTTATGTTCATAAAGATTATCACTTCTAGGTATATGTAAATCTGTCACCAAGCACCTAACAGTATGTTCTGTCAATTAGTAAATTTGTTACCAAACACCTAGCGGTATGTTCTTGCAGCCTCCTTTGAGAGCCAGTACCATTACAGTACAGTTATATGCCAACTTCAACCACAGTATCACAAATTTTACTACTCACTAAAATGTGACCTAATAAATGATTGCAAGATGGCATTTGAGCGTTCACTTGCAACTTGTCCTGGCTCCTCTTGGACTACTGGATTTGCCTGGTGAGCATCTGAGTTACTTGCATACACAGCATCCCCCTGGTCAATGGCAATATTATGTATCTGATGCGGAGACGTGCATCACAGGTTACCTGTAACAATATATTTTTTTAACAAATACTATTCTACATTGGACAATCTGTGGTGGTCGCCAGCATCTTCTTGTACCTAAAATAATAACAGATGACTTGTAAAAAGGGATTTTGAGACGAACAACAGAAACCGACTCCGTAAACAGAAGGTATATATACCTCACGTCGACCCCAACACCTAATTGCAGTCAATACTTGCAGCTCTGGTGATATGCTCGATCCTCTTCGGTCTTGTTGTAGGTATCTCTTGCCTGACCAAGGCGATGACAAAATGTGCCGTAGATTTATAAGGCGATACCGTTTTCTAAAATCTTCATCGTCCAGAGAAAACGGATCAAATCTTTCTCTATAATGTTTTTGCCGACACTGCTGTGTATTCATTTCGCCAGTTCTTCAATTGCTTCGATAGCAGCCAAACTTTGTAAAGCTTGCATAGATGCCGAAAACTCACAAGTTCACAAGAAATTTTACAATTGAAATATATTACCCTAGGGCCTAGTCACAATCAAAGACAGCCGCTACAAAATTCGATTGATTGTTTTTATTTTACTCCAAAGACAGCAAATCAGCTGATGACAGGATAGTCGGCCATCTTCGATCTTATAGCACCGCTATAGTACGGTTAAAGTGGGGTCCTCGCTACTATAACTTTACAATAGACTTATAGAACTGTTTAGCGCTATAGTGCGTTTATAAATACCGATTATGGTCATTTTTCTTATAGTGATGTTATAGAACACTTTAACTCTTCTATAACTTTTTATAAATAAGACCGTAATAATAAAATAAAAACTTATACTACTTTTAAAACTAAAAATGCCTGTAGTAGAAAGAAAGGTCCCACAAATGCTGGCGGCATTTCCGCGTTGTATAGCAATGCTCACCTTTTGAGCAAAGTAGCAGCCAGCATTCTGGAGACCTGTCACTTCCACCAAACGCTTGGCCATGTTATATGGGCAATATTTTTTTTACTATATTGCTGATTTTTCGGTAAACTATTTATCAGTCTCTAGTCTAGAATACTAAATTTCATCCAAATTACTTTGGAAAAACCTCATTTACAAACGACGTATTGCCAATTTGTAGAAAAATTAAAATATTAATAAGTATTGACTGGCCTGTTAGCTTAGTTGGTAGTGGCTCTGCCTTCTAATCTAGGGGTTGCGGGTTCGATTCCCGCCTGACACAAGTATTCATGCATTTTAAAAAAAAATGTATAATTTCTTGTGTTGAGTCTGGTTGCTTGTATGTATAATAAGTATGTATTTACAAAAGAAAAGTATATAAGTATTATATCCGTTATCTAGTACCCACGACACAAGCGTTTGCTTAGTGTGGGGCTAGATGGCGCTGTGTGCAATGTCCCGAAATATTTATTTATTTATTTTATTTATTATTTACATACTCACTAACCTTTTCCTTTATATTATTTATTGGCACTATTTTAATACATTAAAAATAACTTTAACCTCAGTATTTACAGTAAATTAAATTATAATTAATATTTGAATTACGACAAAGTTACGATGCCCATATTTACAGCCCATATTTGTATGTAATTATGTTCTATAAATGCCACCATGCATTAATATCACCCACGGCTCAAACTCCATAAAAACTGTAATAATAGTTACTGAATAAAAACCTTTTGAATCAGTAGTAAATATATTTAACTACTAGGGTTTATACGAAAGGACTGTTCACAAGGGGTCACCTGGTTTATCGAGGGAAATATTGAGTGTATTTGTGAGTCAGTTATTTTTAATTATCAACACTAGTTTAAAAAAAATACTTGAAAGTTTATAATATTATTGATGGTTTAATGGTTTTAATTACCTTAGCGCAAAGTAGGTATGTTTATTCCTTCTGTTTTGTTGTTTTTTATATTACGACAGCTTGAATTTTTCAAACTAATACGGGTTTGCATAGTTTGCCTGATGGTAAGCAAAGGCAAAAGTAACAAATTGTACCCAGTAAATATATTCATAAAATATATGTGTATCGAAGTATGCATGTTATGTTTCTCTCGACACCAGAGTTGCCCACTCTCATTCGATAAGAATAAGAAAAAATATGCATTATTTTTATTTTTATTACCTACTTCATTGATACAAAAGTCATACATAAAGGTACATATACTTATAAAAGTGTATTAAAAGTCATACCAGAGTAGCCATGTGTGTCCTATCTTTAAAAATAAATAAATCCAACCGAAATCCCATTAAAAATTACCCAATATATAAAATACTTGAACCAGAAGTCAACTGAATGTGTGGCCATTAGAAACTCAATAAAAATGTGCCACGAACTTTTTACTCAAACCTTTTTACGTTTGATACTTATTGTTGACTACAACCAATGGGTTTAAGAGTTATTTGTAATAAATTATGTAATAGTAAAACATGTTTTATAAAGAAAGTAAATTTAGTTTGAAGTAAAAAATTTAGTTGTGTCTGTATGTCACTGAAAAAAATTACAAGGAAAATTGCGTAAATAAAAATTATGTAAGTTAGTCCTTACCTTAGTCATTAGTCTTAAAAAGTGCTAGTCAACTGTTATGAAATATCTATACATAATGAAACTGTAACTAATTATTGTCTGTACATAGAAGAAAACTGCAAAAATAGGGGGCTTTATTACCCGTTTATCAAAATATGTATACCATCTACATACATACATACACAATATATGATTGCATATCTTCTTTATAAATAAAAATGAATTGTTGTTCGTTAGTCTGATTAAAACTCGAGAACGGCTGAACGGATTTATCTTATCTTAGTCTTGAAATGTTCGTGGAGGTCTAGGGAGGGTTTAAAAGGGAAAAAAATAAAAAATAAAAATGAAATTAATTTATACAAAAGTTTAGGTCGCAGTACGAAGTCTGCCGGGACAGCTACTTTCAAAATAATTTTGTGACGAGCAAAGTCATCCGCAGCAACTAGTGCTACATACAATAAGCGACAATAAATAATAAATTACAGAATAATTCGGTAGTTCGAATAAATCCTTAATAAGGTGTCATTAAAGTTTATTATTTAGTGAGTGACTCCACTTATAGTTATTGTTCGTTTTTTTGTCACTATAAACATCTGCTGGGGACCAGGGTAGTATATGTCCGATTTACAGATGCAACAGACTTGTATAAAAATATGATTTTGTACAGGTTTTTCAGGACCTGCACCGTAAAAAAAACATTTTGTTGAAACTTACAGTGTTCCCTAAATTAAAACAAACTTAATCAAATGTAAAAAGAAAAATACATTTTGGTTTAATTATATTTCCCAAGATATAAATATTTGAACGGACATGTAATAGTTTGGTACTTACACGAGTCAAGAAATATATATAAATTAACATAATCAAATATTAAACATAATCGATATAACCTTCGTCTTATAAATATGCTAAATAAAAGCGAAAATCAAATTTGCTTAGTTAATAGACTTTTTCGAACCACGTTTACAAAATATTAATTCAATGATGCATTCAATGTTTTCCTATATTCTACTAACAGTGACAATATTTTATAGTTTATAGCATCGACTATTGTGCTACCGTTGAACATTAGCTGCACATTATTTGATAGCTTTTGTAGCCCAGTGGATCACAAACTATACAGATTTTTAAAACGCTTTTTTGTTTGTTTGTTTTGTCGTTTGTTAGTGTCTTAACTCTGGTGTCAGAGTTATACGCTAACAAGCTACCCTGGAGGCATCTGAAATTATATAAGTACCACTTGTATTCTGTATTCTGGGCTACCACACAGACATCCTACCAATTTAATGTTTTTTTGTGATTTTTCGTCGTAAGATATAATGTATACATATATAATTAGGTATGTATTAAACCAAGAGCACGGCAGTACGGCAAATAAAAAATAATAAAATAATACCTACCTATATGAATCAAGTGATTTTTTTTAAATACCCACACAACCAAAATGTCTTGCCACAAAAACTTTCGTAAAATTTGTTTTTTTTTTTTTAACTTGCAACTTATTATTTTGCATAATAATATGTATTATTAATATGATCTGAGAGAATTATAATTGCATTTTGAACACTTATATCGTAATATAACAGGAAACAAACAAATAACTGTTTATAGTCGTGTAATATAATTAAAACGATGAGGAAATCCCCATTATAATCGATAAAATTAGGATAAACCCAATAAAGTCATAAACAACATTTTAATAATGTCCTTTTGGGATTTTGTAAATTGATAATTATGAATTTATGTAAACAATAAGCAGGAAGATTAAAATTGTTTTTACATAATTTATTATTTAAAGTATATAATGTACTTATTTAGGTCTTTATTAGTTTTATGGTTATTTAGAACTATTTTAGTATTATCTAATTGTATTATTTGGAATATGAATACATTCATAAAAAATGCGAAAATATCATCTGTACTTAATTCCAGTCATAATAAAGTTTTGGCTTCATTAATATTTTTGTAGATAAGTATTATAAAAAAATATAATACTTACTATATTATTGGTTAAATGTAATTTATTGTGTGTTAAAACCAAATACATATAATAACAAATAGGCTACTTGTTATCCCATGTTAACGCGGTTAAAACCGTAGGGCGCTGCTAGTTCTAAATCTCTCTTGAGTCGTATTCCTCATGACTGAGGGTCGTGACTCCCCCGCAGAATTAATTCGTTAGGGGAGTTTTCTTGGTCAGATACATCGTGGTGGGCGCCCAGGTCCTTCCACGGAAGACACATGTCCTCGGATATTGTGGTCCTCATACATGTCGGTTTCCTCACGATGTTTTCCTTCACCGTAAAGCGAGTGCAAATCCACACATAACTTGAATATAAAATATCTAATATAACTTAATATGAAATATCTAATATAACTTGAAATATCTAAATAAATAACATAAATAAATATTCCGGGACATTGCACACAGCGCCATCTAGCCCCACACTAAGCAAACGCTTTTGTCATGGATACTACTAGATAACGGATGTACCTTTTTTACTGTAAAGGTTCGAATTCAACCACATTCTATTAGAAAGTTTTATCAAAAAATATGCTTTCATACAAATAGTTTTTTTCCGAAATCTACAAAACTACAAAACCTATTCCTTTGCTTTTCTAGAGGCGAGATCTTTGTTTAGATACCAACAATTTGCGATATAAACCATAAGTCTATCTATTTTAGTTTTTGAGTCTAACTGTAGGTACAACAGTTTTTTTTTTAAATAGCACACAGGCAACTGCACCTTAAGTATCTCTTTACTCCACAATTCTGAACATAAGCCAATAAATACATATTTACGACCTATTTAAGTGTAATAAGTAACCAATCACTATCAAGTTGTATCAAGTCAAGTTTCAACTTAGGAACATTACTCTTAGGATTGTGGTTAAGTAAGGAAATAGTGTGTGACTTAGTTTAATACTGCTGATTTGTAGTAAGGTAGCTACTTAATCGGTGATTTCAATAGATTGATTTGGATTTGATAGCTATTTGATTTGAATATAGTGTAGGTATTTGTTTATTCAAGATTCTCTCAACTAGATTTTATTGGGCGATGATTTAAACTAGAATCAAGAATAGGTTTTGAAACTTTGAACTCCTATTTTTTAAATCTTCAATCATTTCTCTATATGTGTTAATGTTTTTTGTTTTAAAATGAGGGTGGTATTTCAATAGGTTGAAGTTGAAAATTCTTCCAGATTTTGTTTATTTACTTTGTATAAAATAAGTAATTATTAAAGGAATATTACGTCTACAAGAAGTCTTCTTCTTCTTATCGAATGAGAGTAGCCAACTCTGGTGTCGTGACAGTTTTCAAACCGCCCTAAGGGTCTCAGACATGGCTTAACGACTGCTATACTAGACTAACAGCCGGGACCTACAATTTAACGTGTCATCCGACCCACGGAAGCGCCCAAAATGGAATGCCACTTTTCGGTCACCCATTCAAGAACTGACCGCGTCGACCTTTGCTTAGCTACAAGTTCCTATTTTACATTACATAGTACCTATTGAAATCATTACATGCGTATACTATTTAAGTTCAAAATAACTTACAAAGAAAAATAGCAATACAAATACTTCAACTTCATTCAATACAACAATAGTATTTGTAAGTACGATTCTAAAATAGGATGTAAAATGCTATTTAAACGCTCCAAAAGTGGTGTGAAATTATGAATGAATTTGAAACCCTGTATCGATCTACTATTGTATTTTTTTAACGATAATTAATAACGACCCTATTGTTCAATCAAAGTCGCTGACTCACAGTTCTCTTTAAAAATAAGCCGACCATTTCGAGAAGTGTGAAGCCAAATTAAATCAAAAAAATATGAGCTCGAAATTTGAATATCATTTGCCGATTTCACACAGATCATAGACTCACCGACGCCACCCAAAAACTTTTATATTTTCAATCAATTTTGGGACTTGGCTAGAAAAGATTAGGAGTGATTTTAGTTTGAAGGTTAGACGTAACTCTTTCAATGAAGTTCGAAAACGCAATTAATCATTAATTGTATCATTCTCCAATACTATTTACTCGTAGCTTCATTTTCCTCTCTTTAAGTCTCATTCGAATGATAAATGATATGATATGATAAATGATGGAGAAGCGATGAAATAGCTGCCGAGCACATGTTAGATCTTTAGAATTTTAAGGAGTCATTCATAATATGTTATTAATGGTGTCGATTTTGGCGATAATAGATTTCTAAGACTATTAGTTTGAAGTTTAAAGTATCACAACTGTTCCGGATCGGATGGTGAAGATTAGAATTTGTGTGTTTACTAAAATAGAATGTGTTGAGTTTTTGTGGGTTTTTTTATTGTCGGCTGGCTGCTAAAGATCTTGGAAACAGAAGAACACAGAAAGATGAATTGTAAAATAGACATAATATGATAATTAGGTATTTAATATTAAACTCCTGTACATAAATCTAAGTACTAACTGTGTTTATTCTGGCATAATAAAATAATTTGAATTTAAATATTTATTGATAAACTACCCACGTTTCTATATTTATTTTAAAAATCTTTCATGATGTTTTCAAAATAGCCAAAACGAACGCGAAACTTTCCAGTAAAATTTAAGAATAGTGAATAAGCTTTCCTAATAACCAGAAAGTCTTTTTCCGTGTTTGATTTTGACCGGTAGGTTTCCAATAATACTTACTATATTAACTGCATAAAACATGTTTAGGTTAGGTTTAGGTAACAATAAAAAAAACATTAACCATCAACTATAAAAGTGTCACATTTCGGCCGGAAATTAAAAAAATAAACAGAACGCGCAATAACCGGGAGGACAAAGTGCTGTAATGAATTCATAACACCCCTTGTTATTGACTTTCGGTTAAACCGCTTGATACTATGCTTATACAGAGTTAAGCTGGGGATATACTAGCGAGGATGGTTGTGTGCAAGAATGAATCTTACAAAATATATATTTTTTTAATATTAATTAATTTGAAAGTAAGTATAACTAGGCTCTGTGTCAAAACCGGTATTCCGCAAATAATATATGAACATGACTTAGAGAAACAAAATTAGTAAGTAGGTGTAAAAGAAACAACACCCGCACTAATGTCACTGTGATCAAAGATTTCTCTACAGCGGCTATACCGTTTGGAGTGCATGTTTGATTCCCGGAGGTTTTTCTTTTCTTTACTTACCGAACATAATTTTAAAAATACTAACTTTACTAAGCTACTTGAGGTAAAATAAAACCTCAAGATAGCCATTATAGCCTCCTAAAAAAACTGTCTCAAACCGCATAACACCATCCAAATCTCCCCTAAGCAAAGAGTAGCAGTGATATGAAAAATATCACATTAACCACCCGCGGGAATTGAACCCGTACCCCTACATTTATTAAAATATGTCTCACGTACATTTACATATAGTAACCAACCATGACTGATCGGATTACTAAAGTCAATAGGATAGCTGATGTGAGTTCAGTATACTGTTGTGTATAGTGTGCGGGGGAGTCACGACCCTCAGTCACGAGGAAATACGACTTACGAAGAAAGAGAATAGTGTGCTTATTTAGAGGGTAGTTTTAGAGGAAAGTTTAGGTAAGAAAGTTTCAGCCGTCTTTTGCAAGAAGAAAGGTTTGTGTTTTCTTTTTTGATACCTATTTTTTATCCTGCTGTTTGGTATTGTAGGCTATATTGGATTAAAAGACAATTGTGGGAGTAAGTAAGGATTTTTTAATCGTAAAAATTTCATTTAATCACACTGAAACTGAAATACGAAATCATAGTCAGCTTTTGCTTTAATTAGTTCCTGTATTTTTGTTATTTTTGCCACAAGAACACAATAGCTGGAGTCATATGATCTAAATTGACCGTGTCATTTTTGTAGCAGTATTTAAAGAAATAAAAATGATACAAATGAATGAAATGAAAGAAACCGTCTTTGTTTATGAATATTTGTATGATGTTGTAACATTTATTTTACTTTTCTGTATGTAAGCAATAATTGTGGTCTAATAAGGAACGTGGTTACCCAATAAAATCCTGGTAACTCTCACTTTGAACTTAGAAAATCCTACTTAGAAAATCTGACACCATATCCACTAAACTACTTCTAAGTAGGTGCTTTAAGTAGGTTCTAACAGAATCAATCCACGTCAGCTATCAAGCCGTATAACAGCTATTACAGGCCACTTTGGCTCCCCCAGCGAGCGAGCCCGCACTTTGATGGCCTTTTCATTTGGGACACTGATGCTCAAACTAATCTATAAAATACTAAAATTATAATTGTAGATAAACAGGGACATGACATCAAGATTTTTCAAGAAATATCCATTCTCTCGAGCATTTACAGCATGATAGTCGCTTATTTAACATTGTTATTGCTTAGTGCCAAACTCAACCATTACCAAAATCATTAGATTATTTTGCTAGTGTGAAATGTCACGTATTTATATTTAGTACAAGCTAAACTTTATCCTCTGCTTATGCTCAAAATAAAATACATATTAAAAATAATAATTTCATTCCTTACAATTTACACGTGAACAATTAATTGAATTTATGATGTGAATAAAAAATATATAGAGTAGCTCTTTTATTTCATTGAATTATCTTTTGTATCCTTGTCTAACTAAACTAGCCAAGAAAACCTTTTTATGGTGAATGAAAATAACATAAAATTTGATGTAAAATATTGGTGCCCAAACCAGGTGTAAATAATGGTGCCCTTATAGGTTCCAAGTTTGACAACCTCAACTATTACTAAATAAACTAGGGGACAACGCTCACTGAATGATTCGACAATAAATATGGTGCTGTGAATTTATTGAATTAAATCGCTTCGTGTACTTTCAAGTAACAATTGACTGCTCGCTGTCTATTTGAAAATAATACGTTATCTGTTAAATAGATTTAAGTAAGTACTTATGTATGTGAAGTGGAGGGTAGAGTTTGGTCTTTTTAAAGAATAGGTAGACAAATAATTCTTTAATGCAACACGTAAAAGAGTCATAAAACGCATAACAGAATATGTATTCTAGTTATGATAAATTAAGAGCTGGAATGGTTTTGCAATTTGCTAATTAGTGAAATATTTGACGGACTTAAGCCCAAAAGGGATACATGACCATTTTTTTTAAATCTGCTGTCTTTGGTAATGGGTGAGGGTTTCCGAGCCTGGAAAAAGTGACAGTATCCTAATGGTTAAGGCATCCTTAGACTCATAATAGTTCAATATTTTGGATGACAATAGTCCGCCTGTTTGTTTAGTACGGCAGTCGTTAAGCCATGTGAGAGGCCCTTAGGGCTTGATCAACTCTCGACATCAGAGTTGGCCACTCTCACTCGATAAGAAGAAGAAGTCCGGTGGTAAGTAGGTACATATATTTTACATACAATACCGTATACCGATTCAATTGGTGCTATTTTTCAAACAATTCACGTCATATCGTAATAATTGAGGATATTGTTAATATAAGGCAATTTTTTATTACAATATGTTAAGGCAATTAAAAACCAACAAATATCAATAATAGTCAATTAAAATTTAAAAAACAAATATAATGACTGCCGTTATCAAACTGCTCATAGAACAATAATTCCTAGATAAGGTCTGTTATAATTATGAAAAACTTTGTGATTAGTCACAGATATGTTATTTTATGTAGGACAGCTATGGGTTCGACTACAGCCTGCCTAGGGTGTAACACGCTTACCTAGAAGAACCTTTAACTCTAGATTTGAAGACCTTTTGAAGAGACTTTAAAAGTGTCTAAAAGCTAGTGTTATAGCATTTTGGTACTATTAAATTTAGGTACACGTAAAACTTTACCACCAATTTTTTTTTACTAACTAGTTACTTTCCTAAAAACATTAGAGAACGAAGCCGCAGAACGATGCTAGCTATCACATAAATACATACAAACAATCACTAACATACTATCATATATTATATTTATATTATACATATAGTTCGTCGGTGCAATAGCTGCGCGATTATTTAATGTAGCAGAAGTGAGCAAATTCGTTTTTAAACGGCTATCAGGGGATCATTATAAGCGGTGTGAATAGCACACGGTCGGGCTGGGGTGGGGTAACAAGTTTAAAGGGAAAGTAGTGGATATTGTGTTAAAAAAACTTTATATATAGTTTACTAGCTTTTGCTCGCGGCTTCAAACGCCTTATTATGCAAATAAACCTTTTTTGAATGGACGTTTACAGTTAACTAGGTAAATGGTAATGTAATGGGTATCGATTTGACTGTTGTGATATTTAATCTATTGAAAATAACTGCACCAAAATCCGTTGTGTAGTTTTATAGATCTAAGCATACTTACAGACATAGGGACAGACGCGGGAAGCGACTTTGCTTTATACTGTATGTAGTGAAGTTGGTACGAAGAATTAATTATAATGAAACTAATATGGTTGATAATGAAACTAAAAAGATAACATAAAATCTTCTAAAAAGTCTAACAGCAGTTATTTGACTTAACTATTTGGGCTCACGAGTAATTTTTTTATTGTTTTTTTTTGCAATTTATTACCGCAACCGTAAATATAAAAGTAGCACAAATGTGTTGTCAATAATTTTATATTAGAAAAAACTTCAGGTTTTCATAGTCAGATGGCAAAATCTACTACTTTCTGTTTTACAAAGCATATGTTTGTGTGTTAAGTAAAGTGTTTATATAGTGTCTGTCTTCTATATAAAGTAATGTGTCTCTTACAAACCAAAAAGCATACCCACCCTAACAAGTAGTATATTAAGCATTCCCTATAAACTATAATAGAGTCGGGACAATGGAGTACGTTTGTCATTCGACACAAAAGCCAAAGTCAACCGCCTGTTTGGACATCTGGGCCGTAATCGACCGGTTTGCACAGACTTTTTTTATTTCCATAATATCCTTATTCGTAGATTTGCTGAATATCTTTTTGCCCGATTTGTGCTAAGTCATTTCTCTCGTTGGGAATGTGGTTTGGTTAATTTATCAATTTAAGTTATATTCATTCATAAATTGGTTATGAATGGTAAGAAAAAGTGAGGATTGAGTGGTTGGGTGACAGACGGGACGTCGCCGGTGGATAAAGTTTTATTAGTGTTAAAAAACGCTTTTTCAGATAGGTTTTTTTGTAAGATACAGAATGAATAATCTATACTTATTCTCGAAGTCAAAAAATGTATAAAGATGAAAGAAAAATATGAATCTGAATTTTAAATGAAAATAAAATATATGGGAATATTTTTTGTGAATCCATTTCAGGTGAGATGAATAGATATTACGCACGAGAAACTCACAATTTGAGATATAAGACATTTTTCTAATGTACCTACCAAAATATCCCGATATCAAAATTGTGTTTTTCTCACAATTAATATAACAAATTCCAAAAACATTCTCGAAAAAGTAAATTAAACTTTTCCTCCATTAATATCACAGCAGTCAAATCGATACCCATTACATTACCATTTACCTAGTTAACTGTAAACGTACATTTACACCCTTTATTTGAACACAATGACTCGTCCAATTTTCGAACTTGTCCAAAGATACCAGCATTAAATCTGAACAGCATCGTAATCATACGAACACTTAAAATTTAAACCACCCCACTCTAATGACGTTTGACCAGTGTAACGTGAACTCTCACTGATCATTTAGACGCGGTAATTTGGAAGCTAAATTTACTTAAATTTACTAAATTTTACATCAAGCAGGCTGTGGTCAAACGTAAACCGTAAACGTAACACGTCAAAAAAAACTTATTGATTTTGACCCATCTAGGCTTCATCGAGATAATTTGAATTACGAGTATTTAGTCGATTCTAATTATTGACTGAAAACTTGATAATGTATTTAGATGGTATATATGTAGGTAAGTAACCACAGCATACAAAGAAAATGTGTTTAAACCAATAGAATGTTATAAATTTATAAATTATGCTAATGAAAGCAAATTCTTGTAATTACGCATGTTAAACTTTTTGATAGTTATTTTATAAATGCTTTTACATTCATATATATGTATTTTTTATAATCAGAAACAATATAGGTATCTCATAAATTGATACATGACTGAAAATGTATATTACAATTAATAAATTCATAAACCAATTTACACTGGCCATCCAAAGTAAAGCTCTGCCGAAAGGTCAATAAATACTGGTCGAGGGCAAGCACCCCGATCCAAGCCTATTAAGTGATGGGTAATTTAGAAATACATAAAGTACATAATAGGTTCTTAACTCGGGGGTAATGAGGTGAAAACGGGAGCGTTTACCCGCTAGATGGCGCTGTTTAATGTATCGATTTAGATTTAGAATATGGCGGTTTGGTTGTTTTTGTTGTGAGATTAGTGTGATAAGTTGATGTTTTATTTGTGATAATTATACATATGTATAATGAAAGTTTTAGTAAGTCGATGTAGGTATAAGACATCACAGAAGTTTCTCTTGGAAAAGGTTTTTTTTAATAGACATGTTTATTAATAATGCAGTAAGTATAAAACAAATATAATACCTATACTTATTACTAAGTAAAAATGGCATATTAAGAGAGAGGCATATAACCGGTAGTGGGACAAAACTGGCTATAGATGATGATGATGAAGTAAAAATAGGAAACATGAAAAACGAATGCATTGTAGTCAAAAATTAACTTCAGTAGTAACTTCACTACCACTGTATCCATCATGTTATTATACATGAAATCTGTCACTAAAAATCAAACAAAAAAAAAACAAAAAGAAAAAAAACCAACTTCACCTTCAACCCTTTTCATCCCAAACTTAACGCATAAAACTACAAACTTGTTCTAGCACAGGAGACCCGAGCAGATGTCCCGAGGTTTTATTACGATTTAATGCCATAAATAATTTGATTAGTCTCGTATTTATCAACATAAAACCATCTTATGGAAAAACGTCACCCATTCATACATTCAAAGGTCTTTCAAAAGACTCTTCAACCGTTTATACGAACGTTTAGAAGCCACTAATGTTATCTTGATATGTCAAAAAAATGTCACAGAGAAAAAAGTCATAGACATTTTTTTTTCTATTTTGTGGAAATTCACTAGAATTTTGCTTCTTTTCAAATGAATAAAGGCAATAAATAGCTCTAACTCTTTTTGTCGTGTGAATTAAGATGTCATGTTATATTATTCTGAGAATGCATTTGCTATTTTCGACTTTATTATTAAGAAAATTTTGGGATTCGAAATTTAATTTCGTTTGTCAACTTTTCGCGGCACATTTATTAGTTGTTTGATATCAAAAGGTGCGTGGACAAAGGTTAACTTTTTTTCACTTTGGAGCACGCGTATCAAATAGTTATATTTCTTGTGTACATTTTTTGCTAGCCATAAAATGATAAAATAATTTGTTACATTTTTGTATTATTACAGATCCAGCATTTTTTTGTTCATATAACTGAAATTATAACAGGTTTAACAATAATGTCAATAATATTGCATATTAAATGGCCAAATCAAATGTAGTTATTTGTAAAAATTATAATCATAGCTGATACCAAAGCCGTTTACAAAAGCAAAGCACCTACGATAAAAAAATCATTTTGAAACTTCTAAAATTCTATAGATATTCAATCCATGCGTACCTGCATCTGCATGTATTAACACTTTCTCTGATCGCTCACAAAACAAAACAAAAAGTGATAATCACCAAAACCAGACACGATAAAACTGTTTGCCTTCAAAAAATTACCCACACAGCTAATTACAATACAAGCTTACAGAAAACACTCAAAATCTAAAAACGGACCACACACGAAGCCTTTTTTAAAAGCGCACACTAAAAGGTGTTAACGCGAAAACATCACAAAGCACCATTTTTAAAAAGAAAACAAACAGCTAAATGGTATAAACGACCATAATCTGTTCAAAGATGTAGTGGCGCCCCATTTTATTTAAAAATCGAACTTGTTACTTCCCTATTCTATTTTCGAATTCGAATATTGTTACGCGCACTTTGTTCGAAAAGTCAACCGTCAAAATTTGTTACCGTTTCGAACTTTATCGAAATATTTTTTTAAATGTAAAAGTACCTTCAAAAATATTTTTGTGTATTTTTTAGAACGACAAAGTTCTTGAAAGCTTACCTTTCGGTAGTTGGTTCTACAATATTAGCCTAATACCCCCAAAATGTCTTGAGCTCTCATTTTTGAAGCGTTCCCCAAATTTGACAGTTCTTTTGAAATTGGTTTCGTTAAGTGATGTGGTTAAGTGGCAACTTGATGTTTGGTTGTTTTAGGACGATGTTTGCTTTCGTCGCTTAAAGCTTTCATGTAGTACGGTTTGTTTAATATTCGTACAAAAAATGCGAAAGCCAAAAGATAAACTTTACAGCAATCACCAAAATGATTTCATTGAAATAAAAATGTTAATGCTTTATTTTTCTTATTTTCAGAGTTTGCTGAAATGGCATCAATGTATGACTTAATAAATATACATAATTTATCTTAAAAAGTAAATACTAATTGTCGAATATCTGACGTGACAATAACATTACTTTCATTTTTAAAATCTACAAATAACACATAATAACTTTAAAAAGTATCATTCTTCTTCATAATTCTAAATCAGGTACAAAAAGCAAGCGAATCAAAAATTAACACAGTTGTATGCATAAAAACATCGTACTACATTTCCGACAACTCAGGACGGCCTAACAAGGTTTATTTTTATCCACAAAAAGAAAGGGTAGCCGATTATGAGACAAGAAAACAATGTGGCTCAGAAAAAAAAAGAAAAAGAAAAAAAGTCGTGATGAATTTTGTTTAACCAGCTTTTTGTAAAGCTGTCGGGCTTGGACACTTTTACTGTGCTTTTACTGAGCTTTTAATGGAAATTGTTTGGGTAAATAGTTGTATGACTTTTGTGGAATGTTTTGAAGTTTTGTTTCAATATATGCGGAAAAAAATGATGATGATGAATTGAAACTTTTCGTGTGTTTTACAATGTGTTCATTCAATTAATTCAGCATTTCAAATCAAAATCAAAGTGTTGTCAATGTGTAGTTTGGCCGTAGTTTTGTCTTCTCAGCACATCTTCAAGTCATTGGAAAAAAAACCTTAAACTCGACAAATCATATTTATCCACTTTTATATAGTAGGTAAATATACTATGCATGTACCTACCTACTTTAGGCCATAAGCCTAAGATACCATACATACACTTACTATCTAATTAACTAATTTTAGTTTCAAATAGGCTGATTAAACAACAAAACACTCAAACCGAATCACGTAAATTTTATATACCTACGTAAATTTTCACTGACATCTAAAATTGTCCACCACCTCCAGCGTTGAAAAAGTGCTATAATTTACCCAAATTTAGTCATTAAAGGGCGAGCAATTCCAGCGATATTAAAACCGGGGATGTGTTTACGATGACAGCGCCGCTTTTATTGTCACTGCTTATTGCTGGAGGGTTTACTTGTACAGGGTGGACTAGGACAGAAGAAGAAAAGAAGAGAAAGAATTCTCTTCTTTTCTTCTTCTGCTTCTTCTTATTCTCGTGCTTCTACAGTAGTTAATCTCACTATCGTCTATGGAACACATCTTCTAAGAATAGTCGCCGAAGCTCCTAGTTTGAAGACTGTATTAATAAATAAAATAAAATAAAAATAAAAAGCCTTTATTTGCCAGGTAATTAGTAGGTTTACACAATTCAAACAATTAAAAATAATAGTTTAACTAGGCACCCAAATACGGGTATAGGTTTCCTCCGGTGTTGCCACCTCGCTCGGTGTTTAATTCATTTCATCCGTCCGTGACCGTCAGTCGCTCGGGCAATGTGACCTGCCCATTTCCATTTTAATTTGCAGAGCATCGATGCTGCATCTAGAACCTGAGTCTTTTTTCTGATATCTACGTTTTTAATCTTATCCATAAGTTTTAGACCCATCATCGATAAAGACTGTATTAGGTAATAATAACTCTGGTGTCAAAGTTTTCGAATCCCGTAAGAGCCTCCGATACATTGTATTAAGAATTATCGAAAATTATACTAACAGCTTCCCGCGGCATTGCCCGCGTTAGTCTTGTATATAAATTAACCTATGTGTTAATCCAGAGTCTAATCTACCTCCATGCCAAATTTCATCCTATTCTATTCAGCCATACTAGCGTAAAGAAGTCACGAGCATATTTGTGCTACAAACAATTGCATGTATAACATTAGTCGATTTGATATCATCATTATCAGCCCGTTATGGCTCACTGCTCAGCATAGGCCTCTCTTCTTGTACTTTTTTACGATGTGATATAATTTGCTTATTCAGTTATTTGTGCACATGTTTGTGTGAGTGCTTTATTACAGTTTTCTTAATTATTTTTCAATAATGACATACCTAAGACAATTTCCAAACTTCCATACCACCCTGTAAAAGCACAAAAAGCTCGTCCTCCCATTCCTCGTCGCGTAATGTCCGGACCCTACGGACCAACAACATTATCACACCAACTTTTTATTAAAAAAAACTCTCATCTCCGCTAAATTGTTGGTGATGACTAGTGATGTGATAGGTGTCACCGATTTTTGTGTAATATTGAGTTTTTCACAGTTAGACTGGTACATACTCACTTACTATCTTCTTCTTCTTATCGAATGAGAGTGGCCAACTCTGGTATCGAGAGTTTATCAAGCCGCCCTAAGGGCTTCTGACATGGCTTAACGACTGCCGTACTAGACAAACAGCCAGGACCTACAATTCAACATGATTGATTGATTGATTGATAAATTCTTTATTAAAACACCACATACATAAAAAACAATACAAAAAACAAAGAAAATAAAATTTGCGTTTTAATTGGCGGCCTTATCGCTAAGAGCGATCTCTTCCAGGCAACCAATCTGGCAGGGATATAAACTTCAAATAAAATGAGTAGGACGAGGTGCTTAAGAAATTAAATGAAAAAAAAAAGATCAAAAAGTTTATACTACTTATAATATGAATAAACATAAACAAATATTACAGTAATATATACATACATACACAATAATACATACATATTAATACAAGAGACAAAATAAAAACATAAGTATATAGCAATTTATGTCGGAACCAAAGAAGATAAATACAATTTCTTAACATTATTTTTGAAGACATCTATTGATGGTGCTTTCCTAATATCTAGCGGCAAAGCGTTCCACAGTTCAACATGTCAAATTTTATTTTAATTTAATTTTGTGTGTTTCTCATTGTTTGAGTATGACCCCTCTCTTGAGTCGTATTCCTCATGACTGAAGGTCGTGACTACCCCGCAGAGTAAATTCGTTAGGGGAGATTTCTTAGGCAGATACATCGTGGTGGGCACCCAGGTCCTTCCACGGAAGACACATGTCCTAGGTTTTTGTGGTCCTCAAACATGTCGAATTCCACACGATGTTTTCCTTCGCCGTTAAGCGTGTGCAAATCCACACATAACTTAGTATGACAATGAACTCCCAAAAAAGAGAAGAAAATTTGTTGATGATGAAAAAAAGTTTGCATCGACTTGACTCGACGTTTCTAAATCCTTTTTTCACTCCCTAATCTACCATAAAAAGTCACATCACTAGTCCTCGAGAATATGAAAGTCATTATTTAAAAAGATCGCCCTTTTCGTATTATTTCAGTGTAAATTTCAGCAAAGCCTTGCTCGTTGCTGAAACGTATCTGCGATTCTAGCATTTTATTGCTTTTGAGGGGTTTTTTCGTGCAATTTATATTTACTGGGTTAGTTAAGAAAACTTGTTGAGAACAATGTAGTACATAAGAAAAGGTTGCTAAAATATTGTGACACTAATATTAGATAACACATTAAAACATTTTGTCAGTATAAATGTATATTCGTCCGTCTTTTATGCTCAAGCAATAAAATTTGGTATAGATTAATTATGTTAACTATTACAATTTTACTATTATCTTTTTCTTGAATAAAATATAACTTTCATTCTGATACGTGTTTAACTTTGTAATTAATGAGTATTACCTTGCCCTCTGGAACACTTAGACCATTTTCTTTTTCCCCTTTTCATGATTTTGTAATAGTTAGCAGTAGTATGTTTCATTTTCCTCTTATATTTATGTTTCATTGCTTAAATACAAAATGTATTATTTTTACAGGTAACCTAGTATATTCCGGAGGATATTTTCGTACAATTTATATCTTAATAGAGGAGGTGAGGATTTAATTAAACGCGAATCGTTTGCGGATGGAAGCCATTTTTCTGTTATTGCCTCCTTTTTTATGGTTCCGTGGCTATGTCATTACTTTTATCGACTACAATTTCCAAACCAAATGATCGAATTATCAAGTTCGATCATCGAGAATCAGAAGCCATGTCAGAGGCCTTTAGGGCGGCTTGATAAACTCTCGACACCAGAGTTGGCCACTCTCATTCGATAAAAAGAAGATGGAGAATCAAAACATAGTAACAGTCAGAAAAAAATATGTGTTTGTACAAATTTTATTCTTAATTCTGCTTGTGGCCTACTACAAATTCATTAATTTATTCTAGATCCTTCTTGGTAATGCTATAGAGGCTAAAATTTTGAATTAATACAATTTATTACCGCACAAAACTCTTATTTTGTAGAAATAAATTTTATCTCCGATTAACGGGGGTATCTACAGTATTCCGCTAGTTAACTCGTTAAAAAGTAAGCTTAAATTGTTACCTGAAAGCTCTTTTTTTTAAGAAATAAACCCGTACTTGGCAGTAATTTATCTGAAAGTATACCTATTGATAATTATTGTAGGCTATTTCGTTACGGTCTACGATGGAGCATGCTTACTCAGGACTTACTAAGAACCGACTCGATCTCGCTTTGAAGACCGTTTAATTCTAGTTCGTACGAAACATGCCATTGCGAAACCGTTACATAACTAATCAAACTTCATTTCCTCACTATAAAACGCATCCCATCAAAAAGCTCAATCAAGAATAACAACGTTCGAAATTCGAAAATAAATCAAAGGAAATATAATCTCGTCCATTTTATTACCACCCTAGGGATGAACCCGTCATTACACTCTTTCAATTAAGGCGACGCTTAATCTCTCTGTGCGATTACGCTGCATTAATTGGATGGGGCGCTCCCCTTAACTATCCAACCTTATTGGTGAGGTATAGGAACTCTTTTTGAATGAGACTTTTTCTATGTCAATATTTGTGCGAATTGACATCCATTGAATGTTCGAATTGCAATTTTGGTTTTATTAACGTAGAGTTAAGGTTGAAAATTGATTAAGAAAGGGGAGAAAATCATTTTTAGATGCACAAAAAGATGGTAGATAACAGTTAAATGCGATTAACTCGGTGTTAAGTGACACAGCGCTAATGATTTTGATTTCTTTTTTTGCCATTTCTTTAATGGGTACATCGGATTTAATGTTGATTTTAATTATTAGATTTGATTGTGTAATCAGTGATTGAAGCAAATTGTTTTTTGCCGGATAATTGTCACGATGTTTGTAATGGTCACTGAAGATATAAAAAAATTTGCTAATCTATTGTGACGTCATCGGATCAGTGACAAACAATAGGGGTTTACGTTTTGTCTATTAATATTTATAATTGTTAATAAATATTGATGGTAATTTTAGAGAAATATGTCAGAAGTAGGTTAGTCATAATGCCATAAATCTGACGTCAAACTATTGATAATTTGCTAATTACCAAAAAGTGTGAAATTGTTTATATAATTATTCGCTTATTTCTTTTCAAATTTTATTTCATTACCAAGTTATTACAACTAAGTGGGTTTACTTGGTAATTCTATAATTACTTTTAATTAACTGACTATGATATCACTCTTTATGTTTTAATTTAATCAAACTTGTAAGGAAAAGCCAATCTTACGACACTTTCATAGTACACAGAACAATAAAAAAGAAAGTAACTTATACGCAATAGGTAAGTATAAAATGAATCTACACAATATATTAGCCACAACTGCAAAACCAATTTCATCACAAATCAAATCACTGCGCAGGTGTAACAACCTAACAGAACAGCGGAACACCAACCAAATCGATCCAACGTCTAAATTAACACAACCCGACTCCAATATCTCCGGAACATACAAGGTGGTAGAACACGCATACAACGTGGCATTGTATCCGAGCTCCAGTCTAGCTAGGTACTCTCACCTGTCATAAACAAATCAAACATGGCCGGCCCCTAGATATTAATGAGACATAAGACATTAGCTCGCTACAAAATGCCTCCGTATTCGCGAATAATTAAATCGTAAAGTCCCCTCTACGCCTACGGCAACTCTATTTACTCCTTTTTCATTCAACACAATAGTCGCTGCAATCTGACGCGCTCAGAACCGTTACGTCACTTTGTTGAGAAAGGTTACACGACATTTTCTACTCTATTTCATCCAGATAAGTGTCATAATGGAAAGTGCAAGCGGTTTTCTATAAGGCGTATTCCGTGGAGAGTATTAATTTGAGCGCGACGGACCCCGCCTACTGAATATCGCGTTTCCACACATGTCGGATTGTGTTGGTGTCTCGCTCTGGCCGCGCCGCTTGTTAAAATTCCTCGGTGAGTATCTGCGTCTCTCTCTCCGCGGGAGAGGCGGGCCGCTAGTGCCCGCGGTTTGCCCCAATACCCGTGCGATTTCCACCGCGCTTCCACGCGAATCTCTCGGTGATCGCGCCTTTCCGAACGCAGCCGCGACTTTCCGAACGCGCCGACGTTTTCCCAATTCAAACGACGATTTGCTTTCGGATTCGATTTGCGTTCACGTTTAGCTGCTCATTTGTTTTGGTGTTTATGTGATTGAACTGTGACTGTATAAATATGCGAGTGGTTTAAATCTGTAAATTTGTTAATTAATTCGTAATACAAGTAAGCTGTGATACAAACGACATGGTCTATGAAAATTAATGCAACACATCTGTTGTGCAAAATCTGTTTCAAATCAGACATTTAATTTGAAATTCGAAACCCATTATGCCAACGGAACCGGAAACGAGTCACCCACAATCAAGTTGAAAAAAGAACTACCCTCACCGCATAACTAAAACCAAAATTTGAATTTCAAAAATGGAGACGCGAAAACAATCAAAACTGTTCTTAATTTGAAATGCCATCGAGCAGATGAAATGAAGACGACGCTCGAATGCGAGCGCGCCGAGACCGCCGACAGCGGCGGAAAAGGCCGGATCTCTTTTAGCGTGGACTCCTTGCTTGGAGGCAAAACTGACACACCGACCAAGGAGGTCATAAATGACGCGCACAGCAATGACGCGGAGAGCACGGACGCGGCGCCGGAATCAGATGACAGTGACGTTGACATTGAGGACGTTGACTCGAACGCTGATGAGAGAGAAGATAGAGATAATCACGATGGAGAGGAGATGGAGTGTAGGAGTGGCGTGGTTGTCCCTCAGCCGCTATTACCGCGGTTGTATCAGGGGCCGGCGCATCACCCCGCCTGGCCATTTGGCGCCTTCCCGTGGATGGCACCCAACCCTATGTTTAGAACGGGATCGCCTAACAGTAAGTTTGACCTTCTAACATATTATTGACGTTAGACTACTCGTCATTTGTTTTTTCCTACAAGAAATAGATTCGCGTTTGAATCTTTTCTTAAATTTTGTTGGCGTTTGACTGTAGTCATATGTTTTTTTTTCCTACAAGATAAAGATAGGCGTTTAACTCTTCTCTTGCATTTTATTGTTGTGTTGACTGCAGTCATATGTTTTTACCCTACGAGCATTAGATTAGCGTTTGCCTACAGCCCGCAAAATGTTAAGCATTGCCTAGGGTGTAAAAATAAGAAGACAAGGATAATCATGATTGCCTAGATCAAACCTATTGAATCTTTTCATGAAGATTTATAATGATAATGTTATTAATTAATTTAAATGTATCTCTACTTCAATTATGTAAACATACTGCTAAATTCCATTCATGCTCAAACGGGTGATCCTTTTGCGATGAAATCTATACTAATATTATAAAGCTGAAGAGTTTGTTTGTTTGAACGCGCTAATCTCAGGAACTACTGGTGCGAATTGAAAAACTATTTTTGTGTTGAATAGACCATTTATCGAGGAAGGCTTTAGGCTATATAACATCACGCTGTAACTAATAGGAGCGAAGAAACAATGGAAAATGTGGAAAAAACGGGGAAAATTATTCATCTTTAAAGGCTTCCGTTGCGTGCGCTGCGAAAATGGTTCAAGAAATCAAAAAAATGTGTATGAAAGAATCATTCTTCTTGAAATGATCTAACAAAATGTCCGCAACAGTATATGTCTATCTTTTGAGGTTAACTCACTAGAACCGTTTTTATGGTAATAACTATTCTACGCGGATGAAGTCGCGCGCACCAGCTAGTTTGGTATAAAGATAGAGTAGTAAAAATAAATTAATACCTTATCTACTAAAAGCTTACCCGGATTTACGCGGATAACACCGCGGGGTAGTGCTAGTGAAACGATATTTTCTTATTAGACTAAAAATTGGTACCAATAGTGATTATCAACAAGAATTCATATACAAATAGGTAATGTTTTAGTTATTTGAAATAGATAACATATTTGGAGATAAAAAAATATACTTAAAAGTTTTTGTACAAATACTTTTGCGGGAATATTAAAATCACCTCATTATATATTTATTTGGAAGTCGAATACAATTATTTATTATTATGCAAGGCTGACTGAAACTCATCGAATATTAATTTATTTATTTTATTAATTATTAATTTATTATATTGACCGTCAAAATAGTAAATAGTGTTTAGGTACAATTTGTTAAACATTATTATAGTACCTTTGTATTTAAATTAGAAAAAGAAAGTCAGAAATTCATTCGTCGCATTTATTCCCGTTGCTTAGCTAGCTTTTTTACATGAGATAGGTTCACTTTTGTCTACAACTTGCCTGATGTTAAGCAACGTTATAGTCTACGATCTTGCGCGCTTACCTAGAAGAAACCGGTTTACTCTCGACTTGAAACCGACAAATTATAGGTCAAGGGGAATAGAGATTCGGGCAAGGAGTTCCACAGTTTGGCAGTTCGCACGATGAAAGTCGAAGCAAAACGCATTAAAAGATGCGATTACTAATCATATGTATATCAATTTATCAATGCGGTCAGTCCTTGGGTGTGTGACCAAAATTGGCATTCTGTTTGGGCGTTTCCGTAGGTTTCATGACACGTAAAATTGTAGGTCCTGGCTGATTAGCATAGTATGGCAGTCGTAAAGCCATGTCAGAAACCCTATGGGCGGCAAGAATACCTTAAATGAAAATATAGACAAATTATAATATTTCTCATAAAGTTTTCGGTATTTTTCAGTATTTTTGTATCTTAATACCAACCTATTGAGTTTTACTAACAAACAGAATGCAACTGCGATAAAATATAATCAAAGCAAAGTAATAAAATAAATATAAATTATTCACGCAATATAACTCTTTAATGAAAAACGTTGCCGTATCAAATATGATGGTCGAATAATAAACATAATGTGCTTTTTTTTTAAATTTAATCTTGTGTAATTTAATTTTATAGTTTTCCGAACGATTACGAAAATATAATATAAATATTACAATTAAATTTAAGTTTTTATTACAAGTTTTCGCTTGGTTTATGTATAACTAGAGGATGCCCGTGGCTGCGCTCGCATTATTTCGGGATAAAAGTAGCCTATGACACTTCTAAGACCTCATACTATCTTCTATCTACCAAAAATTATGATGAGCCGTTCAGCTGTTTTTACATGATGGGCGTTTAAATAAACAGGCAAACAGAGATACAGAGAAACAGACAAAAGTTATAAAAACTGCTTTAACATGTTTTCTTATCGATTTAAAGTATACACAAACATACATTTTTACTAATATCTTCATGTTCATCCTCTTAGATAGATACATAGATATATCTTTAATGCACAAGATGGCAGATGGCACATGCAAAGGGAGTCCTATACCCAGCAGTGGGATCCCAAGGACTGTGGATGATGATGATGATGAAAGAAACTAAAACTAATTTAATGTACATTGGGCGGTCTTATCGCCTTAGGCGATTTCTTCCAGGCAAACTTTGGATGGACAGGATTTAGAATTATAAATAGCTCTTCCCTCTTCAGCTTTATTATATGTATAAATAGCTTAGAGATACATATGTTTGGGCAGGTTCATTTGAGAGCCTTTCCATTCGTAGTCGATTATTTACATATCTTATGCGAGTGGTCTACTTTAGTGTCAAGAGATTTCAAACCCTGAAAGAAGAGAAAGTCACGGTTTCGATTATTGATTAACTACCGATGCGTTCAGTCTTTCTATGGGTGACCTATAAATGGCTATAATTATGTATTACATATTATTACAAACCTTCCAAAAAATAAGTAAATATGTATTATTATTTATTGTATGTATGTATTGTAAGAATCGGAGTAGCTAACTCTAGTGTCGAGAACTCTTACTTCTTAGACTTATCCTTCAAATAATATAAATAATTACATCAATAAAAAACTCGATTAAAATTATTAAAACAATCGATTGAATCGTTCAAGTGCGACGGTTCTACGTTTGCGGCAATTATTTGATTGGAAGCCACCAATCAAACATAAGATGGTTATCGATAAAATTTATCGAATCGCAGCCGTGGCCAGTCGATTCGACTCGACCACGGTGCATCACTAATGTGCTTTATTAATGATTTTCATAATGATTTCTGAATGGTGTTGACTTATGACTTCTGAAACCCCATTTATAACGAGAAGAATTGTAACCGAATCGAACCAAAAAGTGGCAATTGGATCTGTTTGGTTGTGTTATTGTCAAAAGGATCTTTAAGTCGTATTTCCTCATGACTGAGGGTCGCGCTTCCCCCGCAGAATTAATTCGTTGGAGGGATTCTCTTTGACAGATACATCGTGATGGGCACCCAGGTCCTTCCAAGGATGGTCGGAAATAGATGTACATAAATTCAAGCATAATAATATTATGTTAAAATTTCTACACGTAGGCTATTCGTAAATGTTAATGTTTCCGCATATGTGAATAATTTGTATTAACTTATATTGGACTCTGTCCACAAATCACCCGTTAATAAATACTATAATAGAAATACTGTAGCCCTGCAACACAAGGTTCTTGGTATACCTAGTGCAGAGCTCAGTAAACTCGCAGTAAACCTCACCAACGTACCTTCAGAACTTACTCGTTTTATACTGATATATGTGATTTTATTTAAAAAAAACAGGTGATTGTATTCTAGATTTGAGGTATGTAAGTTTTAACCATGGAAGAATGAGACAGCTATGTTTTAACTTAGAGAGCACTTAAGTGCCTTCAAAATCGGTTTAGTTGTTTTCGAGTTATGGACATTATAATATGTAGGTAATAGGTATGCACGCATTTAACTTTAAACAGAAAGAAGCGAGTGTGGCTCAGCGGTTCCAGTGTCTGCTTTTGATCCAGACCCAACCTGGTTCGAATCCGGCACTTTACCAATGACTTGTATTTTTAAGTTAAGTGTGGATTTGCACTCGCTTAGCGGTAAAGGAAAACATCGTGAGGAATCCGACATGACGTTTGAGGACCACAATATCCGAGGACATGTGTCTTCCGTGGAAGGACCTGGGCGCCCACCACGATGTATCAGCCCAAGAGAACTTCCCTAACGAATGAATTCTGCACTGGAGTCACGGCCCTCAGTCATCTATACTATAGGTATATTACAAAATATAATATTATAAAGCTGAAGAGTTTGTTTGTTTGTTTGAACGCGCTAATCTCAGGAACTACTGGTGCGAATTGAAAAATTCTTTTTGTGTTGAATAGACCTTTTATCGAGAAAGGCTTTAGGCTATAAACATCACGCTGCAACTAATAGGAGCGAAGAAACAATGGAAAATGTGGAAAAAACGGGGGAAAATATTCATCTTTGAGGGCTTCCGTTGAGTGCGCTTCGAAAATGGTTCAAGATATCAAAAAAATATGAATGAAAGAATTAATGCCCAAAATAACTTTTTCTACGCGGACGAAGTCGCAGGCACAGCTAGTGAGGAAATACGACTTAAGAAAGAGAGCACAGAAAAAAATTGTCATTTTTTTTTTCAGCCGCTATACTTACTTCCCTAGCAACTGTTGTTCAATGTAAAAAAATACAATTGTGCACTTCCACGTGCTTATTAAATCACGTGGACTAAAATGCATAATGCAATTCTGTTTCTTGAATACTTAATGTGCGTAATAAATAAAATTAAATCTATACTTAATTTGTTAATCAAATACCCGCGAATTTTACGGAATTATAGACAACAATGGGTTGATGTTTATTTATACACAAGCTTTTCCACGCGGATGTAAGAATGTTCATTATGAATCAGACATAGATACTAGGTACTAAGTAACTACACTCAGTTATTATTATTTTATAAAATTATTAATAAAAAGTCACCATCAACAGTACAGCATTTTTCCGCTGCGATCATTATTCGAAGCTTTAGACAACAAATAAATTTGACTGTTATTCGGTGTTTTTCTCCACCAGATTTCACATGGGAAGGTCACTTGAATTAATAAAAACTAATAATATATTTGTGGAAAACCACACCTAAAAACCAACTTCGTTCGTTTTCTCAAGCCGGCGAGGAAAAGTTGCAACGTAACAACACTATACATATTTTCAAAGTAATCAATCAGAAATAGATTTCCCAAAGAACCGCATCTTACATTAAATGGTACATGCAAAGAAGTATTGCCATCCAACGTGGTAATGCGGCCAGCACGCTGAGCACGCTGTCATAAGGCAATTCCTTATAGCGATTTGGATATCTTTATGAATTTCAATATTTAAGTGATTTCAAAAGATTAGTCTAGTTTTTACTTCCTACTTTGGTCAATAAAGACATTGCTTGTCAAAATTGTTAAGGAGTAAATTTTCCATTGATATTTCATTTGTGAGACTATAACAGTGTTATTGTTCTGGTTCTGAGTAGATATTGTACATGCAATAATGCGCTTAGCTAGCGCCATCTATTAGCAATTAAAGTTTTCTAGTACCCATACAAAAGCATTTGCTTAATTTAGAAGGCACTATAAGAAATATCCCGAAATTTTAATTATTCAAGTAATTACAATCGATTTGGTACTAGAAAATTGCACATTGTATCAAATAAGTTTTCTGTT
This sequence comes from Macaria liturata, assembly GCA_964023185.1. Taxonomy (NCBI): domain Eukaryota; kingdom Metazoa; phylum Arthropoda; class Insecta; order Lepidoptera; family Geometridae; genus Macaria; species Macaria liturata. The sequence goes on from OZ026806.1 coordinate 17,602,819, forward strand.
TGTTGCCAAAAGAGTAATGTTTTTATAGTATGTATATTGTATATATGTACATAATATTTAAATTGTGGCATACGTAACACAACTTTGAACTGTCGAATATTCAATATTGTTAATTGAAATTAAAAATAATGTCGCCTGTTAAAATTGTATTCAAATAAATTGTTGTCAATTATTTATGAGTAAGATTGTCTTATGTTGTTTTCCTTACATTAGCAAAAATAAGAGAACTCTTTATAGTAAGCACAACAAAAAAATCATCATTATCCACAGTCATCTTGGTCCTGAAAAGCTAAAGCGTTTTGTATGTTTCATGTGACAATAAATGTATTTTATACATTTCTTATTCCTTAAAGGCATATTTTCTAGGTATTTTTCAATTAAATAAATATTTTCACACAGCGCCATCTAGCCCCACACTAAGCACACGCTTGTGTCGTGGGTACTAGACAACGGATATTATACTTACATAATTTTCTTTCTGTAAATACATACTTATTCAAAGCAACGACCAGACTCAGTACAAGTAATTACAAATTTTAAATTCATACTTACTTGTGTCATGCGGGAATCGAACCCGCAACCTTAGATCAGAAGCCAGAGCCACTACCAACTTAGCTAACAGACCAGTCATAATACTTATAACAACATATTATTTAAATCGGTTCATAAACGACGGAGTAATCGCGTAATACCACGTAATACCCACAAAAAAAGAGAAAAAAAACTTTCAAATGACTTGATAATCTCCTTTTTTGAAGTCGGTTAAAAAGAGCAGAGACGATAACATATACGCACACTCAGAATCTTCGCCTTTATAATTATAGTGTAATATATTTAGGTACATGTTATCCTTATCACTATTATGTTTTATATTTTTCCACAAGTACCTAGGTACATAAATTTGTGATAGAAAATTTAAATTCCGCAACAAAAATTTACATGTAAAGGAACCTAACCTTCCTGTACTAGAAAACAATGGAAGTTACTCTAATTAAATTTAAGTTATTTTGATTATTACATATATTATGCGTTTAATGAGATGTTGTTACTATGCCCGTATGTGTTGAATGTTTTATAATTAATTTAGATATTTATTAATTTATAAATAAATAATAGCATTATTGTTATGTTATCGTAAACAAACTAATTCAAAGACTCCTACTAATCTATACTACCTATACATTATAACAAAGCTGAAGAGGGTCGAAAGTCTGAACATTTAAGATATAAAAAAAATATTTGTCGATACTTCAAATTGATAGCAGAACACGTTCCAATAATTTCTAGAAGTTTTGTCTGTTTATCTTCTTCTCTGTTTATCTGTGTCTCTGTTTGTCTGTTTATTTAAACGCTCATCACGCAAAAACGGCTGAACGGTTGGTATGTGGTTAGGTTAGTATGAGGTTTTAGGAGTGGCTACTTTCTGTCCTGAAATAATCCGAGAGAAGCCGCGGGTATCCACTAGTTTATTTAATCATTTCCTGATTTCATTTAGGAATTCCCTCCAACGTCACTGTGAAGAATCCCAACCAAATTTTCATACTTAATATCGTTTCCTCCTCGCGTCATGTCCCTCATTACTTAGAGTCGTGATTCCTCTACAGTTTTTACTCATTGGGGAAGTTTACTTGGGCTAGTAGATCGTGGTGGGTGCCTAGATTCTTTCACAGAAGACCATCAGAAGATCAGATTTTGTAATCCTGTTGGTTGATTCACGATGTTTTCCTTCACCTCTAAGCGAGTGCAAATCCACTCAAGTAGAAAAATTCATTGATATAAGGCCGGATTCGAACCAATGTGCGTCATAATGTAGCAGAGAGCTGTTTTATTTATTGAGGTTAATTTATGAAGCGCCCGTAGCTCAGCTAGCAAAGCTTTTTTAAATTTTGGTCAGCCCTTGGATGGGTGACCAAAAAGTGGCATTCCATTCCAGGCGCTTCCGTGGATCGGATGGTACGTTAAATTAAAGGTCCCGGCTGTTTGTTTGTTTACTATAAAATGCGTCAATTCCAACAATATAGTATATTCTCTCTTTGTGGGCGCTTTTGTGGGCCAGATGACACGTTAAATTGTTGGTCATCGGCTATTTGTCATAGTACGGTGGTTGGTAAAGGTCCTCAGGCCGGCTTTATAAACTCTCGGCACCAGAGATGGCCACTCTCATTCAATATGAAGAAGAAGCTTACATTATTTATTTATCTGTTCAGCCATTTTACTACAAAAAGCGTCAAACCCAACAACATAGTATATTATCTCGAGCAACACCAATTAGAAATCCACCGGCCGCAATTATGGATACCTTACTAACTGGCAACCGATTCTTAGAATCTGACCGTTTACGTTGACAAATATGTTCGGCATTCGGTCGACTGATCCAGTTACTGGGCATAATAGTTGGCTGACCGAGCAAGTGGAGTGAGCGAAAATAACCTGTATTTATTCAAAGTGTTATTGATTACATAGTACGTACGTACGTATTATGTAGGTATTTGTTGCAGTGTCTTGGTCAGTGTCTTGTCAGAAATCAGTCACGCCACTATGTTCTGTGGCCAATATTTTTCCCATTTTTGTAGTCGTAAGTTATTTTCATTCATATCGCTACAACTCGCCATTTTTTACTTATATCATCAGCCTCAGCCTTCCTTATCGCACAGCTGGGCATAGGCCTTTTTTTGCATGTGCCAGCTGCTTTGATCTTGTGCATCTACCATAGAGGACTTGCGGCTGGTAAAATGTCGTCTTATAAATGGTTTACAAAATATAAACTAATTATAAAAATTGTATTCGCTTGCTAGTATTAGCTGTGTTTTTATGGCGGTGGTTCTGGTGTTGTACTCTTCTATGGCTTCCACAAAAACAGTTTTCATTATATTATGTTTTCAGTTAATAATTGTTTTTTATACTATCAATTCGAATCCAATCCAAAATACTTTTTTAATCAGAACACCCAATTATTTAAATCACAACAAGAATAAAAAAAATACAATATAACTGATATGCAATAGGAGAATAGTACTGACACGAATGAGGACGACTTACAATACATTTTTTGTTGAAGATAGGAGAGTTAATTTGAATTTCAGTTTGAATCTAAATATGTGTGTATTTGCCAGGTGTACTGTTCCTCAAGTGACTAGTAAGAGTGGTTAGTTAGTATTCTGTTCGTGGGAACTATATCGATGTCTTATTAGGTCCAGTCTTTCGGATATGGTGTCGATATAAAATGGACTTTAAGAGAAACTAACAGCCTAACCAAACAAGGCTCACTGTAAAGAAATACTTGAATGTGTCTATAGAAAACCCTATAAAAGGCAAGATGGCAATATTTTTTACGGATTTTATGTTGAGGTATAAAGTTAGTTATGAAATCAGTCTAGGATCTCAATAATAATGGACTAGTGACTTAAAGAAAGAAGCGTTGATAAAATGTATTGGAGTTGATTATGATACTTACTAACATAAACATTAACAAAACTTAAAAAAAAATGTAATTGTATCATTAGTAAATAATACTTTTTTAGGGACGGTATATATGGTGACGTTTATTCCTTCTCATAAAGTTTTGATGAAAGCCGACAAGAAGCCTAGTTATTTCCCTATCAGTCACATGCAAAATATTAATTTATTTATCTTTGAAATAATAGAGTTTTTATATATGAAAAGTATTGTATTGGAGGTTATAGTAGTGCCCAGTAGCTACAACGGCATTATAGAGGTGCAAAAGAAACCTGAAACCAATAAAACAGAAAACAATGACGCCCCATGAGAAAGAAAGTAGACTAGCCAAAACATTAACTGCCAGAAAAAGCTCACCATAATTGAAGAGAACGCATCCGCATAAATCAAGTTAACAAGCCAACGAGAGACGTAAGCTGGTATCAACGTCTATCTTACTTATAGGTCAGCTCCAAGCCGCGGTTGGCTAACTCCAGCCCTTACAATTTCACAATTTGTCTTCGCGCGCTTTTTGCAAGACTCGGTAATTGGCACTCCGCACTCACCTGCTGCTTCGCCAAATAAGGCAACCAGTCCCGACTCTCCGCTTTTTAGAACCATCTGACAAATGTGTAATTATTTATTTAATATCCACCGGGTCGCTGACGGTTTTGGGCACAATTCGCATACCGCAGTTAATGCTTTCGGCCGCCATTACTGTGGTGTCGAGGCGGTTGCTCGATAATAAATACGATAATGTTTCGCCCTATCCGGAAAGTAGGTTTTTGTGGCAATTTATTATATTCGACTGTTATTTTTAATTGAGGGATTCCAGGCCGTTTTTGGTGTTGGAAAGCGACGTTTCTTGTCTGTCTTCGTCGGAGGCAGAAATAACAGAATGTCTGTTGTTGGAGGCCAGGCCAAGTGGCCACAGCTACATTGTAGTGATAGCCATGCTTCGTTGTTGCTTTACGCGTTTCTATTTCTGTATAAGGCAATATAGACAAGTTTCTACATGGTAATGCAAATACAGCACTTTACTGTGAACGCAGCCTCAACATCTACTCATTTCTTTGTCCTTTATTTGTTCCGGCTCCTTTTATTTGGATTAATGGCGATTTACGATAAATAATTCTGATTCAAGATATGCAATTTTTTTTTCGTCGTTGAGTTCTCCATAAAATATCTACAATTAACTTATTTTTAATCAAGGAAAAACAAACATGTCCAACATTAAAAAATGCATAAAATTCATCCAGCTTTATAAAAATAATAGAGACATTAACCACGCAAATTGTCTTAACAACTTCATTTGATCGCAAAAGCTCATCAAACAGAGATGTTGTAATCAACTCAATTTGGGCCGAAAAGCAAACCTCGAGGCATATAATATCGGTATATGTTCCGAGAATATGTTTTATGTCTTAATTATGTTCAGATCGTAAAAACCTGGTGGCTGGCTAGTGATTAACAAACAATAATCTGGTTGTAAATTGTTATTAATATTTTTCGAATGGTCAATTTCATACAGTCGTATCTTTACTGGTTCAATCTGGATATTTTATGCGAAGATAGGGCTGTGAACAAAACTTCCAATAGTCTTCTTAGCTTCAAATAATAGTAAATTCTTTACGATAATTATTGTTTAATGAGTTGATTAACTAAATTTAGACTTTGGATTTTACATTCTAATTATAATTAGAATAATTAAGTCATGAATTTTAAATAGGCTATTTTCGTCAAGTTCATGGTTTCTTGCCCTCTATTGAATGTGTTAAGTACAATTAGTAAAATGTGGCAAAATATATCAACAGTAGTATTATTTAAGCGCCAGCCAGCCCAGTGCCACTCCCAAATTCCACCCAACGGCATTACTCCTGCCAATATTGTGACCGCATCTGTGGCTCTCGTATTGGCTTATGTAGCCACGAGCGCAGTTGCAAAAATAGTATGGAAGGTACATAAATCATCTCTTGTAGATGCAATAAGGCCAATGATGAGTATTGTTCATAAGATACCAATGTAATGAAAAACATTATGTGATTACTGGTATAGATTCTTTAAAAAAATATAATTAGTAATTTCGGTGGTACACTGTGTAAAGTGCATTTTGATTTGCAAAACTTGTCAAAAATATTTTACTTGTCTTTCTATAGTTAAATTTTCAAATCTCCTATACATTATACAAATAACATAGTTAGGTTTCCATCATTTTTCCAAGCAGGTTTCACCTCCATATTTTATTTACTTACCTGAGATGATTCAATATAATAGCAACCCTATCTTGTCTTCGAAATAATTAGTGAGCAACGCTTCTGAGTCGTCCACTCCACGATACATTCAATTCGATATTACTTATGCACATAACAATTATTAACTTTTTATCGCCAAGTTGTTTAATGCTGATTGCAGACTGGAATGGCCATTCTATCTCGTTTTGCTCTTGCAAACTCTATCTACTTTTAATTCTCCGTTTAATTGGTAACTGTGACGGAATAAATGTATTTATCATCATAAATATAAATAAATGTAAATATAATCATAATTTCAGCAAGTGCTAAGTATTTTTTATTGTAAATAGGGCATGTAATTGCGAGCTTAACGGGTATGAGTATTTTAATTAAGGAAATGGAGGTTGGATAAAAATAATGATTGGCATGAAATAGATAGAAAAAGAGCACAGGAAGATCGCCTTGGTGTACTCACACAACAAACTTTTACTAAAGTACTTATAAATTATATTCTATGACTTAGTCTTCTTAAGTATGAAAATACCAAATCAAGCTTCAAATTCTTAACGAAATTCAATACATTATTTAGCAATATTCTACAAACCATAGGGGCGACATAGTCGAACGCTTGAGCAAAATCTAAGCGCAAAATAGTTTCTCATATCAAACATCCGCTCATTCATTTTTAATTACGTCTTATCATTCTAAGAATTCTGTTCTGATTAGAAAATCACCACGTACTAATTAATCGGCTAATAATCTTCCAATCTCTGATGTTTCCTGGAAACTTTACTTGGAAAAGTAGCCATCTCCGTCTTTTATGGCGACTTATTAACTGTCTATGTGATGTAAGTTGTTTAGTTATGTTATATATATTTTATTAATGTCTTCCGTCTGTTTATTTTAGTCGGTATGGCCATCTTTAAACCCATGTCAGAGGCCCTAAGTGTTGATTGAAAACTGTTAATTCTAGAGTTAGTCATATGATCGAAATTAAGTAGGTACGGGTTTTATTTTTATTGAACTTAAAAAAAACATTAGATATTTTCTAAATATTGCAACAGACGCAAACAAAATAATAAATCAGTAAACATACGTAATCAAATTATGCTATTATATTATAATAATTATATTTTGGTAAATCAAAACAATTGTTGCCATGTGGCTGCGCTATAATATTTGTATAATAATATAAACAATTGGAATAAATAAACATAGATAAAATTGTACATATTCGTCGATTGTATTGCGATCAATAAAGTAGAACTGTCACGCAATGATATAAGTTGCCCACTACGAGTACAACGTGACTTTGAAAAATGACAATTGTATTGTAACTCTTCCTGTGAAAATATCGTGTAGGTAATTATATTTTCTGTGTGTGTTCGTATGTGTCGTATTTTATCATCATTACACCGCTGCTGAGTAAGCTCTTTAATAAATAAGAAACTCATAATATAATAACTCATATAATAGAGATAAAAGACTCAATAAAAAATAATACACATATGAACCTCCTTTAGGTTAGAATTAGACTATTTGAATAATTTTACTTATCTACGTATTCTAAATTTCCGTTACTGAAAAAAAAGTATAGTCTATCTTTCTTAGTTTTTGAGTCTAACTTACTATACAATTTATTTTACCTCATTACCTACTCAACAAAACAAAAATTCTACTCCAACTCTTTAATTTATTCCAAAACCACGTTGTACGAATACCGGAAAATATTCCGCGATAGCAGTTTCCCACTAATCGCTTGATAATTTTCAATCAGTAATTGGCTTACGGCACGAACAGTTGAATGCATGATATGAATTATAATTCACGATATGAATCTCATTTCAACGTCTCCGTGTTTAGAATGATTTACGACTGATTAGCTGATCATTTGACGTTTTAAATTAAAGGTATGCAGTATTATCGCCACGCGGCTAAACAACTGCTTAACTTAATTAGGTAATCTACACTTATTTATTTATTTATTCATCTCTTCTTTTTTAGCATCATGATTGCCATTCTAAAGTTCATTTGCACAATGACACTTAATCACATTCATTCATGTTTAACAAGGTTAGTTTGTCGCTAATTATCTATACGTTTAAGAATTGACGTGCTGGTCTAGATTTAGCAATACTTTTATCGTCATCATTATCAGCCTGTTATCGCCCACTGCTGAGTATAGACCTCTCTTCTTGTACGCCACTCGTCCCGATCCTGCGCAGTTTGAATCCAGGTGCTTCCTGCGGTTAATCTAATGTCGTCAAGAATCGAAGACCCGTAATTAGAGCAAAAAAAAATACATACATTTTCTTTCTTTCAGGCAATGCGAATGAGGTCTAATATGTGAGACACGAGAACAGACGAAATTATTACTAATTAAACTAAAACTAACATTACTAAAAGTACCTATATTTACACATAACAAAATATTGCCACTCAAACTGGAATATAGTAGTGATAGCACATACTCGTATGAACCTGCTAATAACTATATAATAACTGACCTAAGAATTTGCCTTTACATCAATGACTTAAGTTAAAAAATAAATGTTCCGGGACATAAAAAGATGTGGCAGATATACAAATTTGTACCTATAGTAGTTAGTAGTACACCGACAAAATTAAATCACAAAACCAAAACGAAACTAACGAATCAATAAACGATCCAATAACTGATACAGTACTCCAATTAAAATCAGACATTGACAACTAAATCGTATTTAAAATCCAAAGCGCGCTTAATTGGCTGCCATTGCAATGTTTTAATACTCTATGGGCCGGCCTCTATAGTCTATGGTCAAAATGGCGGCAAAATAAATATGTTTGTCGATGGATATTATATCTTCATTAGCGTGCGGAGGTTGCATTGATATGTCCACTATTGAAGTTGTTGTTTTAGCTTTATTATTGGTGAAAGGAAACCGCGTATAGAATACCTTAGTCCATGGTAGGGAAGATATGGAAATACAAGCAGCGTTTTATGGGTTTGTGTGCGTAAGTTTGTTAATAAAATTATTCGGGTTCTTATTATTATTAATCAAAATATAAATATCCTTTAGCTGGAACTACATCAGCGGGCAGATAAAGGCCGGTCACCCATCCATAATCTGGCCCTTTGCTAATCACGTATCTCAATCGGCAGAGTGCCACAAGCGTTTTAAATAAAATGTAACGTGATTTTTTTATATTTTTATCAACCATTGTGATGGCTGATGTACCCAAGTGAACAACAACAATAAAATCATGAGTCAATTAATTAATTTGCTAAGATAAATCAAATAATAATAAAAATATTTAAAAAATCCGGGACATTTCACCTAAAGTCTTAGAAGAAGGGACTAGAGCCCCATACTAAACTATGTACATAACTTAAGTAGAAAAAGAATTGTATTGTCATTTAGTGATTCAAGGGCTTACATAATTAAATACACATTATACTTACCTTCACACGTCCGCTGCCTAATTTCGTACACAAAATTAATTAATTTTTAATTAGTTAACTACAAGAAGTTAAAAAATACTTATAGAAAATAGAATGGCGTATTTCAAATTTAAATTAATTGCAAATCGTTTTGGGACGTTTAATTAGTATTAATGCTAGTAAGGCAAAATAGGAAAATTATTCAGCCACTTTGTTGTCAGTATAAAAAAAATTAAAGTATGTTTGACTGCTCTGTTAGATTAGTTGGTAGTGGCTCTGCATTCTAATCTAGGGGTGCGGGTTCGATTCACGCATAACACAATCAATTATTAATATTACAATTTGTAATTACTGTGTTGAGTCTGGTCGTTTCTATGTATAATAAGTGTTGTGTGTATAATAAGTATTATATCCGTTATCTAGTACTTATGATACAAGCGTAAGCTTAACAGTATATGGCTAGATAGCGCTGTGTAATATGTCCTGAAACATAAGTTTTAATTTATTTATTTATATAATTTCATAACTTGATTTGCCTTTCATAATCACACAACCCACAACATCTTTGCGCATTGGATCACCTTGCGTCGTGCCTCATACATGTAAAACATCTTTTTGTATGCAAATAGGTCCAAAAAGTTACTATGTAAGTCAAAGTTCAAACGTAATCAAAGAATTCAATCATTGAAGGGAAATCGAAAATTTTACATGTGAATTGGTTTTATTTTAATTTTAGTGGTGTCACTGATGTTAATAAGCAAGCATGATAACCAAAGCTATTGTGGATCACACTGAAGTAATATTGCGGGGGAATCTTGACCCTCTTAATGAGTTCAAATGAGAATTCAGTTCAATGAGAGTTGGGCTTCAAAGATGAGGATATCGTGAGGCACTTGTCTAATCTATTAAGTGTCCGTATCACAGCTAATAGAAGTTTTACCAACAATGTTAAGTAACTGTTGATGCGACCAGTTTTCGGATGGGTGACCAATATGTGGTAATCCGTTTAGGCTCTTGAATGGTTCACATGACACATAACATTTTAGGCCCTGGCTGAGGATATTGTGAGATATGGCATCGTACCACCGTCCAATAAATTAAAAGAACTGTAAAGACAGGCAAAGACTGTAAGGCGAGGTTTAAAAGCTCTCAACACTAGATTTGGCTATTTATCATGCAATAAAAAGTAGAAAACTTTCCTAGCGTATAAAAAAAACGCTCGTCTTAACAAAAAATTACACCAAAAGTTTCTATCATAACAAACTAAAGTATTCACATATTAACCCTTTAATCATCGTCATTGTGCTGCGTCATTAGCCGCATAATGTGGTCCAACAGGCACTATCGATTTGAATATTAAAACATCGATTAAACCGAGTGGATAATCGATTTAGTTGCCCATTGTCTGGCTTCCGGCGACTAACGCATTAAGCCTGCTTTCGTACAGGGTTCATTGCAAAGAGCTAAGCATAGAACTAGACTTTTTATTTTCGCGTCGTAAGTTTCATAAGTGAGTATTAGCTACACTGCAAGAAAGTTGGACTAATATCAAAGTGCTAGCTGGTTATTACAACTAAATTAAATCATGCCTTACGGGAACTACGAGTATAATACAGTAATATCATAGTATTGAAGTATGAGTCAAAATGTAACGACATGTGGTCTCAGATTTTGTCTTTTCTTATGCAATATAAGCTTACGCTTGACAAGGTAGGCTTACAGCTCATCTGATGTTAAGCAACATTACAGTCTATTTACCTACGATTGACTCTCGACTTGAAGAGCAAAATTTTTATTTCATTCTACATGATATAGGCTTACGTTTGACTACAACTTGCCTGATGTTAAACAAAGTTATAATCTACGATCTAGCGCGCTTGCCTAGAAGAAACCGGTTTACTCTCGACTTGAAGAGCAACAAATTATAGTTAAAGGGGAACTGAAAATCTGGCAAAACGTTTGACAGTTCGTACAATAAAATGTAAAAGTTTCGCATCCTCGCATAACAACATAGTTCTCAAAATGATGATGGGTTTTCCACACATTCATTGAATGAACATTATTCAATTGTATGGATAAATTCGGACTTTAACTACACTTGTATAAATAACAAAATTTTAAAGTTTTAGCATCAAAGAACCCTGTACGTATAGACTTTAATTAAAAATCACTTATATCGATGGTAATGCAATTTCGGGGATGCATTGTTTTGATGACAGTTCAATTTGATTGAGATTGTAATAATGCTAAACTAGTACATAATACATATTAATAGAATGACAATATTCGATGCATTTGCGTGCGCTTTTAAAATAGAAGCGCTCGCAAATACGGATATATTTACGTCGGTTTTATATTTCCGTAAATTAATACTAATACTTCCTCCCTCCTCGTGCCGTATCACTCCTCATTACTGAAGGTCGTGACTCCCCCTCAGCTGTGTTTCCTGCGAACTACAATCCAGGGGTCTTCAAATAATAATAAATAAATATTCCGGGACATAGCACACAGCGCCATCTAGCCCCACACTAAGCAAACGCTTGTGTCTTGGGTACTAAATAACGGATATAATACTTATATACTTTTCTAGACTTAATAATGAAATGAAATGAAATGAAATGAAATGAAATGAAATGAAATGAAATAATTTATTTGAAATCAAGTCATGTTACATTCACTAAGAGGGGAAGCACATTTCAAGATTAACATCGTCAATATTTTTATAATTATATTCATTACATAAGTATATTGATTATTTATGACAAATTTAAAATTTTTGGTAATAACATATTTTAGAGGGCAATTAATTAATTTAAATATGTATTTATAGTTAAATAAGTTTTACTATCAGCTGTAAAGAGGCTTCGTCAAATAATGTCGTAGAAAATTATAAATAAAGCTGTATAGAGGCTATGTCAAAAATATAAATAGATAAACTAAATTTTACTTACAGAGTGCAATGAACAAAAACAAACTTAAAACATCGACATTGCTATGTTTGTACATAATGTGAGCAATTTATGTTGGGTTTTATATACATACAATGTTACATTAATTCTTTGTTATCATTACCATACCTAGTATCTGTTATTTGAAATTCCTTGTAATCGTATGATAAAAATTCTTTGATATTGTAGATTGTTTTTGAGAGGAGAAGCCTCTTTATATTTGCGTTAAATATTCCTTCTTTTTGTATATTTCTCAACGGCTCAGGCAGTTTATTATAAAGTTTTTGTCCCATCAATTTTGGAAGTTTTTCTGACAATACAAGTCTATGAGGTATATGTTCAAGATATACCTTGTTTTTGCATGCTCTGTTATTCGTTTTAGAACGTATCTCATATTCGTGTAAATTTTTGCGAACATATTTTATTACTTCAAAGATGTACACTGACACAGAGGTCAATATACCTAGCCTAATAGGTATATTCTAGGTAAGCGTGTTACACTATAGGCTGCAGCAATGCTTAACATCAGGCAGGCGTAAACTTATCCCACGTATGTAACTAAAAAGTACCCATTGGGGAAGTTTTTTTTCACTATTCAAACATTTTTATAGACTTTATTTCCTAGTATTTATTTTTTCTTCTTTCCCCTTACCTGTTCCGACTATGTGGGTTCGGAACAGATTGCAACTAAGTAAAGTAAGTACAAACAAAAAATATGCAAAAAAAACAAATGATAGAAAATATAATTGCATGTGCGATTGTCGCTTCAGGTTATCTGTTGATCAAATGCCTGTAAAAAAACTCATTTGGAATACTCAATACAATACCTGTTTGAATGCCAAACATAATTTTGCCAACAAGGAAGCCAGTTCTAACCACCGTTTCAATTTGAGTAAGCACCGAGACATTCCCACCGGTACCGTGAATTTACGTATAGTTTGAATAGGGAGAAACAGATATAAAACTAAAATCAATCAAAAGTGACTGACTGACATAGTGGTGATTTATCAACGCACAGCCTAAACCACTGGACGGATCGGGCTGAAATTTGGCATGCAGGTGCATGTTATGACGTAGGCTTCTTCTAGGCAAGCGCGCAAGATCGTCGATTATAATGTTGCTTAACATCAGGCAAGTTGTAGTCAAGCGTGAGCCTATTTCATGTAAAAAAAAAAAACTTCTTAATGCGAGCGAAGCCGCGAGCACCCACTAGTGATAAATAAAACTGTAAAGAACCAACGAGCCATTAAGTCATAAGGCAAACTCTAAATTATAAGAATTCTTTTAAACAACCATCATGAGAGTCCGTTTGATTTGAACTTGCAGTAAGTCTTGCAAAAAACGTCCGAAGCGTTATGCATTCTGAAGAGAGTCGAACGAAAATCTGAAAATTGAAGATATTTAATAAAAATGTGAGATACTTCAAATCGATAGCAGAACACTTTCCAACAATATCTAGAAATTTTGTCTGTTTAGCTGTGTCTCTGTTTATTTAAACGCTGATCACGCAAAAACGGCTGAATGGATCATAATGTTTTTAGGTATGTAGATAGTATAAGGTCTTAGGAAGGCCATTCTATATCCTGAAATAATGTTAGGGAACCCGTGGGCATCTAATAGTAAAAAAACAAAATTTTTAATATCAATCATTCATAGGCAGTTAATACAGACTCGTCAAAACTTTAAAAAAAATTTGGTGGATTATAGTAAACTGATTGTACCTAGTATGTATGTTGTTTCATATTTTGTCAAAAGAAGTTTTACTGAAATTGTGTCTCTGTCCTTTTCGTTTTCTAGTCCATAAACTGTACAATTTCACAGCATTTGTTCTAGTGCTCCGAAATAGATCTGAGACCTAAGTGGTTAGGCCTAGGTGGTCTGTTTAACGGTGTAACTACTTTAGCTATAACTGAGTACTTTGTTATGCCCGTGGCTCTGAGATTAGTTGAGCTTATTCGGAGATTGCTTTTGGGTTATAATTACTTGTATAACAGTAACATTTATTATTTACCAATTACCAATTACAGATATTCTCCAGCTTTAGCCACAATGTCGCTTTGACTGTGATGACTTGTTGTCAAATGTCCAACTGACCCGCGGCACAAAAATTTGTAGACTAACAACATGCTAATAGTTAGTGTGTATCAAAGTAGTTAGCTCTAGTGGTGCGGCTCAAATTGACCTCACAGAGACCTTGGCGATTGCTGATTCATCAACTCATATGTAACCAGATAACCGCACCGCGCCACAGATAACCGCACCGCGCCACAGAATACCCACCGAGCTAAACAAAGCCTAAAGAATAGGGAAAAATATGTCACATAACAAAATCACTGGCCTGTTGGCCTGTTGTTTCGATCTACTGTTTAGATACTGTTGTATAACGTGCATACCTACATGAAACAGAAAACAGATGTCGTCGATGTTTCGTAGCCCCTTAACTATTGTGTTCCTTAAATTTAAAACATAAGTAAAGAACATCAATATCTTATTTCTTGACCTTTAAATAAAATAAAATAAAAATAGCCTTTATTTCCCTTTGAAGATAGACATGCATAATTTTTAAAGTTATAAGTTTCAATTGGTTATTACAAAAAAGTCAATTAAATACTTATAAATGTCACCGTTTTGATACAATAAATGTAAATTTCTTGACCTTTCTAACCAACTTATTTCTTGTCCCCAGCGGGTCCCCCGTCCGGCCCCCCGGTGGTGCGCTGCCAGCTCCGCAAGCACAAGCCCAACCGCAAGCCTCGGACCCCCTTCACAACGCAACAACTCCTGGCTCTGGAAAAGAAGTTCAGGGACAAACAGTATCTGAGCATCGCTGAGAGGGCAGAGTTCTCATCCAGTTTGAGGCTTACTGAAACACAGGTAACTATATCTTTAAATAAAATACTCAAAGGTGACTGACTGACTGACTGATATAGTGATCTATCAACGCTCAGCCCAAACCACTGGACGGATTGGGCTGAAATTTGGAATGAAGGTAGATATTATGACGTAGGCATCCGCTAAGAAAGAATTTTTGGAAATGTTACTTTTAAAGGGGTGAAATAGGGGATGCAAGTTTTACTTCTTAATGCGAGCAAAGCCGCGAGCAGCCATTAGTTCACCATAGTTTGTTTTAGTTGCAAAAACCTGCTTAAGTAAAATTTTACTAACTAATTTATTAGAAAAGGGACGAAAATGATCACGACAGAATACACTCCTGTATTATTCTGGAAACAGAAATGCCTTAACCATTCAGTCATGGTTGACTCAACCAGGTCCGAAAGATAACCTACACTCAATTCGAAGCTCTAAAATTTACACATTCATCGGCTGTTCCTCTCGTAAAACTCATTTTAACCGACTAAACTGGCCTTAAAAAATAAATACAATCAAGCGCTTAACGTTGTATTTTGGTAGCCTCAATTGAGAGCAAGATAAATTGCAATTCATATTTGCTCTATACCTTGGACAACAGTGTCGCTATAAGTAACCTGGTGGTGTAATGCCTGTCAGTCTAATCTACACAAATGTTTGACTAACATCCATAATCTTTCCTCTTTCCAGGTCAAAATCTGGTTCCAAAACCGTCGAGCGAAAGCGAAGCGGTTACAAGAAGCAGAGATCGAAAAACTCCGTCTTTCCGCTCGACCACTTCTACCACATTCCTTCGCTTTGTTCGGAGGAGGTGGGGCCCCTCCACTGTTCGCAGCAATGGCAGCGGCCACCAGGCCCCAACTGAGCTTCCTCGGGGGCCCTCCCAGTCACCAGCACGCTATTAACATGAATATACTGAATAGTTTGCAGCCGCATTGACGATTGGAGCACGCGGCACCGCGTGATGGTAACCCTCCGTCGTAATATTTGTGTAAATTGGATCTTTGGACTGTTTTCAACTAAATGGAGGCGTATAGAACAGACCCTTAAATAAGAAAATTAGATGACTATACCTACTTTCAACGAAGTCATCGCTTCTATAACCTGCGAGTGTAAAATAAATGTGAAATAACAACAGTGTGTTGAATGAAATAGTGTAAATGGATTCTCATTCAATCTCTGAATAAATTTGGATAAC
Organism: Macaria liturata; assembly: GCA_964023185.1. NCBI lineage: Eukaryota > Metazoa > Arthropoda > Insecta > Lepidoptera > Geometridae > Macaria > Macaria liturata. The sequence goes on from OZ026806.1 coordinate 17,618,923, forward strand.
AGTGAAAGTGCTAACTGATCATCACGTTTTGTAAACTGCAAGTCTAGAATAGAAAGACTTTTTTTTATTTAGAGCAATGCAAATAAATGCTTTGACTTTGACTCATATGTGTATTCTACAATAAAGTGTTGTGAGAAGTCATAAAACATCATAGTATAGATAGACAGATAGATTAACGCTTTATTGGACACACAAATAAAATAGAACACAACACAAACAAGAGAAAATTTAAATCTTATGCCACAAATGGCGGAATATTGCAATGTATATTGCTTATTCTAAATTAAACTTCAAGAGAAACAAATAAAAATGAAAATAATATTGTTTTTAAATCTTTAATTTAAAATAACAGCTACTTTAAAACATCTTATTATAACGTGATATGATGTTTTATGTCTCGTAATATTAGATTGAAACGAACACTAGAGTGTATTTATCACATTATTTTACTTTCCTAACAAGTGATTAGGTAGTTGATTAAAAAGTAAAATATGACACATAGGAATAAAATAGAAATTACTTTGTATCATAACTTGAATCAAAATATTTTGACCTTTACCTTCCGTCTTCCTTCTTTTCTGCAAAATGGCGAGCTTTTGTGTTAGTTTGACACCAAAGTTCAACATCATAAGCTCCACTCTATGCAAAACCTGGCTTAATCTTAAGACCTACTACAATTTATAGATTATACACAAACATATTAAGACCTCAGGTATATCATATCTAGACTACAAAATATATGGTCAAGATATTTTTCCGGGCACCACAAAAATTAGCTGAACAAAAATGATAAGCAACCACTTGCCTTTGTTATTTTTTTAACCTGTTTGGATCGAACCCCTGACAGTAACTTAACCTATTGGTTATTAACTTGATCTATTCTAAAAATTTACTTTAAAGACTTTTCTTAAAAGCTAAAAGAAGGGACTCACACATTTAGGCATTAACAGTGATCCACCAATCATAAGATTTCCAAGGACTTTTAATAATAATAATAACTTTTTATTGCAGACACTGAGATCCGTGAGTGGCATTTTGATTCCTATTCAAACTTTCCGAATACGTGAATTATCTATGTGAGCGTTTTTAACATTGGTTGGGTAAATTAGTCAGCCGCTTAGTTTGAAGTGTTTGGAAATGAGTGTGGAAGCGCCTGGCAGTTAGTAGACCGTAGCCTAGCGGTAAAGGCGTTCTGGCCGGCAATCAGAAATACGCAGGTTCGAATCCTGCCGATTGTGAATATTTTTGCTCATTTTCCAATAACAAATTTAAGTTAAACAACCATTGGTTTGATTTCAATATTCTCATACTTTTTTTTGGTTAACAATTACCTTCGCTATCGCTAAAAAAACTTGAATATTATAATTTTTTGGGGAAATTATTACTAACTTATTTAAACTAATAATTATAGTAAAAGAGACTTTTTAACGTTACGGTTGCTTTTAAGATAATTTTGCTGTAATTGTAAATAATATTGACTAAATAATTTGAAAATAAGTTAGTTATTTATATGCTTGCTGCTAAAATTAAGTCTGTAGATTTTTTATCTCAAATTGTATAAAACAGATACTTAAATTACTGTAGAGAGTACTTCTTCTAAAAAGTTATTAAAGTGACATTTATTATTTTTAATACCATAAGTTATAAAATAATACAGTTTTGACTTTTATTCAGACATTGGATGAAAAATTATAAAGAATTGAAATATATACCTACATGATAGTTTTTCTCAGCTTAGAGCACAAAAGAAATAAAAAAAATACCTTTGATGGAGGACGACTGTTGCACATACATAAAAAGTTATTTTTTTTAATTCTGGCGTTTTTTTTTTATTTGCTCACATTTTTGTTGTATCTCATTATATTCATTTCTAAATAATATATTAATTATTGTACAAAATAGAATTTAATTAGTTATGTATACAGATTATTTTTATTATTTGTAAAACCTGTTTTCAGCGTTAATATCTCATGTAATATTATTATGCAGCGTTGAATATTACCTATTATTGTAATAATTGTAAATTATTGATAAAATATAAATATTAATAAGATAATGTATGGTTTTATTTTATATCTACATTATATTACTTAGTTATCACTTAGGTGAAACAATTTAAAGATAGTTTTTATAAACAAGTAGATTGTAGTAATGAATTAGTTCTGCGGGGGAGTCAGGACCCTCAGTCATGAGGAAATAACACTCAAAGAAAGAGAGAGAAATTGCAGTAAGTGCAGCGTAAACAATCCTCAATTTATAATCATTTTAATTTATATATTAGATAACAATAAATCTATAATAGTATTTTTCCACAAAATACTTACACTCGAACTCAAGTACAAAATACAATTTCATCTTCCATCTATTATCTTTATATGCTAGTGTCACTGCATATATAATGGAGAGCCTTCTAATCACATTGTTGTCTTCGGCATTGTTCACTACTAATGTTCTATGAACAGCCTGGCCCTATAGATTTAATTGGTCAGCCAATTCACGGAAGCGTCAAGCAGACTTTATTCTCGATGCTATCCCAGTAACATTATACACATACATACATTTGACACTCTATCAAGATCAAACGGCTCAACCGAATTAGATGTCATTTTGCAATAAGATAGTTTTTATCTTGGACTATATTTAAACCTGTATAAAGAAGGATAAAATATCGGTCGTCACTTCTCAGTTATATCTAATTTGAGGAGCAAAAATTACTCACTTACCATCAAACAGACGACAAGCTCGTCTCGGCAATGTTTGCTTTTTAATAAAAAAAACTACCGCATCTGCCTTGACACCTTGACAGCCGTGGCTGTGCCATTTTTCATTGGGTTTCCTGTCCTTACGCACTAATTGGTACCGTCAGCAAATAAAAACTGGTCATTCCATAATCGATGTTAATGCTTTATAATGCACAGATTTGTATGCGATGCGACAGCTGCAAGGTTGGAGGGATGGGAAATAAAGGCTTGAATTGTAGTCTTGAAATAAACTCGTTTGGTTTTGTAAAAAAATGTGATGTTTTAAAAACGATCAATATCAGGAATTACTATGACGTTTTTATCAAAGTTTCGTATTATTTTTATATTCATCCCAAACGATGTAAAATTGTAAGTATCTGTTCTTAATTTTACCCTGTGCTATGCAATACGCAATTCACAAACTTTTGCCTAGCAAAAAATATAGTTTTATAAAAGATATAAAAGTAAAGGTTATGTCGTTATGATTTTTATATTTGTTTCAGTAGTTTTCTCTATTTGTATTCTTCATTACTAAGGGTCGTGACTCCCCCGAAGAATGGATTCATTGAGACAAGTTTTCTTGGGCAAAAACATCATGGCGGTCGCCCAAATCCTTCAGGAAAGTAATAAGGACCGAATGCCTAATAGTCCAGTATATACCTACCTCAGTAAGTAACAAGTGCACCTAACAGTCAAGTAAAAAATACTTTAAGATTCATTTTCAAGACCACCCTTGCCCCATCACTAAACATTGCACGAGCCGCGAGATCGTTAATTACTCATTTATTTATTTACCAAAATGGCCGTTTATTACTTCGCCATGTGATTCATTGTAATTGGTCATTTTATTCCGAATGATGGCTACTTTACTAGTAAGGTATGACCAGTTTAACTTGAGCTTCGACGTACGCCATTGTTGTTTCACGACAAGCCTTAAAAGCAATAAGCTTTTAGCTGATTTCCAATAAGTAAAGGTTTTACTGTTTTTTTTTTTCAAAACTTCTTCAGTTTTGTTTAGTTTTTAACTTTTTTACAAAAGCTGGCTAAATATGGTGGAGTGCAAGCAAATCGTTTTCTATTAAAAACTTTTAGTATTAATAATGGTATAGTTTGATATAAATATCCGATAATAATATTTTAAATATCAAAGATTCAGAATTGAAAAAAATATATTATGAGGACCTCTTTTTTTGAAGTCTTATTTTATTTCCTCGCTAAAACGTAGGTAGGTACGCAAAATTTATAATTATTTGATTACTTTTTATCTATATCGCTTGTAAACTTATGAAAACTTTCTCGAACAATGTTTTCCTAGAACCTTTTGGACAATGTGTCAATAATGCGACAATGTAAGTAACAGTGGTTCTGTAGAATGAATAAATTGTTTTAAAATGGAGACATAGACTGTACCTGGATGAGGCTTCAGAGTTATTCACTTTTCCCAATGATAGTTACCTTATTATTGACATAGAAAAAGTACAACAATAATTCCTGAAGCCTTTTTTCCAATAAAATGTGTTTAATACAAGACTTGTTACAAACTTGAGTAGATTTCAAAGTGGCGCGTGGAATAGAAAAAATAAACTGAATGTCGTTCTAAAACCGGGGTTAGAGCCAATATTAAAATATCCTGAACGCAAATACATTACAATGGGGTGTAGATTATCTTCCCTTCCAGAAAAACCATCATCCTTACACGGTAAATAGGTTATTACTTTGTAAGTTCTTGTCAACGTAACGGCAGCTTTTTTGTTGTAATGTAGAAGCTCATTATCGTTGGAAACCAATGAAAGTTCACGTTAATTGGGAAGCGACGACTGACATAGAACTGTCATGGTCTGGCTTGAGGGAACCATTTTATAAACGCACGAAGTATGAGATTTCAATTAACCGGATGGTCGGAAACGTTTCCGATCACAATATGAAGATGGCAGCACTCATAAAGAACTTGTGAATGTCATTGCTTATTTGTTTACAGTACAGTACCAACCGAAAGTAATGTAAGTACTGCTGTAAGTTTGACTGTGTTTTTGTGCATTAGAGTGCGAACTCTTGAACTCAAAGGCCCTTATTACAAAACGTGGTTTAAATATTAGTCTGGACCAAGTCCGTTTCAGTTGTTCGAAAATTGTCTGTCTACTGTCATAATTATCAAACTGTCAAAATGTACCAATGTTAAATCAAAGTTCCAATTTGAAGTTTACATTTTGATTACTTGTATGTGATCTCTGAACAACAAGAACCCACTTTTTATTTTCAAAGTCCTGGACTAATATTTAAACCGCGTTTTGTAATAAGACGGTTAGAGTCGAGTTTTCAAATCGCTCTAAAGACCTCGTACATGCCGACTGCCTTACGTACTTCCTGCCCTAGTATTGTGTTAATTTATTTTTTAAATTGTAAAATGTTTTGCCAAGGCTTGTCGTTTACTATACTATGTGTATGGTCGACCACCGCTTGGATGTCGTTGAAGAGTGAAGACATGGCAGGAATGCGTAATTCAGAGGATATATACTGTTATACGATGAAGGGGTAATGGGAACTTTATTAATAAGCTAAGTACTTATATACTTATATACAACCATAAAATGTAGGAGACCTATGTATATGGGTTTTAATTTATTGCCCTATTGCAAATGATTTAAATTTATGAATCAATCAAAATAATAATGTAACATTAAAAACGTTTTTGAAATCATTTGTTTTTTTACGAATTTCAAAGTTTACAGCAGAACTATCTATTATATAAATTACCAACGAATTTCCAATTTTAAAACAGATGACACTCGAAACAATATTACTGTGATTAAATTAATAAAATAATAGTAATTCGCAAAGTCGGATACTGAATAAAATATGAGTTAGTAACATCGTTGACCGAAATTATTCTTAACCAAGTTGTGCGTCTGATAATTTTATGCAGCATTTGTGTTTTGTAAAATATTATGTTTTTTTAAAATTTAATAATCATCATCATTATCAGCCCGTTATCACCCACTGCTGAGCAAAGGCCTCTCTTCTTGTACGCTACTCATACCGATCGTGCAGATTGAATCCATGTGCTTAATAACATAATATTAATATCACTTATAATTTATTAAATATTTTCTCCCTGCTACCGCATTTTTTATTTTTTTATACGATATCCTAATAAATATGTTAAAAAATGAATAGTTAGTAGGTAAGTATGAGTAAGCAACAATTAACAAAATTTATTAACCATTTCGCTCCGCTAATTACGTCTAAAACATGCTCTTTATTTCTATAATTTGTCATAATTATAACAAAATACGAGTAAGTTCAAGTAATCACTTTTAAATGCTCAAATTAAACATTTTAGTGTTATCTGATGCCGTGTTTAGGGTAACCCTTTCGGTTTTTATCCCTAATTTAGATTCCTAGCATTTTTTTTTTTGGGGAGTCGTAAGTCTGTAGAGCTATAAAACGTTAGAGAAGATTACAGTAAGTTAGAGAGATAAGTACATAAAATGATAAAGAAAGGGTATTTGTGTTTGTGCGTAATAACTTTGATGTTTTTTTTGTCAGAAACTCAATGAATACTATAATAAACATATTTACCTTACTTAGTTTAGTATATTATTATAGAGAGCAAACATATTTGTTTTATTTTTTATTTATTTACCTATATTGGGTCAAAACAGTAGATATACAATGAAGGAAAATGTAAAAATGTAGTTCAAAATGCTAATCATCGCTAAACCAAAAATAATAGTAGATTTAATGTCTAACAAAACAGTTTTTTAACTAAAAGATAGTAATTGATTGGTTTTTTTCTACTATAATAAAACGCTTTTAAAGGTGAATGCACAAAAAATTGAATACGCCTTACCTATTAAAGACACCAAAACAACACTGTACACTGAGATTTACATGAAATATAAAAAAAAAACTTAAGCCTAATGTATTACACCTGTATCTACACCTTATCGCTAATAACATAGGAATAATACCGTACAAGCGAGGAGGCTTATGCCCTGCAGTAGACTCCAAGTTATTATAAAACGTCTTAATTTTCTCCCCATGTTCATACTGATGAGCAATTAAGGAATACAAGTGAGCAAACATGTTTTATAAAACAAATAAGGCAGATTGTGTTCGCGCGAAATTACCTCCTTTATCATCTGACTTGCTCAATGATCAATTAATTTCTTGAGATTTTAGGGATTACTATTGAAAAGCGTGGCAGTGTGGCTCAGCGGTCGAAACGTCTGCTTTTTAATTTGAAGCCACTTGTTCGAATCCTTCACACTAAACATGTGATATTATAGTTATGTATGTATGGATTTGCACTCGCTTTAAAAAGTGAGTGTGGCTGAGCGGTTCCAGTGTCTGTATTTCATCCAGACGTACCAGACGTACTGATGAAGGAAAACGACATGTTTGAGGACCACAATATCCGAGGACATGTGTCTTCCGTGGAAGGACCTGGGCGCCCACCACGATGTATCTGCCCAAGAGAACTCCCCTAACGAATTAATTCTGCGAGGGAGTCACGACCCACAGTTATGAAAAAATACGACTTTTATAAAAATTAAATAAATAAATAATAAATATTCCGAGACATTGCTCAAATCGCCATCTAGCCCCACACTAAGCAAACGCTTGTGTCGTGGGTACGATAACGGATAAGGGATATAATACTTATATACTTTTCTTTTGTAAATACAAACTTATAATACATACAAACGACCAGACTCAACACAAGTTTTAAAGTATTAAGTTTTATAAATACTTGTATCATGCGGGAATCGAACCCGCAACCCCTAGATTAGAAGTCTGAGCCACTACCAACTAAGCTAACAGGCCAGTAATTGGATTCTTCAATTTACAACAAAAAAAATATTCTCACTAGTAATAATGTTGCCTTGTTTGTCCGTAGTATCATCCCGGTTAATTTAGATGCAGTTGTGAGTGGGCGGAGAGCGGTAATGTGCGAGTGCCACTTATAAGTTATTCTGGACGCCCACGGCACCCACTCGATAAGGATTCAATCTCAGGTCTTTATCCAGGACTAATAGATTTTTATAATATCAGAACGCAGTCTGACCTGAATATTATAATAGAAACACCATTGATTGGACCTAAGTTTGCTCATAAAGAAGAAATGTAGATTAAAATTGGTCTAGATCCGTTTGCGTGAGTCCCATAGCGTCACAGAAACTGGTCTAGATTATAACAGTTTTTGTGATTAAATTTTGAAAGCAGCTAAAAATCACTCCAATATTTATGAAGCAAAAGTTTCTTCGTGTCTAAATGTGGATATTTCTGATTTAATTTGTAACTTCTTCATGATTTGGATGTAATTTGGTATTGAGATAGATAAGACTCTGGATTAACGGATATTTTTTTATACAGAATTAACTCCGAGTTAGTCGTAGATCGGGAGACCGTGATTTTAACATTTTTTCCCGTCGAGTATTGCAAATTAAGCTATAAGTTTGATAAATTATTTTATTGCCCATCGGTATCAATATATATGTACATTGTACATACCTACCAAGTTATTTATATGTACATTGTTACTATATTATCTCATCACCCGAGGCCGTGCTTGCAGTTATGACAAAATATGAAAGATTGCCTGCATCCTGCGCGGGCGCAACTGATGTTTTAATTAGACCCCAGGCGCGGTGGTTAGCTGCAGCCAATTGGGATTTTAGGGTTGGTGTTATATAAAAATAAAAGGTAAAAGATACGCATTTTATAGAATTTAGAGTTACATAGGTATATGTGTAATGTGGTCATCTCTGTTTAGAAACACCTACTACTTGAAGTACTCCTTAATTCTGTAAAAAAACACTTCCTGTTCCCTCGTAATATTGCAAGAATTAACTAGATACTAATAAGACCAAAATAAGTCGTACTTGTTAAGCCTAATATTACCGTCTAATATGTCCTATTTATATTAACATTCATTTATTCTTAAACTTTTATTGGACAACCATAGTATATAGTTAAACAACCAAATTGTGGGTTTAGCACTTAATAAATTAACTCATATTCATTTATTCGTTACAAAGTTATAAGTCATGGTTCACAATATTATTACATAATATATACAATACATATCTCCACTTTATATACATGAAAATTATTATCTAGACAAAGCCAAATACTCTAATTCAACTTAGACAATACATGTGTAGGTATTTGTCTACCAGGTATTTATTATAATTGTTGCGTAACGATCACATCAAGCGCCACTGTGTTCAAATGTGAAGCAAACCTAAACTGGAACGAAACTTGCTTATAACGATTCTCGCCATCCCTAACCACACCTCGCTTGGTTACTGCTAAGAGTCCGCACACATTTCACGCCCCTCCAGTGTTTGCAAAGATCTTCATCTGGGGCCGAATTGAAACCAGCGCAGCCTGGGCATAGTGACTACTACAAATTAACTGTGAACCAAACACATTCTATGTCATAGACGGCTAAGTAACAAACCACGTTTTGGAACTAACCTTGCGTCCACCGTGTTTGAGTGGGGAAAAGACATTATACTCGTAGGTATCCGTGAACACATATTTACTTACTTACTCCTATAGCGACCGAAGTGGATCTTGGCCAGCACAAGAGAATGTCACCTTCGCCGGTCTTGGGCTGCCACTTGCCAGTCTGCAACTTCAAGTTCCTGCAAGTCAGCTTCCACGGCGTCTCTCCGGCGGTATCTGGTCGACCGACAGGGCGTCGACCATTTGGGATTCCAAGATACGTTTTTTTTGGCATGACGATCTTCCCCAATAATAACGATATAAGTTTAAAATATATCAACAATTTTTTTTTCACCATGCTGTCGCTAGGAATAGACCTAAGTATAAAATAAAAATATCGCATGACACTATAGTGTCCTAAAATAAATTTGCAAAATCAGTAGATTACAATATTTATTATGTTGTAACAAATTGAAAAGGTGTCATAATTTATTAAGTAATTCACTTTGTAATTACGCCACTGCCATGTACTGCTTTTTTATAAATAATCAATAATAATGTACTCGTATTTAAACACACATTTCATGTACAGAGTATTCTAAATATTTTGCCCTGGAAGTTGGGTCGGCCCCTTGTGTGGGACGCAACTTGCGTCGACACATTGGCGCCGTCTCATCTGTCTTTGACACGGTGTCGGGCTGGAGCGGCGGCTATTATTGCCGAGCATCACAAGAGACGCAAATATGCTAACCTCGGCCGAGGTTACATATTTGAGCCTTTTGGAGTCGAGACTTTGGGGCCGTGGGGTCCGGGAGCCCATACTATTTTCCAAAACCTCTCGGAGCGCTTGGTTGACGCGACGCATGACCAAAATGCTGGCCTTTTTCTGGCTCAACGTATCAGCATTGCCATCCAGCGTGGTAATGCGGCCAGTATGCTGGGCACGCTGCCCTCTGGTAGTGGGCTGGAGCACTTAGATTATCTTTAGGCTTTTCTAAAGATTTTCTAAGTGCCCCTATTTGTAGTAGTTAGAAGTAGTATGTTTAGTTTTTCTTCCCTTGTTTTTATATTTTATTATTGTAAATAAAGTTTTTTCTAAATATGTTACAGTATGTCATATTGTAATGTTGCTATTACAATTTACATTTATACTATTTAAGTTAGGATGCATAGAATAGTTACATTGTGTGTCCTGACTACTGCTGTAGGACTCCCTGTGTTGCAGTAGCCAGGGTTCTTCCGGGGAAACTAATATCATTAGGAGTTTAGATATATCTATATTTATCTCAATGAGACGTTTAGTGGTAGTAATGTCTTTGCTGTGTGTGAATTTACTAAACTTGTGTTACCAAACAGCTATACAGACACGCCCTTAGCTTGCAAGCAGTTAAATAAGGGATAGGTACTTGTATTTTATAGGTAACTAGTGGGTGCTCGCGGCTTCACTCGCATTAAAAAGTAAAACCAAATTTCAGCCCAATCCGTCCAGTGGTTTGGGCTGTGCGTTGATAGATCACTATATCAGTCAGTCAGTCAATCAGTCAGTCAGTCACCTTTGAGTTTTATATATTTAGATTTCAAAGTAAGGATAAGGAAACTTAAGGAAATATCAACCAGGGTGGTTTTTGCAAATCGCAATCCTCGTACCGGGTTCCACTTTTGATAAAATTATTTCATTCACGCTGTAAACTCATTTGAAAAATCTACTTATTCTGCTCGGGAAAAACAAACAACAATTTTACAATTCATTAAGATATTTACTCATATTTTGCAAGACAATATTTTTTACGTTTTACTTTGTATGTTAAGAAAAAACCTATCTGTAAAATACAGAATTTTATGTGAATTAGTCCATGTCCTTCAGCTAACAAAATTGAACATTAAATTTTCTGTTAAACAAACTAAACTACGAGTTTAATACAAACTAAATGTAGCAATATATAACCAGCCTTCCCTTCAAATCCTAAAGGATGCGCGTAACATTTCAATTTCCCTTCAACTTGAAGTAATTATAAGTGAATCGCAGTAGTAACTTATCAAGCCCATGTTTCATTCCGCGCAAACCAATTATCGATGTCGATTATTTCTCGCGATTAATCGACTCGACTCGACTCGATTTTAATAATCGACTCGGATCACTGCCCGATGAGTTATGTTTATTTGTTTTAGGTTTATCTGGTTTCTGCGTTAGGTTTCTTAATCATTTTAATAATTATGATTAGCGCGTCCATAAATTTGTTTAGCAAAATTTTAATTTGATTTAGAATGTGAATTCATTTACTGTACCTAATTAAACTAGAGTAGGTATTTGACAATAATTTTCAAAAAAATTAAATGTACATTGTTTTTATATTCTATGCAATTATTTACTTACTCACAAGCAAACTTATGTATTGCTAAATAGTATGTGGACTGCTGTAGTCTTCTTCTTCTTCCTATTGAATGAGAGTGGCCAACTCTGGTGCCCAGAGTAAATCAAGCCGCCCTAAGGGCCTCTGACATGGCTTAACGACTGCCGTACTAGACAAACAGCCGGGACCTACAATGTAACGTGTCATCCGACCCGCGGAAGCGCCCAAAATGGATTGCCACTTTTCGCTCACCCATCGAAGGACTGACTGACTGCTGTAAAGTGAATTTTAATTTCTATTAAGTTCAATATTAAACTCCCAAACGATAAAACAGAAAAAAATCCTTGTGACCTATAATTCTCTTTATTCCATACAAGTAAAACCACGCGACGCAACTAGTCTAAATACGTACATAAAAACATACACCACATACAAACCACATATCTACACAAGCCAGCTTTTCTTATTTAATTGTCGCTATTCAAAAAAGGCTGACAAAACTTTTACAAGCTTTCTCGTAATGACTAATTCTTTGCGAATGCTCAGAAAAAGCTCACCGATCTTCTGAGACCATATTGTATGGAACTTTGTATGGAAGTTGTATGGCTTTCCATGTAATACCGCTGTGTCGAACTATCTGTGTGCTGGGTAGGGATAGCAAAAAAGGGTGATGAGGAAAATTGTAACTAAAGATCGGAATCATAGTTTTGTTTGGTATAAACTTTTATGTTTATGATTTATGTATGGTTATCAGACCATCGGTCCAATAACAACTTAATTAGGAAGATTGTAAACCGATCCTTTATGAAATAAGCTTAATTACATGTCATTATCTTCACGTTAAGAGCCTTTGATACATCAACTATGTATTTATCAATATTTGGGTTAAATTGAACTGCGGCAACAGAAACTCTATGAAATCAATCACCAACAAACGCAACATAATTTAAATTACCTTTATTAGACGTAATAAAAAATATATTATATTATGAATCATGACCAATTAAATGACCTTGTCATAGCTTTGTGTCAAACTTTTATACACCGCTTTTTGTTTATTACCAAAAGTTTGTAGATATGTACTGCCTTCATTGAATTTCATTTGCCACAGTTCAATTTAACCTAAGAATTTAAAAACCGTTAGAAAAAAAATATTTTTAACTTATTTTGATATCCCTACAATCTCAACACAAGTGTCGCAGCACTAACTGTGCAGACGTTCGCTAATTACCCGGTTCGATTCCCGGTACTGCACGGGCTTCTTTTTGCTCTTCTCTCCACAATTTTTAGCCAATAAAGATCGTTATCATGCTACAATTAAAGAGTTTTCCGACCAATTAGGAATGCCTTTTACGTATTGTGTTTCGTAATTTGGTGGCACAAGACGAAAATGCTGATTTATGTATGTACCTACATAAAGTTTTAGTCAAAGAAAATAAAAATATGTAGGTATTCAGTATAATTCATAAGAATTTACATTATGTACTCTCATAGTATATACTTACCTACACCTACTTTAATTATATACTTACTTAAGACTTTAAAGAACTTCTGTATTGAAATAAGTGGTCTTAAAGTTGTTTATAAGCACGTGTGAAATGCAAAAAGATATAATATTATATAAATAATGATGATGAAAATGTGACTCGGAAATGTTTTCAAAAGCCAGGCAACTTTTTCATTTTTGTGGTTGAGTGAGTTGAGTATCTAACACAGATATATTCTGCTCTTATCATTTGTTATTTATATGAGTAAAAAAACTTGCTTCACTTACCAAGAAAGAAAGTTATCAAACCTTTAAATCACTGTCTCCTTCATTAGGAAGACAGACCTAATTCCGCACACCTTCATCGGGCCTTTAAAAAGTACAAATCAAAAGCAGGCGAAACCATTGACTGTATAATCCAGAGGCGCCTAATATCGAAATAGTAACTGATCTAAATGGCCACAGTCAAGGTAATCATAAATACGCAGTGCAAACCAATTTGAAAATTGTAACCCCTCATTTCATTTCGTTCATTTAGTCTAAAATGGCTAAATATCGATACGTTGCGCAGTCGCAAAACAAAGATTTGGGTTGCGACTGTCAATGTCAAGTGTCGAATTGACATTATTTTCTAACCTGTCAGAGAGACGTGAAAGGTGACTCGACAGATAGAAACGCGCACGGCAAGAAAAATGTAAGCGGGGTCTGGGGCGGTCTCTCGACCCGCAGACCCCGGCAGAAGCAGTTCGGCCAACTCGCCACGCTCCGTACATAAGAACTCCCTCGTTGTTGGCTGTTTGCTATATTTGCTGTCTGCTGGAGGTAGTGCTGGTCGATGAGGCCTGCGGACCTCATCCTAGCACGCAGCCGCTGATCTGTGAGAGGAAAAACCCCAGATTCTGGGTAAGTTTTACCACATAAGTGCGGTGCGTGCAGATACCATCTACCCTCTAAAGCGGAACATAAAATAAATGTAACTGTTTGTTAACAGGGTTTTTTAAGTTTCTCGCAAGAATACTCCCTTCTACAACTCATCCACACGGTCTAAGGCTGCTAGCCTAGGCCGCACAAAATCCTACTTACTTCACAACACACCCCTACTTCACATTTCTACATCGTGCTTTGGGCGCGGGGTGCCGGAGGTCACCAACCGTGTTGGGAGAACTTGCTGCTTCTTCCAGCCCTCTATGGCGGGTGTCTCCGCCCTGACTCCGTCCCCATCACTAAGCCGGTAACACCAGGCATATCTAATGCCTGGTGCCTTTATACTTTTATTGTGTTGTTGACTGACTAAAACGCATACTGGTTGCAACTAGAAACCCTGGTGTAGGCATTTCTCCTCGACCCTGAGGACAATTGTGTAATTTAAAGAGTACTCATTCTCTATCGCCTTGAGCTAAGGCTGGCGCCCATATATATATATAGATCTAATCATTGTCTAAACTACCTGTAAATTAAAAGTAAATAAGAAACCTAATCAAAATTGTAAAGTGTGACTACCACCTTTTGAAACCTATTTAAATATACATAAATTATTAGTAACAATAGTCTAACCTTTTATTTATTGACTACCTAATACCCTCTAGATAGACTTAGGTAGCCAAACCTCATGGATAACGCTCTTATATTCACCCTCGCACTTTCAAGCGTTACAGTGGCACTCCCAACTGGTATAAGGGTCTAGTTGCAACCTTAGGCTTAAACTTTAAATACTAACTTACAATAAGTATGCAATTATAAAGAAATTTGTGTTGTTTTATTATTTCCTTTAGCTGTAAGTACTTATGTGTTCTTGAATGTGTAATTATTGAAAAATATGTGTATGTGATAACCAAAAAGTGATAATATTGTAAAGTTGCAACCAGGATATCATAATTAATAATATTACAAAATCTACTTATCTAAAAACAAAACTTAAATGACTATGATTTTAATAATTCAATTAATAAAGACAAATTTACATATTTAACTACACAATATTAGTGTGTAAGTTTTAGAATCTACCTAGTACACTAGTAAACTTCATATAGAGACCTAACAAACTATACAATCTAGTTATTAACTTAGAATCAAAACACAATTATTACACTCAATACTTATTATTGGAATTACAAATTATACATAATTACCCACTTTTAAATAAATAATTTACAACACTGGTACATACAATATACTGATAACAATACATTTAATAATTTCACTTTGATTACAATAATACATAACATCTATAACAATTATTCTTTTGATTGGCGAGTAAAACTTAAACAATCTAAACAATGGCTCGGGAAATCAATACTTTTATGTTGAAAAAAGATGAGTTGGAATATGAAGTTTTAATTAGAGACACTACCCCGGCTACCACTGTCCAAGCTCTAAGGAAGCAGGTGGCTAAGTTGATTAAAGATCAGCCTCAGGTTATGACCCTGCCTGAACAGTGGGATCATGATAATGACTTTGCCTCCGTACAAACAAAGTCAAGTTTGTTATTGTCGGATTGGGAGAAAGTTTCTAAGGGAGCCATAGGCAAGTCTCAGTTAGTTTGGTTATGTTCATCAGGCAATCATCTTCTTCTGCGCATTGATAGGTTGTTGAAAGGTGGAAAGCTTGATGCAAAGCAGCTACAGTCTCTGCAGCTGTCTTTATCAAAGCTGTTGAGGAGATGTTAAAGTATGACCATACTGGGTCTGTTTCTGAGTCAGATGGAGAGACCTCTGATTCAGAACCATCTAAACCATCATTAAATCACTTTTATTGTGACTTTAAGGTCACAAATTTCTTTATTAGCCTATGATACACTACTTTATTTACAATAATAAAAATGACATTCTTTATTTACAAATTAATAATACCTAAAACTTTTAAATATTTTTTAAACAAATGGGAGATTGTTAACAACACCTCCTTATATAGGGAAGTCTTCTGAGAGTACTGACATACTCTATAGTGTCCTAAGCTTGACACGCCTTATACTTGTTTCTGTATGTCAGGATACTTTTCTGGATACCTGTAATAATCTATACAGGTATACCACTTCATAAAGAGCTGTATATGCTCACTTGTTGTTAACAATTTATCTTATTGAAAATTTGGCTTGGAAGTTGATTGGTAAAGAGAATCAACTTCTTCTGTAATTATTTACTTGCTAATTAGATAGCAGTCTATGATTTTTGCGTTCCTATTACAATAAACATAACTAACCTTAAAAAATAGGAACACAACTTAAATCAACATCATTTTACTAACTACCTAACTTGGACAGGAGTTAGGGAAAATAAATAAAACTGTAAATAAGTAGACTAAGCAGTATATTAATAAACACAACAACGAGGGGGGGGATCAAATAGATTTTAAGATAGATAAGTAAGTTATTATTAGTTAGCATAGTTTTCTGACAACAGCTCTTCACCACTAAATTAAGAAATCTAAATTATTGCAAATTAACCTAAATTATTAAAAATGGTAAACAAAAAACTTAATGTAGCAAATGTAGGTACAATACCTGATAGGGGGAATAAATGATAATAACTAAAACTATTTATGTAAGTATACTGCATGGAATGTAATAACCGAAGGCCACTCTGCGGGAACTATACCCGAAGCCAAGGTTGCTTTCTTTTCAAATTTCTGTCTAATTCTTCAACTTTAATCTTTTGTCTTTCACTTTTTGTGCTGAGCATATCCCTATATCCTCCCAAATTGCTTCAGCCTATTTATTTATAAAACTGCTTCTTCATACTATTTATTCAGTCTGATGTACTAGGCCGGTACACCATTCCCTACTCTTCTTGGAACAATCTTTAATCTAATATAATATTGTAATCTATGTAAATATATCCCTTTAATAAACATCACAAATATATGCTTACTTTATGTAGTTTACAACTTAAATGGGCCAAGGCCGCTAAGCAATTACAGAGCAGTTTTCGCGGACTCTATAAGCAAGCTTTAAACGCGTACAAATACTAAACTTTTCTACATGTAAAGCGGATACTAAACTAACAGTGCCGTTACACATAACAGAGCAGTTTTCGCGGACTCTAAAAAAATAAGCTCTAAACGCGTAAGTACCTACTACTAACTCTTCTACGTACCTACCTACGTAGCTCTAAAGAACTGTATATGTTCACTACACTATAGTGTCTCTAGCTAGACACGCCTTCACTTGGCATCTGTAACTCAGATGAAGGGTGCTTTTCGCGTCCTACCGCGTTACAAATAGGAAACTCATAAGTCTACAGGGCGGCGTTGTACCCTGGTCAAATAAAAAGCCATAGCAGACATATTAACAAGCTTATGCACATTAGGTGTGTAAATTATACTTGGGGATTTATCTATTAGTTTATCTATATCATACTCACAAGTAGATAATATATCAATATTGTTCCCAGTAAGCTTGACTACATTCAGCAAACTGCATAATAATTTGATTAACATTTTCTAACTAGTGTTAATATTATATTACTCTTATGTAATTATATGATTACCTATAGGGGTTTTGCAGGGATTAAAAACATAGTAGAATCAGATATATACATTTATTTTTATTCCTTCCCACAAGTGTTACATAATAAAATGAATAAATTATTAGAAAAAATATTTATATTGGAAATTAAAAACTAAATAAACTATAAAATTTGTGAAGCTGTTGCAGAAATAAGTATTTTTAAGATAGATTTAGTCTTGGTTTGGGTATAAGACCACTTTTGGTTTATAAGTTTCTGGTTATTTAATTGTACATAGGATAGGTTGGTAGTCCAGACTTCTGGAAATTTGTTGTTTTTAGATTTATTAACCTATAATGGTTATTACACTTTGTTGGATTTTTTTTAATGGATATTTTAATTTTTGGTCTTCAACTTCCGCAAACTTTGTTTTGTTGCGGTAGCTGTTTCAGTAGTTTACGGCTGAGGGCAGCCGTGAATTCACTACGTGAATTCTTTTCTGAGGGGGGCCTTGTGTAACCCCTCATTTCATTTCGTTCATTTAGTCTAAAATGGCTAAATATCGATACGTTGCGCAGTCGCAAAACAAAGATTTGGGTTGCGACTGTCAATGTCAAGTGTCGAATTGACATTATTTTCTAACCTGTCAGAGAGACGTGAAAGGTGACTCGACAGATAGAAACGCGCACGGCAAGAAAAATGTAAGCGGGGTCTGGGGCGGTCTCTCGACCCGCAGACCCCGGCAGAAGCAGTTCGGCCAACTCGCCACGCTCCGTACATAAGAACTCCCTCGTTGTTGGTGAGTGTTCGAGAAAAAGAGCTCAGTGAAAGAACCTGTTCACCGGGATTAATCTTCCACGTTTCTTGTCGTAGGCTGTTTGCTATATTTGCTGTCTGCTGGAGGTAGTGCTGGTCGATGAGGCCTGCGGACCTCATCCTAGCACGCAGCCGCTGATCTGTGAGAGGAAAAACCCCAGATTCTGGGTAAGTTTTACCACATAAGTGCGGTGCGTGCAGATACCATCTACCCTCTAAAGCGGAACATAAAATAAATGTAACTGTTTGTTAACAGGGTTTTTTAAGTTTCTCGCAAGAATACTCCCTTCTACAACTCATCCACACGGTCTAAGGCTGCTAGCCTAGGCCGCACAAAATCCTACTTACTTCACAACACACCCCTACTTCACATTTCTACATCGTGCTTTGGGCGCGGGGTGCCGGAGGTCACCAACCGTGTTGGGAGAACTTGCTGCTTCTTCCAGCCCTCTATGGCGGGTGTCTCCGCCCTGACTCCGTCCCCATCACTAAGCCGGTAACACCAGGCATATCTAATGCCTGGTGCCTTTATACTTTTATTGTGTTGTTGACTGACTAAAACGCATACTGGTTGCAACTAGAAACCCTGGTGTAGGCATTTCTCCTCGACCCTGAGGACAATTGTGTAATTTAAAGAGTACTCATTCTCTATCGCCTTGAGCTAAGGCTGGCGCCCATATATATATATAGATCTAATCATTGTCTAAACTACCTGTAAATTAAAAGTAAATAAGAAACCTAATCAAAATTGTAAAGTGTGACTACCACCTTTTGAAACCTATTTAAATATACATAAATTATTAGTAACAATAGTCTAACCTTTTATTTATTGACTACCTAATACCCTCTAGATAGACTTAGGTAGCCAAACCTCATGGATAACGCTCTTATATTCACCCTCGCACTTTCAAGCGTTACAAAATAGATATTCATAATGCCCAATGTACAGGAAGAGGGAACAACCCGGACGGGGAGGGAGGGTAAGTGAAAGGAGTTATTTTGGTGCATAAATCTGGAAGAGTGTGGACACCCACAAATTGCCAAAAGTAGTAGGACGAAAGTTGTTCCTTAGACGTACAACAACCACTTCAAGTGTGTAAGTTACGCGCTAGTTACTAAAAGTTCCGTATACTAGACCTACGTATTTAAGGAATACATCTCAATGAGGATGGTATAGACAATAATAGACATATGGGTGTCAGATTTTTTCCCTTCTAATGAGTAGTCTTTCAGGTGAGATGATGTTTGCCGAAATACGGCCTTAATTAACTTCGAATTCTACGAACGTAATTTCACAAATTACTTTTAGCTACCGGAGTTTGAGATCGGAGACAAGATTCTGGGACTTGGTCGAAGTTAACTGTGAGATGTCTTAACCGACTTGCAAGAGTTGATGTTTCTGTTCTTACGGCTGTTGTAATTGTAACTGGTAATAGTTTATTTTTCTGAGTTTAAAATATTTAGAAACAAGTTACAAAAAAAGGTTTCTCAATTCTTCTAAAAGTTTTTTTAGAGTTTATGGTCTATGCAAATGAATAAATGCAATGGTTTGTGTAAAAGTAAATGGCATCAATAATTTAATATTGCATGCATTATTCATAAAATAAATTCGGAAACAAATGCAAAAATTGGACTATGTAAAACACAAATAACCTTGATGTCAAACTAAAACAAGTTTTTGGCACAAAAAAATACGTTTCAATATCCTCCTCAGTCATTTTCCTCCTTACTGAGTGCCGTATATTAGTGTTATATATAGGCCGATTAGTTACTGCCTAATACTCCCCACCAATTTCATAAGAGGATTTCTCTTGTGCAGATACATCGTGGTGGGCGCCCCCTTCCACGGAAGACACATGTCCTCGAATTTTGTGGTCCTCAAACATGTCGGTTACTTCACGATATTTTATGTAACTAAATATTGACTGTGAAAAGGTTGCTGAGGTTCAGGTTTAAGAAAAATGTCACCTTTGGTATCCCCATTCGATGTTACAGGCAATTACTACAATAATTTGCTTAAGAAATTGTTTACATTATGAAAGGTATACCTTGGACTATGCTTATGATTAAAATAGCATTAGTTATACAATAAAAATATATAAGAAGATGAAGTACTTACCTATGTATTTTTTTTTAAGTATAAAAGTAGGTATTATATCCGTTATCTATTACCCGCGACACAAGCGTTTGCTTAGTGTGGGGCTAGATGGCGCTGTGTGCAATGTCCTGGAATGTTTGTTTTTATTTTATTTATTTATGAAATTTGGTGTCACCTTTGATGTTACAACTACTTATATATAATGTGTCATACCAAATGTTTCATTAATAAAAAAAGTACTGAAAAGTGTAAGTCTGCACAGGATCGTAGATGGCACATACAAAGGGATACTTATACCCAGCAGTAGCATCCTAGAAGCTGAGGATGATGATGATGCAAGTACTTACTGTTTTAATTATAGGTAGTCATTTTGGAAAAAAATCCTTTGTCTTATTCAACCTGCAACTGTAGAGAGTAGGTATCAAAAAGAAATATCTCTGAGACCGCTGCCGAATTAAAATTCGTGAATTCTGTCCTTTCATCAAGCTTGCGTGCTGATAAAAATAACTTTTTAATTGCTCAAAATGGCTTTTAAATTTAAACGTTTAATTCATGTGAATATTATTTTGTTTTAAGTAGGCTTTATTTTACACACTTATATAAAAAAACAGAATTTAGTCAGTTTGTATAGAAACCTGTTTTAAACTAGGTTTTGTTTTTATATTATGCATGATTTATCTACCTTTACATCTAATTTCTGACAGCCATAAGAAGATTTGTTCATTATTACCATTGTATTGTATGTGAAGTATGTTTAAAAAATATCATTTCGTATAGAAACAAGCACTAGGGGGCGTTGAGTATCAAAATCATTAAGCTGCCGTTTCCGTGGAAAGATCTGGGCGCCCACCACGATGTATCTGCCGAAGAGAACTCCCCTGACGAATTAATTCTGCGGGGGAGACGACCCTCAGTCATGAGGAAATACGACTCACAGAGAGAAAGAGGCTGCCACTTCTCTCACACAAAGAAACAAATCAAATCCAACCAAAGAAAGTGAAAAGAATTCTTCAAATAGCAATGACAATCAATATTCCATTATAATTAGCAGGAATCTATTTAATTGTTGTTTTGTTAACTCTCTACGCAATTACGAACTATCAGAGTAGCAATAATACACAGTTAGTACTTAATTTAGTAATTAGAAAACGACCTAAGTATTGCGTGAGAGGTCAGGGTGTCTTCCGTTTTGATACTGATGGTGTATGCTCTTTCATTTTTTATTTACTCGAGTTAACTATTATTTATAACTGAAAGAAGAACCGAACTAAAAGAACTACGGTCAGAAACATGGTTTTACATAAAAAAATACAATTTTGAACTTATTTTTTTCGAACAAGCTTTATCTCTCTTTGATCTCTTTGTTGTCCAAAATAAAAGCATTTTATTTATTCATCATCTTTTGTTAAGAATCTGAGTAATAAGTTTATTAAATTCACTATTTGCCAACTTTAAAACAAAAAAAAAACAAAAATAGTTTAACAGCTTGGACATTGAACATGTAAAAGTTACATTATGTGTGTTAAAAGCCTTAAAACGCTCCTCTTTTCAAGTCGTCAAACTCGTCAATAGTCATACACACTTATTAGTAATAAGGCTCTTTACATTTAACTAATAGGTAGTTAGTTTGCTGTTTTTAAATTTGTTTTCTTCTGTCATAATGATCAAATTGTTAAAATGTTACCAATGATAAATCAACGTTCTAATTTGAAGTTGACATTTTGATTGTCTGTATGTGATGTTTGAACAACAAGAACCGTTTTTTTTTCAAAGTTCTAAACTTGTATTTAAACCGCGTTTTGTAATATGACGGATAGAGTTGCAATCAATCGTGGACTCTAAAAGAAAACTATCTAAGTATTGTTACAGTTCATTGATACCTAATACCTATCCTTTTGTTCCATTCAAGTTATTGTCTAAACAACGGCCTATTACTACCTAATTGAATTAATTATGAGAATCAATTGATGATGTAAAGGTGAAGAAAAAGTCAATGGAAAGTAGATTCAATTTCTTCTAACGCTAACCTTATTATTTAGGGTAGTTCTTTAGAAAATATTTTCTTTCTTTTTGAATCGTATTTCCTCATGACTGTGAGTCGTAAATCCCCCGCAGAATTAATTCGTTAGGGGAGTTCTCTTTGGTTTCGGAGATACATCGTGGTGGGCCTAGGTCTTTCCACGGAATACACATGTCCTCAGATATTGTGGTCCTCAAACATCTCGGTTTCCTTTCCTTCCACGGTGTTTTCTTTCACCGCTAAGCAAGGGCAAATCTACACAAAACTTGAAAATACAAGTCATTTGTGTAAGGCCGGATTGGAACCAGAATGCGTCTGGATGAAAAGCAGACGCTTAAACCGAGCCACACTTGAAAATATCTTAGAAGCTCTCTAATCATTTCATATTTTAATTTGTTACCTCTGTTATAATAAAAAAAACTTTTTATACGCTCGAGTGTGGTATTCTTAGAAGGCGTTGGACGCAAATATCCTGCTGCGACATTGTAGTTCATTCATTCACTCACTCATTCATATTTACCTCTAGGATAGCTGTATCATAGACAATAAATGATAGTGGGATTGTGATATTTTGATGCTTTATAATTCCAAAAATGTAAAATAAACATAAAGTCAGGGCGACCTTCTAAATGTATTACCCAAATTGAAGTTAATTAATTAATTAAATAAAGTATTTTTTTAATTTTCATTTAATTAACAAGTGAATACGCTCATTGAATGGGAACCTTTTTTTCAGGATTCCAGCAGAAACGTTAAAAAGATTATAATTACTTCATAAATATAACAAAGGAAATAAATATTATTATTTTGTGCTAGACTGAACCAATCACAAATGTTATGATCTACATATCTTAAAAAATCGTTAAATTACCAAAGTTTAGATTTATTTTTGACCAAAGCATCAAAACTACCTAATCGTTCTATTTTAGCTATAAAAATACTGCAATGTTGCCAATTCCATACTTTTTCTGTAACCAATATTATGACGAAGACTACCCACAGAGCTATTTAAATAGTAAACCTTTGAGATTTATCACTTTTAATGACGAATTACAACTACTAACATTATAAAAGTGAATTATTGACTCCTACATTTGTTATGGACTTAATAAATATCTCACCTACTTTAGACTGAATGTGTTTTGACATATGCTTAGAAAAAAGGAATAAAAGATGCTACAGCAGTTCATAGAAACTGGCCAAGTGGTAGTCAAGTTCAAGTGGCATGGCTCTGTAACATAGATATTATCTTTTTTGAGAAACGGCCAACATCTCGTTTTTAATGGCAATGCCGAAGATAATACTAAAAAATAACAAAATAATAAATATTCGACTAGGTACATAGATATTTATAATTCATTTTTTTATCATTCTGACGATTTTTATCTTGGAGAAATTATAATGAAACATTCACTTCATTTTTTACTTTAGGATCTTAGTAACATGAATTGAATATGGCTCCATTTTTACCCGTTAAGGTTTGGAACTATGTACTTTAACTTATATGCTGTTATTATTACTTTACTTGTCTACTTATATGTTGTTCATTATTTTTATCGATTTGGTCTTTTTTACAAAAAAAAATGTGTTAAACTCTCAGAATCCAACATGAGTGTTGAGTACGGACTTAATTGAACTGTAGGTTTAGTCTTATGCGTCACAGTGTTATAATATTGTTTGTAATCTTTTAGCCTGCGTTTTGTGTCTGTACCTTTTGGAAATAAATAAATAAACCTTAAAAAAGTATTTGTTGTCGTTTTCACGTCTACAATTCCCGTCACATCTCTACATTGTCTCGAATCGAGTGGCATTCGATTAAAGTCGATTTTATTGGATGCTATTGAAAGCCCTTTGTTTGCAAATGATACGGACCTGTTCTTATCTACGCTATTTTATTGGCTGATCAATAAACGTAACTAGGGAAAAACGCTGTCATTAACAAGTATGTATACTTACTTATACAGGATTACTGTTAAGCCATGTCAGAGGCCTTTAGGGCGGCTTGTTATCGAGTGGCCAATTAGAAGAAGAGGGTTTACTCATATCACTATGAAAAACATTTGACAAGTCGCTCTTACATTAATAAATAGATCGATTGTCCAATGATTCAACAAAATTTTAGAAACCCCTATCTTCTACACCTACCTATAATAAAGCTGAAGAGGGACAAAAATCTGAACAAGAAATGTCTACAACATAAACTGTCCAGAAAAAAAATTTTGGTTGTACTTTAAATCCATAACAGAGCACGTTTCAGCAGTTTTTAGAATTGTTGTATGTTTATCTGTTTATTTAAACTCTCATAACGCAATAACGGCTCAACAGGACATCATGATTTTTGGTATGTAGGTAGTACGAGGTCTTACAAGTGCCATAGGCACAGGCATAGTTCTTATCTCAAAATAATGCAAGCGAAGCCGCGAGCGCCCGCTAGTACTTTTATAGAAACGATTGTAACTAAATAGGTATAGAGATTTAGAAGTTCTAGAGCAATAAAATAAATTATTGTTATTGACAAGTGAGATTTAACCAAATCTTGCTAACAGCTTGTCATTGTACGTTTTTGTTTGTTTTTATTCTGTATTGTATTGTATTCTGTGTAGCTATGAAAATTTGAGAAATATTTTTTACATTCTTTTCAGGGGTTTTTTTTCAATTTGTAGGCACTAGTTACCCAGTATAGTACTTAAATGGAAACAGTCTTGATTGATGTATTCAAACAGGATATCGTTCAGTGTTTTTAAACCGTATTAAAACCACTCGTACCATAATATTATGTCTTCCCATGCTCGTTTACATACTATTAATGATGTTTTCATTCGAGCTCGAAATATCGATGGGTTTTTTTTTCCTTTTTTCGTGATTTTTTTGTCGTCACATGTTTTGGCATGCAAAAGAGGGTAGATATTTGCATCTTGGCCATATACCCTAATTTGGATACTCTGCGTTTCTTCGGTAATTGCTGAAATGTACAAGCGTAGCAAAAACTTTGGTAAAATACGTACCTACTGGGTAAATAACTAACCAGTTTTAAATAAAAAAAAGTTTATTTAATTAATTCATAATAATTAAGTTATAATGTTTAAAAAAACATAAAATTGCTACGAAGCAAGAAACCTAATTTAGACACATCAAACTGATAACCATCTTCTTTTGTTTTTACTAAAATTAAACAAAACTCCGATCAAATTTATCAATTCAGCTTTAAAAAGTATTTAAAACGCTAAAAATCCTTCTTCTTCTTCTAATTTGAAGTCTATGAAGAGCAAACCTTCCTAATAAGGCTCAGCCTGTCCAGCCACTACCTCCACTTGTCAACGTGTCCTAAAATTTATTGCACCAATTAGTAGAGTCCACATGAAAGAGGTTATCTTCAACTTCAATCTCACTATTTGGGAGGTAGCGGTAGCATTCGATAATGGCCGAAATTCGAAGAACTAAAGACTCTTTTTTCAAAACCTTTTTAGTTCGTTTTTGTCTACGGTATTTCGGAAGCGACAACGTAACAAGTTAATTGGATAAAAACCTCAAGCATCAATCAGACGGAGTTGACAAGTAATGAGCGAGTGGGACAACTATATCTAGAAAACCTAAGAGCGAAAGAGACAGGAATCGGATTTTGTCTTTGTCTAAATTTCACTTTTTGTTTCGTTGGTCATTACTCGGTAGCGCCCAACATGGCAGTTGCGTGAAAAATATTTTTGCTTTTATATGGTGATTACGAGTGCTAAGTGTGAAAAAACTTGATTTACATAGTGAATTATTGAAGAAAATTTCATAGAACATGGTGATTTGCTATGTAAAAGGCTGTAAAAGCCGTAGTGAACGGAAAGATGAAAATATATCCTTTCATACGTAAGTACGATACTTTTACGACAATGTGACTTGATTATGACTAATTTAGGAGCAATGAGAGCCCTGCTTTATTGAAACGCTATTTATATGGATTATAAATAGTAAAATAAGACTAAAAACATGAATTGTTTTTATGAGATTACTCGGCTAAATTTAAAGTATAGTAAACTGTTTTACTCGCAAAGCGTTTGTCAAACATAGTTGTCATTTTGCAGTATTTTGAATTTGATCGGGTTAAACGGTTTTTGGTGATACCAGTTTCGTTTTGGCAATTTACCCAAGAAATTAAGGCAAAATATTTTTTTATAAAGATGATATGAGTCGAAATAGGCATAGCAACATATAGGCATATCACTCTGCAAAGAAGCACTACAATAATGACAAAAAAAAACATTTAGAGTTTTTAATTATATACCACATATATATTTATTTTTATTTATATAGATTTCCGATGGATCCAAGCGTTCGTGAAATTTGGATTAATGCAACAGGGCGACATAACTGGGAACCTCCAAAACATGCACGCATGTGTTCTAGACATTTCGACCAAAACTGTTTTTTAACAAAAAATTGTTAAGAAAAATACAAAAATAAAAGTTAAAAATGAAGTACATGAATTTAGATATTCCAAAGGAAAATTTCTGTTATTTGTAATATTCATGTACAGTTTTAGTTAAGACGTTTTGTAAATTTGTAGATATGTTTAAGTTGTTTTTTTTAATATTCTTACTTTAAACCAGAAAAAATATTAACAAATTATTTAAGTAGTTGGTTATTACTTTATTCTTTGTTTTTTCAATGTAAATAGTTTTCCTTGAAATAAATATACATATAGTTATTTTGTTTACAAATCCTACTTAGTATAATTTATTCCTGCTTAAAATTTTATCGACATACTGTGTGTGCCATTTTTATATGAGTCCCTTTTTCAGGTGATAATAATGATTACGTACAACTTTTATACGTGTGTGTATGTGTGTAAGTATGAACAAAAGGAGGGGAATTTTTATGACTCTGGCAGCCCTGAGATTCTACGTCATTTGTCGTCGTCCCTTTCGGGTATACGCGCTTTTTCTGGTCCACAGGATTGAACGTCAAAGGATAAAAATATTCCGGAGCCGACACTAGGCGACTTAACCGAAAATTTTGAAAACTAGTAACATTTGTTAAATAGTGTTTTGTTTCTTTCCCACAATGGCAATTTTAGTAAGGCATGACAGAGATGACAGATTCATCAAATAATAATCAGTGGCTCATGTTTATAAGTGAGACAGTAGGTGGGTGATTATAAACTTCATTACGCTCACAGATTAATTAGAAGAACATTGCTACTGGAGTTTGATCTTATAACCGGAATCAGAGATATCGCCGTGCCTACTGGGAATTCTACTTTTTATTTGAGAATAGTCTTGGCCCGCGGATTCGATCGCAGTTTTTCTCTATAGAAGTTCCGTGTCACTATTGGGACCTTGAAAATTTGATTCTGCAAGCTAATGTTACAAAGGTGACTTAATTAAAGCCCTGTAGAAATAAATAAATGAAATAAAAATTACTGGCTTTAAAAATCTTGTTTAACTGTTAGTTTTGATCATTTATTCACAAGCGAATTTGTATATCTGGTTCCCAAACCATACCATTAATTTGTAAAGCTGCCATACATTTGAGTACATCAGTGCCAATACTGACAACATGTAATATTATTGCTATTGTTTTCTGAAATCGAGTAAAGAAAAACTTTCGCATACATTTGTC
Organism: Macaria liturata; assembly: GCA_964023185.1. Lineage (NCBI taxonomy): Eukaryota > Metazoa > Arthropoda > Insecta > Lepidoptera > Geometridae > Macaria > Macaria liturata. Next base: position 17,646,937 of record OZ026806.1, read on the forward strand.
TGGCTGCGTAGCTTTTAGTATGAAACAAGTATTACTATATGGTTTTTAATTTTCTAAAATTGTCCAACCACATTTTTTTGTAGTTATGTAGGTTTCAGCACAGAATACAGAGTACGTATTATGTATATAGCCCTCCTAAATATACAATGTACCTATGTACATATATTATTCCAGTATTCTTACCTATTTGACAATTACAAAGAAACAAACAGGCAGACTGCCAAAGCTTTTTATACCATGTATATTTACAATAATTAAAGTTGATGAATCTATTTCCAACCACGAGAGTAATAAAGCTGTTCTCGTTATTAAGATTCTGTGGGATTATGGAGTTAATTAAGTTGTTGTTTATTTTATTGGATATTAAACTGAGATAATTTCTTAACGTCCAACGCATACTTTGGCAGTAATTGGATGAAGCCCACATACATTTGAAACTTAATTTTAATAACGTTAAAGAGATACTCAAATATGTATACTTACACACTTAAATTAATATGAATTGTTTTTTTTTAAATACTCTGATTCTATTATAATTATTATTATTATAATATTTCCTTGCTTTGTACTCCGTACTGAATACTGATTGTGTAAACGTACAGTTTCAGGAACAGGAGGATTATGAGTCTTCGAATGTATTTCTTTGTTAGGCCTCTTTTTCTAGGGAGGCATTATTACCATGCTATTATATTGAGCTATTTCATTCTGTGATTTATATTTGTAATTAAAGATAAATCATAAATAAGTGTTGGTAATTGGTAGGTACCTCAACGCGCCACACGCGGAGTAAAAAGAAATAAGCAACCCACAATTATTACCTTGCACGATAAACGTGAAGGATTTTAAATTTTCTCAACATGATTAGCATTGATATTTGCTGTACATTAATCCCAATTTATCTGTATATTATTAATTTTATTTATTTATAAATGTATGTAGGTGAAGCTATATAAATATTCTTAACATGATATACTTCACATAGAGATATGGTGGACACTAATACACATTAATTGCTTTTCACGATATACGTGAAAGATCATAAATATTCTCAACATGATTTACATGGAGATATGGTGGAAATTAATACACATTAATTGCTTTACACGATATACGTGAAGCTATATAAATATTCTCAACATGATTTACATGGAGATTTGCTGTAAACTCATTCATATTAATCACTTAACACGATATACGTAAAGGAGCATAAATATACACAACATGATAAACATGAAACTTTGGTGGATAATAATCCACATTCATTGCTACACACGATACACGTGAAACCATTCAAATATTCTCAACATGATCGACATGGAGATTTGCTGTAAACTAATGCATATTAATTACTTAACACGATATACGTGATGCATCATAAATATTCTCCACAGGAATTACATGGATTTTCACTAATTTACTACGATTAACGCGAGTAAAACGCATAGCATCATAATATAAAAAGTTACGATCGAATAATAAACCGTTTAGGTTGATCTGAGCAGTTAAATTGAGAATCGTTGTGAATAATGATAGAAAACAATTAAATCTTAATTGCGCCAAGGCGCGATGTTGCATGCTCATTCTCTATTTGTACATTATTTTGTTACATGTAGTATTAAAGTCTTATAAAGGACTAATTTTTTAAGAAAAAGTACAAAAGGTGGGTACTTGAGTAGTTATTACAATCAAGTAAAAACATAAACTACCATTATCATAAATTCGAGGGTAGTTCAAAAATAAGATCGTATGTTAATAAAATAAGTCACTCACCAAAGATAATTTATCCATAAAATTCCGTCATAGACAGACTGGTCTCACAAAAGCAATTAATATTCACTGGTTTTGTCGTAATGTTTGGTTAAATGATTTAACAGCGTTAAATAACCGTTATTTTTGTTTAATTTAGTTTTTTGTTACTAACACATTTCGAATTTATAAATTTGAAAGTTATAGGTATTTGGAACGGTTCACAATGTTCTTTAATAATCACTGGACACAACACGTAAAGAATATTTAAAATTAAATAGATTTTTAAACAAATTGTTTAAGGCGTGCGACAGCGGCGACACAAAATCACGTAATGGCGAGTTGCAGGCGCCTTCCCACGTGGTGAGCTGAGTGGAGCGGATACGGAAACGAGTGAAGTTGAATTTTGCTTTTTTAAAGTAGTTAACTATCTAAATGTGTGACAGTGGCAGCACAATTCTACAGACTGCTGCGTAGTAAACAATATAATCGTCTTCGGTTGACCCGAAGTATAATTAAACAAAACGTTTTATCTTAGCGGGTACCTAAAAAAGTAAATACCATTGGTCAAAATAATAGCCTATTTCTTAATCTTATTCTACCCTATTGGAATTTTCAACCGCCTCAAAAATGGGGTAGGTAAAAAACCGAGACCCATAGCCCATTTCACGGTTTAAGAAATTATAATAAATTGATATTAATCATCGCATTTTGGAATCCCACGGGGCACAAAAATAGAGTTGTAATAGATTAACTTACTACAACAGACACTACAAAATTTGTGAGAAAAAAATCATTGAATGAAACCTTTTTGATTGAATGAAAACTTTTTTTCTCAACCTGTATTCGAAATTTGGCTTCGGACGATAAAAATGTGCATTGTCAATGTGTTTATTATTTATGATCTTGAGTTTAGTCTTGTGAATGAAGTGTCGAATTTTTGGGAGTGTATAAAAAAAATTGTGACCATTGATAATTTAAGAGCTTCTAAATGATGCTTTGAATAAGTTTTAGGATGTCTATGGTCGTTCTTTTACAAAATGGTATGAAATAATTAAAACTGCTTAAATTGCGTTATTTAGATTTTTCCTTTGTTTTTGTTGAAATTTAAAACCCAAAAATGTATTTTTGAATAAGGATATATTAAGTTTGCGCATAAACTATGCAATATAGACAATTCGATGTATTTTAGTGTAAAGTATTTCTTTAATAAGACTTCATAAAATACATTTTTAAAACATCACACATTACAAATTCAAAATTCAAATTCAAAGCATTTATTTCGACACACAGGACACAACAGTATATACATACAAAAGTTGACAACAGGTAGAATAGAAAGGTGATATTACGTTACATTGATGTATCCCGTGCGTCAAAAAAGGTCATACCTCAGCATCAATTACAATAAAATTAACTTTACCTTCTTACTTACAAATTAATATCTTTTTCAACTAAAATGATCAAAATACCAAAAAGTAATGATCCGAAATCAAATGCACAAAAGATCTAAAGCCCCTACGACGGTCATGTTCCCAGTTCCCACGCAAAAGGTCACAGAGGTTTTTATCTATGCAATAAATAAGGAGGTTTTTATCTAAGTTTGCAATAATATAAAGAGGTTTTTATCTATGCAGTACAAAAAGAGGCTTTTATCAATGCAACACCTCCAGACAGTCTGTCGTCATCTGACCGAATAAAATGCACATAAAATATCTACCAATTTGTTCACGCAATATTAATTTTGAAGAGACGCTCATTTTTAATCGTCACAGCGATTGTACCTGTTGTAATATTTATGTTTTTTTTTTTTATGCAAGTTGAAGTGAACTTTCGCACGCTTATAATAAATATCGATGCGGTGAGTGCTAGGATGGGAGACCAAGAATGTACACAAATCCATTCCGCCAATGGATGACACATTTCCCGTATACATTTTGTTACTTTTGCTTTTCTTGTCTATTAAGACCAGAGAGTGGACGTTCAATTCAGGGTATAACATTACATTGTAGGTTATATTTTACTTAATTTAATCGGTAAAACACTAATTAAGTTTATTAAGAAGTACATAGAAAGAAACCATCAAACAAAAGTGATTAGACATTTTAAAAATAAAATTATTAACTATTGTTACGTTCACAAAAAAATTACAACAAATCTTATATTAAAAACACATTCAATTTAGAAAAAAAATGGTTATAGGTTTTCACGATCATCATAATCTAGATATGTGTAGCCCTATACCCTTTTTACCCTCATAAGGGGCTTAAACTCTATTATCCAACTTCTTTCCAATGTAAATAGTAGAGACAGATCGCAAATACACAGAAGCAGCAGATTTAAAAAAACGGTTAGACTTTCACCACCCATTGTGTCACTGAAGCTCATTAAAAACCAATTCGCACATCATTAATCATCAAAACAGACCTGACACTCCTACAGTCCATACCTATTATAATCTCTATACGTCGCCCTCATGAATAAAACTAGCTGGTGTATAAATTCAAATTTCCTCTGAACCACACGCTCATTTCCATATCTCTCCCCTACGCTGAAACCTTTATTAAAACTCGACGCAAAAAGCCGAAGTTATTCGCTATCTTACTTCGGAAATAGCATTATCGGTCGGCCGAAGCGTCGCACACGTCTGAGCCAATAGGGCATTCTTATCAGAAAATGACTCATTTCAAATGACAGAGTGTTCTAAAGCGTTTTCTAATAAGAACGCCGCAATTGATCTTGAGTATTTCAATCCAAAATCTACTTTATCTAGATTCAAATAGAGTTGGTTTTCGAATGTTTGGTAGTCAACGGTCGCGTCCGTAAAATGGCGGCACTCGCGCGGAGAGGAAATTGGAATAAGAAAATTTGGGGTGTAAAATGAAAGATAGACGAGTGCTAATTTCCGGCTATTATTACGTCTCTTTCTTTCTCGTACATTTATTGCGGCGAATGTGCTCTAGGGGGGCATATCACCGTCTTTTTCTAGCGTGAAGCGGTTTACTATTTAATAGGGTGTTATAAAACGTACGATATGGGAATGGAAATTCGTGTCGATTTGGTTTGTTTGGGTTCTTTTGGGTCGAGTTAAAATGTAATGTGTTTACGTGTGGGGAATGTAGAATTAAAAAGGGAATCAAATGTATCGTATAATATAACATACACCTATATTGTGATCACAATTACTATCTGCAATTATTGCAATGATTATACAAATATTTTGACTCAATCTAAATAAGTCATTCTGTAACGCGTATAACTGTCAGTATACATTAAAATCTTTATAAATATTTAGAACATTACATTAAGAATGTAATCGTAAAAGCATCAAAACAATTCCATCCCTCTTTAAAGCTTTGATCATTATTGAGTGGCAATATCGCGGCACGTCTGCACCGGGCGAGCGTTCAATAGCAAATGACGGCTTCGACCGAGTTCCGTCAGGCAGAGACCGGAATTTATCGACTACCCACAATTCGCTGCGACATTCTATTGGAATCGAACCACTTCGGTGGCAAAACATTATAACTTAACTAGGTAATAAAGTTGTGAGGTGTTAAATGGGATTTGACGCGGGTGGGTGATGCGAAATATCGTTTATTTGAATGCTCTTTATGTTATTTTTATCTACTTTGCATAATGTATGCATATTAATATCACAGAGCATTTGTATTATAGCGCATGAAATTACTTATTTATTTTATTGTAAGTAAGCTAAAGCGATAGAAAAATAAAACTGCCTCGAACTTTTCTCAAAATGATCAGTTTAAAATTTAAAACCAAATCAAAATACTGGAAACCTTCAAGCTAACGATATACATATCTCCGTAAATCTTATCAAATCGCTCAATAATCGACAGCCGTTATCCTATTACCGCCCCTTGTAATCCGATCGCAGACTATCAGCTATTAAGTAAGGGTGTCTAAATGAAATCAAATAAACGGTCCCGTGTTGGGTGCCAACTTTATGATGTGAGATTTTTCCTGTTTTGGGGTGGAGTTTGGTATTCTAGGAACATATAATTCAGATGATAAATCCTGATCCTCAAATTAGATCAATTTAATATTGCTTGACATTTACATATTAACTGGGCAAGCAGTTAAGCAATTTCCATCCTATATAATAGATAGCTTACTATCACGCGAATTATTTTTAAGTTCATTATGGTAATCGAATCATAAACAGACACGCTTTAGCGGTAGACGTACATTAAATTAGGAAAAACGGATGTTAGCATTATTCGATTTGAAGGTTGCAAATGCATTCGTTCCGTGTTTTATGCAAATTTCATACAAAATTAGTAAACCATAAATTAATTACTATTCGTATGCTTATTGTTTGCAAATGACCGAAAAGTAATAATAATGCATCGAATCAAGCTCTTCCGATTATTTATTTATATGACGGAGTAAGTTAGTTTTACATGCGTCTAACTGCTTTAAATACCTATCGTCTGTGACGCCATTATGCCTTAAATTTGGAATCGATTAAAGTTCCTGCGTAACAAAAAGCCCAGACAATTAATTCAAATCGATTTCCACTTACGCAAACGTTGGACGCGAGCGATCAGAATTTCAAATTCGCTTCCAGAAAGCCAGCCAGCATGGTGTAAAGGTTCTTTTTTGATTCCAATATGCCATTTAAACGGGATGCGCCCAAAGAAATGGTAGCTGCAACCGACTTAGGTTGGCCAGCCTGATGCTATCTTGGCAGTTGGCACACCTGACCGACGCTAATTGGACAATAAATCAATTCTTCCCCGCTTCTTATTGGCGAATCGTGGCATTCCAATATTGAAAATTTGGCCGCGCGATATTGACAACATGATAAAAAACAATAGGCGGTTATCTTTTTCTTTTGTGTTCATCTCTGGGCTCCGGTTCTTATTAAGGCTGAATCGTTTATGTTTTGTTTGTGTCGGGCCCAATGTCTTATCGTTTAGACAATTTGTTTTGGTGAGCTCGTTATTGAATTATTAATATTGATATTTTGTGCTCCTTATCGACGTGACAGGGACAAATAAAATGAGCATAAATAAAATGGTAATGCGCGAGTAATATTTGATCTATGGCTTTAATAAAATGACGCGACCGCTTTGAAAGGAATAAAATATCTGTGAGGGAGCGGCGGCGGCGTGCGCGGGCGTCATCCATTATTAGAGTTATTAACAAAACGGAACGCGCGCGGGGCTAATCTCGGAGCGCTCACAGCGTAATTAAATTCTCAGAACAAGCGAGCTATTAAAGCGAAACGGTAGCGCGACGCCCATTACGAAACGGAACGTGCATAATTATTTCGTTCCCGCCTTTTTTTTCCTTTTCAGAGTTCGATTTTCGAAAGCCCGCGCTAATGTGGCGTCGCTGGCCCCGGGCACGAAGTCTTGTAAACAATGTTCTCGTAAAATCTTATTCAATTAGGTACCCGGCGCGTTCACTTACTTTTATTAAACTGATTAGTTTTCTTTTAATTAGTTTCGCGAATCCGGCTCGGAGGACCAGAAAAGGAATAAATGTGGATGGAGAACGTTAAATACGTCCGTTGAGGGGTTTGTGTATCTGCATGAGCAATGTTGCCAACATGTCGACAAAAACGCTTTGCTTTTTTCTAACCGGCCAGACCGCCGTGGTATTCAAATGAGGCATATCATTAACCGTGTATAAACAATGTCAGAAAATGACATGTAGCTAAGGTTGTCACATCCTTTAGATATGATTCAAGTTATCTTTCTACTGATCTTCCGTTCGTGGTACTGTTAACATGTATTTTGACAGATGACATAAGTTTGGCGTCATATCGTGTTTCGTCATCTTGAACGATGAAATAACAATTCGGATGTTATAATAAGCTCCCGTGCTACGTTGTCTGATGGAGGCGCGTGTGTAAATCAATGTAATGGCTTTAGTTGCTTGAATAATAACGACATTACTATTATGGTAGATATTACGGTAGGCTTCTGGATCGGTATTTTAATATGGATATATTTTGTATGTAGGTGCCTCGTTCTATATTTCATGTAAATAAAACTATCTCTCTTTGAGTCGTATTTACTCATGACTGTGGGTCGTGACTCCCCCGCAGAATTAAGTCGTTAGGGGAATTCTCTTGGGCAGATACATCGTGGTGGGCGCCCAGGATAATATTACCGTGGCCCAGGTCCTTCCACGGTAGACACACGTCCTCGGGTATTGTAGTCCTCAAACATGTCGATCTCCTCACGATGTTTTCCTTCAATGCTAAGCGAGTGTAAATCCACTAATAACTTGAACAACAAGCCATTGGTGCCGGCCGGATTCGAACCAGGGCGCATCAGGATGAAAAGCATACACTTAAACCGCCGAGCCACACCAAGGAAAACAACACATTCAATTAAAATAGTTGAAAGCTAATGAAATCGTCAACTTTGACCTTTTTGCCTAAAATTAATTTATAGACGTAATCAGAAAGGTGTGTCATTGTATTGCGTAGATTGAACCTATCTACGTAAGTCTAACGGAATAATTTACCATTTTCCATACAGGCCTAGTAACAGTTAACACATTACAGTTAGTATTTTATTCGATCATGTATTGTATTGTTATCAACGGTCGGCTAAGTAATTTTCAACTTCTTCTTTTTATCGAAAGAGAGTGGCCAACTCTGGTGTCGAGAGTTTATCAAGCCGTCACGGCCTCTGACATGGCTTAACGGCTGCCGTACTAGACAAACAGCCGCGACCTACAATTTAACGTGTCATCCGACCCACGGAAGCGCCCAAAATGGAATGCCACTTTTCAGTCATCCATCTAAGGACTGATCGCGTCGACCTTTGCTTAACATTGGTAATCGCATGCGATTGCCTCCCTAGCTGAGCTACGGCTGCTTCCATTTTTTTCAATTTCTGTTTTTTTTAAACAAGCAAATTCGCCCCAGGAGCCTCTGACATAGATAAATATATATTACCACTATGACAAACAAATTTACTATATGTAATTTTAGTAAAACAATTTGAACTTCATCTACCTATCGAACAGCTTATTTATTTTACAACTAGGGTACATTAATTATATTAATATTATTATATTAATTCAGTATAAAAAGTAGCCAATGACACTTTTAAGACCTCATACTACCTACATACCAAAAATCATGATGATCCGTTCAGCCGTTTTTGCGCGATGAGCGTTTAAATAAACCGACAAACAGAGATACAGATAAACAGACAAAATATCTAGAATTTGTTGGAAATTGTTTTGCGACCAAATCAAAGTATCACCAAAAAAAATGTTTATCTTCAATTTTCAAACTTTCGACCCTCTTCAGCTTTTTTATATGTATATAGACAGATAGATAGAAAATAGACAGATAGATAGAAAATATCTAAAAAATATAAATCATAAATTAATTGTATTGATGCACCATACAAATGGAATATGACGCTTTCTAAGTACGTCAGCTAAATATTAATTAGTAAATAATTAATTGTATGAATCGGAAATTGATTCCCTATACACGTATGATGCATAACGAACTCGACTGAACCGGTTCTTAATGGGTAAGCCCTACTTACAGAACCGAAAGTAAAGAAAAATACGGTGAAATAGTAGGAAAAATTCATACACTTATGATTTTAAAAAGTACTACGTACGCTATAGTCGTCTATAGTAAGAGCCGGTCTTTTTCATTTTCGTAACATGCTAGTATTTTTCCTGAAACACTTGTTCAACTGTAAAACATGTATACATTCTACATGAATACTACTAAATATCATAATACGTGTTACATATTACATCAATATTTTACGCGTGGCTGACTGTGGAATAAGAATCTACAGCAGCGCTCCTGTGGTGGTTTGCGTAAACTAAGTGGTGTCTGTCTACGAAATTCCGGCGGCTGATCCTTTTCACAGGTATACCTACATTGAAATCAAAAAGTGTATAGGTACATACCTGGAACTTTTTTTCTATTCTTTTTCTATACAAAATAAAGTAAAAACTACAAATAATCCAAAAATGTACTTGATAGTAGTAGCATTCTGTGGTAGTAGTTGTTGTGATCTTGTCTACCTACTACAAGTGGCGCCGCCATATTTCCTATAGTTTTTGTCGGGTTTATACCTACCTACGTAGACTTATAAAATACTAGCGGGTGGTCGCGGCTCCGCTCGCATTAACAAGTAAAACTTGCATCCCCTATTTCACCCCTTTAAAAGTGACATTTCCAAAAATCCTTTCTTAGTGGATGCCTACGTCATAACATTTACCTTCATTCCAAATTTCAGCCCAATCCGTCTAGTGGTTTGGGCTGTGCGTTAGAGATCACTATATCAGTCAGTCAGTCACCCGTTGAGGTTTATATGTATATTTCGATTTCTACTATTATTCAATATACCTGATGCTATCAGAGTCCAGCACGAGTCAACCTGTCAAACTCCAATCATGATCATCATGATGCATAGCTTCTACAATAAATAAGGAATGTGCCTTGACAAATACGTATCTAAGCTGGGTGACATCTGTCCACAGGTGCTTTCTAAGCAATTAATTATATTGATTTGTATTTGAGGAGCGTTTAGATTGACTAGTTAAGAATTTGGTTGCTGGTTGTTGAGTTTATGGGATTTCGGTATCGTTTATTGGTGGTATTCATCCAATTACCTATTATTAAATAAACTAAATAAACACTAATTATAATTAGTGATTTTATATGAAAGTAGCACGAGTGTGCTGTGTGTTCAAAACTAGCCAAAAAAAGTTGGTACTGTTGATCAAAGCAAAAAAAACAAAGAATTGAAACTAATTTAAAAAATACCACTCTGAATAACGTATTTTATACAATTTATAGTACTCGCGTACTTTAATACATATTATTTTCTAGATAATATCAGTGTACTCTTAAGAAAAAGATCATAGCTGAGCAAATGAGTACCTACTACAAGTGGCGCCCTCAGTTTTTTTCCCTAATTTTTATATGTAAGTTGAAAAAGTATACTAACACGTACCTACATACCTAGTCTCCGTTTCAAAGAACTAGCAGGTAGCCGTAGAGAGAACTCTCTCTACGCAGGTAGCACTTACTGATACTCCACACCAAGCAATGCGGCCTGTCTCCGTCCACCAAGCGTTCATCCCTCGGTGATGATAATGATGGTTGAATTTGCCATCTCTTTTACTTTATAAAAAAAACATTGCTGTCAATGTCACTGTCATTCAGTTACGTTACGGCGAAAGTCAGTCAACTTCAGTCAAGTCAATCAAAGTTTGTTTGTTTGGGTGTCGATACTGTCGATCTCCTCTCCTCACTTTACTCCTAAAAACCGAAAAATATATGTACTAACAAGCATAAAATTCAAGTAATTATAAATTAGCACGTCAATTACTGTTCTGCAGGTGCTCTTCTTATATCCACCATGGCTGACGATGACGGTAAACATAAGAATACAAATTTAACCTCACTTTTACTATATTTTAAAATTTTCTACTATTACAATCGTTTTTCCATGAATTTTGGTACACAGTTAGTATGTATTAAGTACTTTAATTACTACACGATTAATAGTCAACAAAGGATAAAGAATGAAACTAGTTTTTTTTTCTAAAGATTTTCTAAGTGCCCCTATTTGTAGTAGTTAGAAGTAGTATGTTTAGTTTTTCTTCCCTTGTTTTTATATTTTATTATTGTAAATAAAGTTTTCATTGATTTTATAACAACAATACCTACAAAAGTTTGTAGTAGGTACTAAAAACAGTAGAAAATAGAAATTTTGTGATAATTTCGCTCATTACTTTACAGGTCCATCAGACAGCAGTCTTCTAGTAGTGATAGTGGATACGAACCCCAACCAGAGATACATAACAGAAGACCCCAAGTTGTTGACAAACTGTCTGGATGCCGTGATAGCTTTCTCAAACTCACATCTCATGCAGAAATCTAGGAACCAATTAGCTGTTATTGGATGTCATTTTCATAAAAGGTAGTCACTTAATTTTACTAATATAATAAAAGTATATTTATATGTCCATATTACAATCATAACTCTTAATCTAATAATCTATTTTATCATATGCTTACAACATACTAAAATCAAAATATTATCAAAGTGGCTGTGAGTCATATATCAAGTTCAAAACATCTACATTGTGCATTCATGTTTAGTTATATTAATCCATAAAATTATGAAATGCTGTGATATTTTTATATGAATAAATAATGTTCTAGGAAAAAAACAACTAAGTTGTTTGTCTTTGTTGCCCTTTTCGGGCTCAACATATCAGCATTGCCATCCAGCGCGGTAATGCGGCCAGTATGCTGGGCACGCTGCCCTCTGGTAGTGGGCTGGAGCACTTAGATTATCTTTAGACTTTTCTAAAGATTTTCTAAGTGCCCCTTTTTGTAGTAGTTAGAAGTAGTATGTTTAGTTTTTCATCCCTTGTTTTTATATTAAAAAAAAAAAAAACTAAGTTGTAAGCATCTGCTAGCAACCAATTAATAAATCATACTCACAAACTTTTTGCTTTATAATATTTTTTTGTTACTTTGATGTAAGAAAACAGACTAAATATTTATTTACACTATATTTTTCAGTGAATACCTGTATCCTTCCCCGGGCAAACCTCTGGATGTAAGACAAGTCGATGGACAATATGAACTATTCACACTTGTTGAGAAAACTATTAAAACCAGGTAATATTTTCGTAGACTAACAATATAAATAGAGTGGTGCTGTAAGTTTGACATAACAATCACATCAGAAATAGCTGTGGGTTTGTTAAGTTCACACACAACAGTTGCTTCTTTATTTTAATTTTGTATAATTTAATTAAATACCAGAATATATTAGTTATAATAAATATATATATTATATAATAATCAAATTTGTATTTATGTAAGTGCTAGGATTAAATTTACACTAGCATTGTACCACAAAATTGTTATATATACTTACTTATTAATAAAGAATATTCAAAAACAAAAGTTGCTTCCAAACTGAGAATTGTGACAAATACATATGTTCTCTGCTCACAGAGAAGGATTCTGGGCTGTACAACACAGGCAAGCCTAGTTTACAGCCCAGTGTACACCTCCACCAAAATTGTATACCTTACATTTTACTGTTAATGGTGTAATACTTGTACAAAATTTAAAGGAACAAAAACAATTATTACAAAAGTTATGTTACAATACAGTATCCAAGTACCTATATCTAGACTAAGATTTTGAGTAATATTTAAAATGTTTTGCTGAATAATTCCAGGTTAGTAAACCTAGTGAAGAGTCAACCGGCAGATGAGAAACCTGGAGAGTCCTTACTTGCTGGATCACTTGCTATGGCCCTGTGTTATATTGCTAAGGTAGTTCTTTTGGTAATACGTATTTCTTTACTCTGTGTTTTTTCTTCGTATACTATTTTTCTGTTCTGGTCACTTGGTAATTCTTTATACTTTGGTTTGCCTGGTAGTTAGTTATTTTATGTACATCTATGTCAAAAAATTTGAAGCTATGTGCACACATCACACCAGTTTCTTGCTTGACTACATTAATTAAAATATTAGTATGTATATAATATACTTGCAATTTTTTGTCTTGCAGTCCAACTGTACAGAATTACATGACATTGCTCGAGCTTTTTTAGACTAAAAAATAGCTTTTGTCTAAGTACTATCACCTTAACCAACAATCACAATGATCTGTTGCTCCATTGCAACTAACAAACATATCTTTAGTGTTTATATATCACTAGTGGGTGTTCGCGGCTTCGCTCGCATTAAGAAGTAAAACTTGCATCCCCTATTTCACTCCTTTAAAAGTAGCATTTCCAAAAATCCTTTCTTAGCAGATGCCTACGTCATAACATCTACCTGCATACCAAATTTCAGCCCGATCCTTCCAGTGGTTAGGGCTGTGCCTTTGTAGATCACTCACCTTTTAGTTTTATATATATATATATATATATAGATTTAGATGTCTGATTTTGATAATTTCAGGTGCGTCGCCAAGCGTCTCTGGGTCTGCGTATGAGCAGCAGGATCCTCATAGTGACGGGCAGCTCGGACACAGCCGCGCAGTACATCAACTATATGAATGTGTTCTTCACTGCACAGGTTTGAAACACAAATTCATTTAAGGTTTTTATATCATTCCCTTGTTGTGTTGAATTCCTTATTTATGAAATTTGTGACTACTACCATCCATAACATTTTACACATCTCTTATGATTTTCTCACGTACTCGTAGTTGTAACGTCAGCATATCTTGAATAGAATAATTGTCTAAAATAGTTTTACATGCAGGTCAATCAAAGCCCAGCTTTAAAGCAATGTGTCAGCCTATGGATATATGAGTTGAGTACTTGCTTTAAAGAAATGGTTTACAATACTTTCAAACAAGAATTCTGGGCAAGAACAGCCGAAGACAGGGAGTATTGGCGTAAGAGGGAGGAGGCCTATACCTTTCAGTGGGTCCCATTAGGCTGATGATGATGATGAATATGACTTTCAAACAAACACTTTTTCATTATTTCCAGAAACAACAAGTCCTAATAGACGTGTGTTCGTTAGACAAGCAACTAAGTCTCCTGCAGCAAGGCTGTGACATCACTGGCGGGTTGTACCTGCAGGCGCCTTCCTTGGAACGCCTGCTGCAGTATCTATTGGTTAACCTCTTACTCATTTATGATATCCTAGTACTATAGCACTGGCACTCTCAAACATCTGTTCTGGTATCTTTTAGCGAACTAAAAATTAGTGGCATTGTTTTAGGTTAGCTACTTTTCTAGTAATATTTTCTTTATAGATAAAATGAAGTAGATAGAATCGTTAATAATTACCAGATAGGAAAGCTAAGTCTCCTGCAGCAAGGCTGTGACATCACTGGCGGGTTGTACCTGCAGGCATCTTCCTTGGAACGACTGCTGCAGTATCTATTGGTAAAACTCTTACTCATTTATGTTTGCCTGGTACTTTTAAGAAAGTATGTTAGCTAGACTTTAAAACTACTCTAGTATTTTTCTGGACAAAAAAGATAATTGTAGCTTAGTAGAATCTCTTGACTATGAATAAATCTCTTCATAATTCATGTTCGCATGGTACTCTCAGATAGCTTGACTTACTGACTTACGCTTCGAGCTCAGATCTCTTGAAAATACAATAGACTTATAGACTCAATATAATAAATCTACCAAATCGATCCTGCCGTTTTCGAGTTCTAGCAAGACTAACGAACAGCAATTTATTTTCATGGATTTTTATTAAAATACACTTTCGCTTTTATAATTATAGTGGGTAAATACGTATTTTTTTCTATTCCAGCGGGTATTTTTCCTGGAAACGACCGGTAATGAAATATAATATATAATAAAAAAAAATATTCCGGGACATTGCACACAGCGCTTTCTAGCCCACACTAAGCTAACGATTTTGACAAACGTAATAACGAATATAATACTTATATACTTTTCTTTTGTAAATACATGCTTATTATACATACAAACGACCAGACTCAACACAAGAAATTATAAATTTTAAAATTCATAAATACGTGTGTCACGCGGGAATAGAACCCGAAACCCCTAGATTAGAAGGCAGAGCCACTACCAAATAAGCTAATAGGCCAGTCATGTAAACACCTCAATTTTTTATATGACTTCCTATATTACATTTTATTTTACATATTTATTTCTAATGGGTATTTCTCCCCGAAGCCAGTGAGCGCGGCCGCCTTATTATTCTACTTTACAAAGTTTTTTTTTTGTTTAATTCCAGTGGGTATTACTCATAGAAACGACCGAGGGCGATATAAAATTCACTTACGCTCTTATGAAATTCGTGTAATGTGAGTTATTTTTGACCTTAGTCTTATTTTTATTCATATACTTTTTTTCCTCCTTCCAGTGGGTATTTCTCCCCGAGGCCAGCGAGCGCGGCCGCCTAGTGTTGCCCGGGCGGGGGAGGGTGGACTACCGAGCAGCTTGCTTCTGTCATAGAGAGCTACTGACTATTGGATTCGTGTGCTCCGTGTGTCTCAGTGGTGAGTGGCAACACCTAGTGTACGAGTTTTTGACATACATTAAAGTTTCTTATAGCTAGTATGGCTCAGCGGTTCCAGTGTCTGCTTTTCATCCAGACGCACCCTGATTCGAATCCGGCCCTACACCAATAACTTGTCCTTTCAAGTTATGTGTGGATTTGCACTCGCTTAGCGGTGAAAGAAAATATCGTGAGGAAACCGACATTTTTGAGAATTT
This sequence comes from Macaria liturata, assembly GCA_964023185.1. Classification (NCBI taxonomy): domain Eukaryota; kingdom Metazoa; phylum Arthropoda; class Insecta; order Lepidoptera; family Geometridae; genus Macaria; species Macaria liturata. Next base: position 17,662,902 of record OZ026806.1, read on the forward strand.
TTGAGTCTTCCGTGGAAGGACCTGGGCGCCCGCCACGATGTATCTGCACAAGAAAACTCCCCTAACGAATTAATTCCACGGGGGAATCACGACCCTCAGTCATGAGGAAATACGACTCAAAAGAGAGAAAATTTCTTATGTGAATTAGCACTCTTATTTAGGAATAAAATGTAACACTTATCTTTTTCTTTTTCAGTGTTCTGCAAATTCAGCCCAATATGCACGACTTGTCAGTAAGTATATTATTTATTACCTATATAAGTATGTATTTACGAAATAAAAGTATATATGTATTTTATCCGATATCTAGTACCCATGATACAAGCGTAAGCTTAGTATGGGGCTAGATGGCGCTGTGTGATATGTCCTGAAATATTTATTTATCATTTTTTTTATAAGAAGACTTATCCTACGATAATATAATATAGAAGACTTCCTTTACTTAAACTGGACAGTCAGATATTTGATAATCTGGTCGATAGAAGTGAAACGCCTACAAACCACACTGTTTTTTAATTAGAGCTCAAACTAGGTTAAAGCCTGTACCTTGGAGGTCTGTTAGTGCTTCAGCATTTTAGATGTAATTTAGTATAATACCTCGATCATAAAGGATATTTTTATCACATCCAAACAAGGACTCGAGAATAGAGGAATCAACAGATATTTATTATCTACATATATAAAACTCAAAGGTGATTGACTGACTAACTGATAAAGTGATCTATCAACGCACAGCCCAAACCACGGGACGGATTGGGCTGAAATTTGGCATGAAGGTAGATGTTATGACGCAGGCATCCGCTAAGAAAGGGTTTTTGTAAATGCCACTTTTGAAGGGGTGAAATAGGGGATGCAAGTTTTACTTTTTAATGCGAGCGAAGCCGCGAGCACCCATTAGTTTAAATTATGTTTCTCAAAGTATCCATTTTTAATCATTATTGTTTTTATTTTTTCAGCACGGTGTTTAAAATCGGAGGTCCATTACCTATCAAGCCTAAGAAGAAGAAAATGAAGTTGTAATGTTATAATAGTGAGTACTTTAATTATAATAAAGTAGTAAGTTTAAGTATATAAGTATTTGTATGAATAAACGTAAGTTAAATAATATATGCTTTCTGATTGTTTTCTTACAAATGACGTACGAATTTTCTCAAAGAAATGTGAAGATAAACCGTTAAATTTCTATCAAAAAATTTGCTAAATTTACGCTAGGTAATATGTACCTATGATATTCCTATATGAGTCGAAAATTACAATATAACTGTCTTGCAAAAGTTAGCAAAAAATTAAGGTTTTATTTATCTAGTGGAATAACTGACTCGGTAAAATAATTAACATATATCTTTGTGTTATAATTGATCAAAAAGGAAAATACTCAAGCATCAAATTTGTTTGAAAACATCGGCTTGAGAAAAAGCCTCTAAAATCTATACATATTATAATAAAGCTGAAAAGAGTCGAAAGCCTGAACATTGAAGATATTTAAAAAATAATTGTTTGGAAATACTTCGAATTGATAGCATGTTCCAACAATTTCTAGAAATTTTGTCTGTTTATGTATGTCTTTGATTATCTGTTTATTTAAACGCTCATCACGCAAAAATGGCTGAACGGATCATCTTAATTTTTGGTATGTAGGTAGTAGAAGATCCTGGGAGTGTCATAGGCTACTTTTTATCTTGAAATAATGCGAGCGAAGCCGCGGGCGTCCACTAGTATAAAATACATTAATACCCTTACTTAATTAGTCAGTAAAAAACCCCTTATCAATATTGCTAATTCGCAAAATGAGCTACCAAACTGCGATAATACTTTGCAATGATATAATTTATCGTACGAGATGCAAGATAATTTACTTATAATGATTAAATTAACCAATTTGGTTACGCGTTTATTTTACTTTTGACAGTTGAAATAATTATTATATTATACAATACTGGTCAGTATAGTTTTTAATCGAATCAAAGTTGGTCTACACTCAAAAATATCAAATAATAGTTATAACTACAAAAGATTTTTTTACGTGGGATAGGTCTGCATTTAACTACAGCCTGCCTGATGTTAGGCATTGCTGCAGCCCAGGGTGTAACACGCTTACCAAGAAATTACCTATTAATTATGACGTATTGATTTTTAAATAGGTACAACACTTCATTAAATAAGAATCAACAAAGTCGTGCAATCGTCAAAAGAAAAATAAACTCGTGGACAGACTACTCTTTTTAAAACTGCAAAAACTATCTGAAAAACTTAAAAACAAATAAAAATAAACTTGCAATCAGTCTTTATATAAATCCAACAACATATCAATAAAGCATTTAGTAAAAAAGTGCTCAATATAGTATATAAAATGTCTATGTACTTAATAGCTAACATCATAAACTCTTATGCATGGTAAATAACATAATATATACATATATACATACATAATATTTATTTACATTGTTACAAAGAATTCATGAAACATATGGCAAGCCATGTCTAAGTATTTCCTAGGAATGTTTCATACAATTGTTGGTATTACTCAGAAATTTCTCTAATCGGTCACCCATCACTTTTATATATGTACATGTTCAGTGGCATATTTGACACAGTGTTATCTAACAAGTTAACAACAGAAGTTATTATAAATATGTACATACACCATTACACGCAACAATAATTTGTATTATTAAAAAAATATTATCTGAATTGATTAAAAACATCTAGGTTTTATGCAAGTCGGTAAACATGTAAAAGCCAAACCTTAAACAGTGACCTAAAAGATAGCTATCTATACAATCACACTTAAAACTCACTGACTGATTGTTATCTATGTATCTAACTATAACGGTAAAAAAACTGAAATATCACAAGAAGCAATCTAAATTACACGAAACTTAAAAAGTATTGGTAGCATTTTAAATAATAATATGATTTCCATCTAAATTACAATTGCCTTCATTGGAAATGAACTATTTTTAGACCTCGAAAAAGTATTTCAAAAACGCTTAGATGACGCTCATGGCTCCAATCTAACAAATTTAAAATTTCTTTTTTCGTTTCGCAAAATAGGCAAGTCATAACAAAACTCAAATAGTAGATATTTTATTAACTGTGAGAATATTACAAAACCGTTTTCTGTATATTTTGTGCATGGTATTCTATCTCTCTCTCTTGAAGTCGTATTTCCTCATGACCGAGGGTCGTGGCTTCCCCCGCAGAATTAATTCGTTAGGGAAGTTCTCTTGGGCAGATACATCGTGGTGGACGCCCAGGTTCTTCCACAGAAGACACATGTCCTCGGATATTATTGTGGTCCTCAAACATGTCGGTTTCTTCACGATGTTTTCCTTCACCGTTAAGCGAGTACAAATCCACACATAACTTGAAAATACAAGTCATTGGTGCGTCTGGATGAAAAGCAGACACTGAAACCGCTGAGCCACACTCGCTTATATATGGTATGCTATATACTTAGCTAATACCGCCATCTCTTAGCAACCAAAGTTATTTAAATCAACTTGGTTCTGGTAAAACGTTCGTTCTTATTATTAAACTAAAACTAAATTTGTACAAAAGTAATATAAGTATAAAGTGAATTATACACCAGAAAAGGGAAGCTTCATTAGTCAATGACACCAGTGCTATTTAAATTGAACTGTATACGTAATATAATTTATACTCTCTTTTGTTAAAAATAGAATTGTTTTTCCATCAGCCATCATATTTGTATTTTGTCTTTGGAATGTGTTATGTTATCTAGGTATGTCTTTGTTATTTCTGTTAAAACACTTTAATTCCTTGTACTCGTGCGGGACATCATCACCAACCCCAACGGAAGACTAGCGCTGGTTGCTGCTATATGCTGAGTTGGGGTTGTATTGTGGCAAATATGTATCTTATTTAAGTAGTTATATACATATATATGTATGTATTTCTTGTTTGTACTCATTTGTTTATTATTTGCTACAATAAATCATTTTCTTTCTTTCTATTTCCTTTTTCATTATCATCATCAAAAGCTCACAATACCCACTGAGCTCTGAATCCTCCCTTTTCTTTTATCCAAGTAAATTTTTCACACAAACTTAAGTATTAAGTAACTAAAATAGAACTTATCTGCTAGGATTTGTCTATAATCTCAAAAGCACTGTCAATTTCTTCCTCCGGTGATTTGCTGCCGTTTATCATTGCTGTTGTATCTATGCTTTTTCTCTGAGTTTCTACGCTTATTTTTCTATTATTTTCGGCTTTTAGCTCTGATGGGGTGTTAACGTGGTATTCTTTGGATTTAGGCTTCTCTTGCTGTTGCATATCCTGTAATTTAAATATTATAATTAGTCAGATTTTGTTAACCCCCTAATAAGACAAACAAAAACAGAGAAACTATATGTATGAAATTGTCCATGTCCCTGTTTCTTCAGATTTAAAACATCGCTCCTCAAATCCCAGTTTTAATCAGTATCTTTTAGGCAAGCGTACTACTACCTTATCAATTACGGTAATATTATTTAGCATATCAGGTAAGTAACACTAGAGAATTCTCGCAGCTTTGTCCGCATCGCTTTAGGATCGAAAGCCTAATCTGTACCTCCATAACGTCATAAAAGAAGGAATGAAGACTAACAATGGTCACTTTTACTTTAATATAATGGCGTTTTTTTTTATATCTGCCCAAGAGAACTCTCCTTATGAAATGATTCTGAAGGGGAGTCACGACCCTTAGTAATGAGGAATATGACTAAGGATATTTTTATAACTCAAACATTATTTTTCTGAAATTCCAATAATACGAGTATAATTTGTTCAAACTTACATCTTCCTTCCCATACAACTCCAACGACAGTTGATGTCTGATCTTGTTAGAATGCTTCAATCTGCCAGATCTTGACATTGACAGCTTCCTTTTATCCCCTACGGGATTGTGTTCGCTGTCTCCCTCCCTCTTGTGGTCCTCTATATGCTCCGGCATGTTCTTTCTCTTTTCCGGCGCGGCGGGTGAAAATATTGCCTTGATGAATTTTTCCATTGTTTTGCTTTTGTTGGTGTTTTGGTTAATTGTTAGGTGAAATTAAGTTAGGAATGAGGATTATAATTGGTTTTAACTGATCATGATGCTGTTCTGAAAAAGAAAAGCATTATATAATTCGTAAAAGCAATATTATGTACTTATATACGAATTATTTCTAAGTTCTATTTTGAATCGTTTTTTTAAGTTCCTTCTTTTGATATACCCTATCGAAATTATTTACTTTAAATATACGCTTGGATTGAAATAATAAAAAGGACATTTTCAAGACCTGTTCTCAAAGATACTCAATTACTGTTAATGAAATGAAATTATGAAAATAGCGTCTTAGATACGTCTTAGTTTGCATATTGAAAACTTGAGTAATTAAAAATATGGGCGGTTCAAACGGTTTTTAGAAATGGGCTTGTAAATAACACACCTATTCTTAACACGATGTATGGAAAAGAAGTCGTGATGTTTAGTTTCCATTTCCACAAATTACCCCAATGTCTTGGAACAATAAAACAATGTAAATTATCGATAGTACCTACTAATTATAGTTTATATCATTTATTGACCGGCAAAGTTAATTTCCACTAGATTGCAACACGAATCATGCAAACTTTCTTTGTAGGCGAGTTTAACAATCGAACGATAAGAATCAAGTAATCTAGACTTTTATTAGTGCTTATCAGAGACCTAATTAAGTAGATTTTGTATTATTTTTTCTAGACATCTTTGGGCTTGAAGTTTTAGGAGCAGAATTGACTTGGTTGTTTTAGTCGAACTCTTTTATTTTTATTTATTTTAGCCTTTTTTCTATTAAATCTAGGCACAAAACAATGTCTCAATTCGGGAAAAAGGTTGTCATAATGCTTTCCATTCATAAATTCTGAAAAAGGAAGAGTAGAAGAAAAAACCTATTCCTAATTTTAATAATCTGTTGTCGGTGTGTTAACTTGTTTTTAAATTACATAAGGTTTTTTAAGCTTAAGTAAGACCGCCATTTTTTTTTAAGTGATAAATTGATATGGTAAAACCTACTTCATTACGTTAGGACCTATATTTAAGTACATTTAAAATGTTTAAACTAATTTATGAACCAAAAAAACCCCGTTGAAAAATCGCTTTTACTGTTAATATAATTTCCCACAAACTAAGGGAATGAGGAAAAATTATCGCACAATCGAACCTATTCAATATCACCAATACTCTACAGATAAAACTAATCCTAGAAATTGCACTGCCACTTACCGATCACAGAGAACTGGTCCAATCCAAGACAAAGGCAAAAAGTTAGAAACCTTTTTCGATCTCAAAAGAGTTCCCAAAGAAAAGAAATCCAATGCACAATCGACTGAACAGATAAACAAAAATTCAGTAGTAACTCTATGACTATACGTTGCACTGTGTTTAGCAGAACTACTTATTATTTACCATAATAACATCTAAATGATAAGATATGCTGATAAAGATATCGTGTGATACCAATTTTAGTGATAAGCGATTTGAATAAACGTTATCTGTAGACTAATAGGTGATTTGCGATAGTGCAACGTTTGATCGGTTTTTTCGCGAATGCATTGTTTTTTTTTTCTCGTCCTATATGTTTGCAATGCGATTTGGTACCTATGTTTACAATCATACTTCAACTATATATTTATTATATTACTAGTAGGTGCTCGCGGCTTCGCTCGCATTAAGAAGTAAAACTTGCATCCCCTATTTCACCCCTTTAAGAGTGGCATTTCCAAAAATCCTTTCTTAGCGGATGCCTACGTCATAACATCTACCTTCATTCCGAATTTCAGCCCAATCCGTCCAGTGGTTTGGGCTGTGCGTTGATAGATCACTATATCAGTCAGTCAATCAGTCACCTTTGAGTTTTATATATGTATTTAGATTGAAAGTGTGTTGGTTCCGCTTTCACGCCGTAATGAAGCGACTTATCATCGTTATTTTCGATTTAGTTATAGTATACATTCCTGGCGTAACAGACTACTTTTTGTCCTGCAACAACGCGAGCGAAGCCGCGAGTATCCACTAGTATTATAATAATACGAATAAGTATGTTTGTATTAATATGCATAAAATAATTGTCCAAAAATCCTTAAAAACAGCCCTTTTCTTTTTTCAAACGTTTTCTAACCAAAACGTAGAGTCAATTTGTGCTTTATTGCTATTAGGTATATAAAGTTGTCTGAGCAATGTAGGCGTGTTCCTTACGTCAAAGAGTCAATTTGAAACAGAAAACTGCCACTTTACAAATGTTTTTAACATGACGAAGTGTGTCGGGTCCGCTAGTTTCCAATGAAAGCATGCTATACTACATACTATTTTTTACTAACACAAAATAGAACACTAAGGCTGGGTTGCACCATATTATAATCCATTTCATATAGCAAGGCACCTGTGACACATATAAAACGTCACTTGTCAATATCATTTTGACAATTGTAATGATGTACTGCAGTAATTCGAATTAGAAATTTACCGATTATCGATTGTAGTTACTTATGGCTATTTTCATCTGCCTATCCTAAAAATGTTATGTGAATTACCGACAATCACAAAATAATATTCGTCGAACCCACAATAAATTCCTACAGATAAATTAAGGAAGGGACAAATTGAGAAGAAGAAAAAAATACAGTTTTGATAAAAAAATATTGCCAGTATAATATATATGAAGCCAAAATACATATTAAATTATTCAAATGAAATTATGATACACAAAAATTTTATGTTTTTCGCTATATATTTTATGATACAAAACTCATAAATACCTTCCTTAATTATTTTAATATAAAAAATCGCATAAAATCATTGTGCTTGAAGTACATAAATCATTATCTCTGATAGATCGAAATGATAAATACTTGTTTTTGCGATATTTTTTTGATGTCAAAAATAATCGATTACCAAGTCCCAACCCTACAAAAATGACGTCACAATTAGCAGTAGTACGTAACTTTGCTGTGCGATGAAATTTAATATTTTATTTTTTTGTAACATTGAATGCGAGTATGTACACGCGAAAAATACCCTTTATTTGATGTCTTATAATTTTTACTGTTTATATTAATAGTTATTTTTGTTAACTTACATAATGTTTTCACTAATAAATAGAAATATTTCAACATGAGCATGACGTCACAATAATTTATGTACATGTTCTTTTACATTCTACTGACCTGTCACAGGTGACTTGCTATATGAAATGGACTATAGTGGTTATAGTTAAGGTTTTCGCCAAATTTAACAATAACAGTAACACTGACTTTAACGGCGAAATGAGTTGTACCAGCGATTTTCATACCATAAATAAAGTTTAATTAAAGTAGGTAAATAAGTTAAGTGTAAGTAAGATAAGTTAAAGTAACAAGTAAACATTCACCTTTACCGTTAAATGTGTCATAATTTTTTAACCTTATTTGGTTCCAAGTTTCAATTTTCCTTTGGGATGGATCTGCCAAGTACCAGCTCGGGGCGTTAGAGTTAATTGAGAAGCGGGCAAAAAAGCTCATCGCGAAAGACTCACTCTGTAGCTCAAAATTACAAAGCCTTGAGCACCGCCGTAAGGTGGCCAGTCTTTCGGTTTTTTACAGGTTGCATTTCGGAGAGTGTGCGGAGGAATTGCATAATTTAATTCCTGCAGCCCCATTTCACCATCGCACGAGTAGAGGCACGGCAAGGAGGCACCGTTATACAGTTGAGGTTCCAAAGACTCGCACCAAGCGTTTTGCTTCGACTTTCATCGTGCGAACAGCCCAACTGTGGAACTCCTTGCCCGAATCTCTATTCCCCTTGAACTATAATTTGTCGGTCTTCAAGTCGAGAGTAAACCGGTTTCTTCTAGGCAAGCGCGTAAGATCGTAGATTATAACGTTGCTTAACATCAGGCAAGTTGTAGTCAAGCGTGAGCCTATTTCATGTAAAAAAAAAAAAATGTCTAATAATTTGTATGAAGTTCCAACTCAATACTAAAGTACCTAAATATCTATTTTTTGCGACACTAATTTTGTAAAAACCAATTACTGATAAAAGCAAAATGACTGATAAAAACCACTAAGTTGGCAGATAAACACCATATATGTATATATTACCAAGCGACTCTGTGACTGCTAAACCTATTTAGATAAAATTTAGTGTCGAGACAGATAAGTAAACGCTAGATTACCTGTTTAACACGTATTAAATGTTATTGTCTATAAAATTATATCAAAGTGAAATTATGAATCATACTTGAAACTAGGATTTCTAGATTATTTTCATATTGATTAGCGAAGCCCCGCAAAGAAACATTAAGACAGACTATCGTAATTGTTTTTGAATCTATGTAAATTAAAATAAAAACTAGCCTTTATGTTATCCAGGGTTTTGTCTATCTCTATACGGAATTTTCTTCGTAATCAGTTCAGCAGTTAAAGCGAAGGAAAAATCTCACAATTCCTCTCCATAATATAACTATGATCTGTTTTTGTTTGTTTAATCTTACCAAGATTGTGTGTAGAAAGTCATGTTGCAAAACATATTCAGGAGGATTCAGAGCCTTCTTTTATCTAAATATATAAAACTCAAAGGCGACTGACTGTCTGACATAGTGATCTAACAACGCACAGCTCAAACCACTGCACGGATCGGACTGAAATTTGGCATGCAGGTAGATGCATCCGCCAAGAAAGGATTTTTGGAAATACCACTTTTAAAGGGGTGAAATCATCATCCCCTAGGATCCCCTACTCCTTAACAAAACAGCGAGCACCCACTAGTTTAAAATATGTTAAAAATAACTTTATTTAAAGTATTGGCGGTGTTCATTGTCATAAAAGTGTTACGAAAAACAACATTTTCTTATCTGATAATAATATGCACGCAATTATATATCTGGCCTTATAAACATAAAATAATGCAATATTATCTACCGCCTATATAATACTCTAATGATCATAAAAACTCAGCTATTGAGACTGTATAAAAATATGTTAAATTAAATCATTAAACTAGTGGTACTATTTCCTAGAAATCAAATATTTTCGAGTTTTATGTGGTAAAAATTTCACCACATAAATCTCGAAAATAAAGAGGAAAATATGTAATATACGTCATTAATTTACAAAAAAAAAAGCATTTTAGCCCTTGTTCTCAAACGTTTTTTTATTTTTCTTTTTTTGCCTAAAACTTCTTTAATTTTTAATTTAGGGCAAAAAATTATATACTAGGCAAAACAAATTGCTACAAATTATGTCTTATTTTTTTTGTAAGACGCATAGTTTCCGAGATATCGCGAAAAAAGAGTTTCTACCCCTTTTTCCAAGATGGCGGCCGGGATACAAGAGTGGCGACCCCACAAACTTGAAGTTAGGCTATTATTGACCCCCCAAACATGCCCCAGAAATAAAATTGCGTCCTCTAAAAATGCTAAGCTCATGTAACATTTCAATGGACTACTAGACTTATATTTAAACCACGTTTTGTAATAAGGCCAAGCTGAAAAAGATAAAAAGTCAGAACAGAAGATATTTAAAAAAAATTAGGAGATATTCCGAATTGATAGCACAATGCGTACCTACAATTTCTAGAAATTTTCTGTTTATATGTGTCCCTGTTTGTATGTTTATTACGCTCATCACGCAAAAACGGCTGAAAGGATCATCATGATTTTTGCTATGTAGGTAGTATGAGGTACTTGTATACAGGTCAATTTGATTTCTTTATGAAGGTGGTTAAAATTGTAAGTGTTTTGGATTCTATACCTATATTAAGCAAGTGTGGCTTAGCGGTTCCAGTGTCTGCATTTCATTCAGATACACCCTGGTTTGATTCCTGCCCTACACGACTTTTATTTTCAAGTTATGTGTGGATTTTCACTCGCGTAGCGGTGAAGGAAAACATCGTGCGGAAACCGTCAAGTTTGAGGACCACAATATCCGAGAACATCTGTCTTCCGTGGAAGGAGCTGGGCGCCCACCACGATGTATCTTCAATACCAAAACCAAATAGTGTACAAAACATGGAGGCGCCACTTGTTGAATTTATTTATTTAGCCTTTTCACGGCAATCACACTGTTGTGATTGCGTTGGTAAAAAGTAATTTAGTTAAAATTTTGCTTACAAATTGTGACAAATACGAATAAAATAAAGGAATCAGTTCTATTTCTAACCTTTTCGGTAGTTTCAACTCTCTAAATGGTATTAAACGTTAACATAAAATAAAACCAAAAATTTCATTAATTAATCACTATATAATTAAAATTTAGTACGCAACTAAAACTGGGTAAAAAAATATACGAAAATGATGACTAACCTAGATACCTAGACGATTTACAATAAGTAAAATTTATTTACAAAATTATACAAACATTACAAGAATTTATAATATTATGCTTTTTGCAAACGTTGGTTACATATAGGTATTTTAATAAAATAAGACAGTTAAAGCTTCATCCATCTAGAAAGAAACATTTAAATTTACATTTATTTTATATGCGTAGAAAATACAGATTTATAATTATTTTATTTATATATTATATATAATATATTCCACATCGTAATTACAATATATTAGGGCAGTACATATTAATTAAAACTTTATTACAACCAACTTTTGCAAAAACCTTCCGTACCTTTAGTCGACTCGAAAATTGCCAGTAAAATAAACTCTAACAAAAACATAACTTACGTTCCATTACAAAAAGATTTCAAAAACTTCAAAATGTGCAAAAAAATCACCACGAGCAGGATTCGAACCTGCATTCATCTAGTCGAAGTAAGTTTTACAGGGTTTGATTCCGTCATAAGTTATGATCGTCGATTGCACTTTTGCCATGAACGTACCGATTTTATTTTTACTCTTTTTCTGGGATCGAATGTAGGTAAAGTTCACAAAAGTTATTATAATTATTCGTGTACATTTCTTCGTCAATGTAGTTTATACAAATATAATCAAATATTGTATAGCTTTTTCAACTGATATATATTTTTATATTGCTATTTTTGGGTAGCAAATTTACATATTACTAGAATGGTATGCAATCTTAAAAGAATGACCTTCGTCGTAGCTTTAATTAATCATAATATAGTATATAGCATAACTTGTTACAAAATAAATAAAACGACCTCTGAATTAGGTAATTTTCGAGTCAACAAACCATGGTCCCAATTCATACACAATTTACATATTTAAGTATACAATACGAACAATATATTACTGTCACTAACACAAAGCATTAAAAGACAAAACTAGAACAAGTTTAAAAAAAATCAATATTATACATTAGTTATAATATTATAACTAATGTATGTATAATTATTAGTTTTACATAGAAACACCGAATAATATACTGGTTTTATATATTTCATTGGACAGTCAATCTGTGAGGATCTTTGTCATATTTCAATTCCCATTTTTAAACTAAATAAATAAATACAACAAATAACGAAATTATATAAATAAAACTCACCAGCGTTTTCAGTAAAACTATCATAAAGTTACAATAATTTTAAATGTTTATGAGCCCTCTGAAATTTGTCACGAAATAATCCTATGTACAGTCGAGCAAATTATATAAAATGATAATATAATAAATAAAATTATAATTATGCGTATCGTGTTGCAAATATCGAAGAGCTCATTAGTTTACCGCGAAATATACAATATTTACCACCTTACTTACAAAAAAATCAAATCAACGATTCAAAGACTGACCAGCCCCCTTAGACAAGAGGCGTATTTTAGTGAGCGTACTGTCGCTCGCTTATAGAATAGAAATACCAATGTATGGGAGTGACGTAGCATGTCAATCGTCGCGATGTCACTCCCATACATTGCTCTTTCTATTCTATAAGCGAGCGACAGTACGCTCACTAAAATACGCCTCATGTCTAAGGAGGCAGTTTTGTTTTATTTCTCCTCATAATTATAGATTGCGAAAAACAAAATAATAATCAACCAATCAGTATATATAATAAACTCTTTGATTATTTACAATGACTTTTGCAAGTAAACAGTCTAAATAAATAATCAGCTCATCAATTATTTAAAATAACTTTTTGCAAGTAAATAAACGACTGCATATTTTAAGACCTCTCAAATCATCGTACCATCCGAATTGGGCCCTCAAACCAATCACAAACAGACCATACATACTTCTTCTCCTTCTTCTATATATATATCCATACATAAAGTAAGTTCGAATGGGAGTGGCCAACTCTAGTGTCAGAGTTTTCGAACCGCCCTAAGGGCCTCTGACATGGCTTAACGATCTATGACGATCTGCCGGGACTTCCATTTTACCAATTGACCGTGTCATAGGACCCACTTACCATACATGCAATAACATATATGTATATAATACATTAATTAAACAACTTGTTCGGAATCATCTCTGGTGCTAGTCATAGCATCACTTATAGAAGCCGCCACTTCTCTATAAAGCTTCAGATTCGATTCTGTATAATCCAGAATTTTTCTGCTCGAATGTCTAATGTATAGCATTTGTTTGTGATAGATTTTTAGAGCGCCTTTTATCGTGATATAAGTTAGGCCTCCGAGAATTGTTCTGTGGAGGTTATTTTGTATGGATCGGAAGAATATTTTGCCCATTATTGTTGATATTGTGGGGAGTAAGAGGGCTGAGCAGAATATTCTGGTGGGAGAGAGGTGGCTGCTATTGGTCTGTGATTGTAAGGAGGGTGAGAGGGGAGGTGGAGGGGTCTGGACACCCGCCACGATGGCGTTACGGTCGCCTTCCACGCTGGAAATAGAGAAAACATATATTTTAGTAAGCGACGTCACGTAAGTTTGTATATTTATCATGGACTATTTTCTTATAGTTATAACATATATTTTAGTAAGTGACGTCACGTAAGTTTGTATATTTATCATGGACTATTTTCTTATAGTTATAACATATATTTTAGTAAGTGACGTCACGTAAGTTTGTATATTTATCATGGACTATTTTCTTATAGTTATAACATATATTTTAGTAAGTGACGTCACGTAAGTATGTAAATTTACTATAGACTGTTTACCTATATTATAAAAGCTAAAGTATATGTATGTTAGCCTTTTTGTCCCATTTGCATGTAGTATTCGTGTTGTCGTTGTTCGTTGAACGTAGCCAGAAATAGAAATTAACTTATTATGCCTCATCATCATTAATCTGGGTGTTCCAGTCCAGATTGTTGTCAAGCACAAAAAAAGACAAAATGCAGACAAAAAATAAATAAATATTCCGGGATATCGCACACTTTTTTTAATTCATGATTGCTTGTGACATGCCGGAATCGAACCCGCAACCATAGATTTAAAGGCAGAGCCACTATCAACTAAACTAACAGGCAAGGTAACAAGGTAAAACATATTATAATGACTTTAACATAATACTAGGGACAGAACACTACAGCACTAGGAAATCATTATATTATACAGACGAAATTTTAAACGTATGTTGGTCTGCTCAGTAGCCAACTGATAAATTGATTGTGGGAGTGTGGACTTGTGTTTGTTGCATCTTTACAATGAAATGGCTGGGCCGATTTCGATGAAACTGCACGTAGATAGATTACATCCTACATTCACAGATGGCATACTTACAATCTCCGAAAAGACACAAGTATTATATTAAAAAAGCCTGTTCAAACTCACTTCCCAAACGGCAGTATATAGGACAGCGCCGGTATCTTGGCGCAGTACTTCCTCAGGAACAGCAGCACGGAGTCCTCCCAGTTGTACATCTTGGCGCTGATCAGCGTCACCGGGATAGTGGGGAGGAGCACCAGCAGCACCAGGGGGTCGGCAGACTCCATCATCTCCAGGCCCTCCCTGTGACCCACCACCTGGAATTTAAGAACAAATACCTACTGTTATCAATGTATTATGAAATACACAGTAATTTTAACATACCTAGGTATAAAAAACTAATATGAATATATTAGTTTCAGTTAGACGCGCGTCGCCGCGTCGGCCCGCTGGCGCCTATGACTGCGAGCTATAGGTACACGTTTGAAACTGGTTTCGCGCTGCTTGCTGCGGACGGCCACTCGGCGAGTAATATTCATATGTACCGTCTTCTAGGCATTATTTTATTATTGTAAATAATTCTAACCGTATGTTATTAATAGCCAAGCTATAACTAAAGCTTGCTAAGTCTAAGATTAAGGTCGTTATATTGTAACTGCATTTTTATTAAGCATAATATTTCTTTAACTTAACTCCAACATGTTATAAGTTTATGCATAAGTAGTGACTTGATAAGCAATAATGTAAATATAAATTGAACGTTACTAGGATTAATACTTACACTAGTGTAATTGTACATAGTTTAATCATTGTTATTTAATAAAGATATTTTGAAATTGAATTGATTATTAATATGAATATACAGACAGAAGAGATTTGGCGTAAGAGGCAGGAAGGCCTATACCCTGCAATGGGTCTCATTAGACTGATGATGATGATGATAATGAATATGAATATTGTTCTATTTGTTTGTCATTTCCTTCTTCGCTCGGTTTTACGTATATTGTCTATATTTTGACAAGGGCAACTGCTGTTGTTGAAATGTCATATGCACTACAATACTCTTATCCGTGACTCCAACTCTACGCGTGGTTAACATCGGAACTAAAATGTTTTGACTATAAATTGATCTTATTGTTACAAGTGCTGCCACCCAATCTCTCGCTGGATAATTTTGTATGAAGCCTGTTTATAACTTCAAGTTTAGGAATAGGAAATCAACGGATATTTCTTATTCAAATTTAATCAATTGTTTATTTAAAGTGGAAAGACTTAAGAATGCCACAAGTGACGTGTGACTTAATTTTATTCTTGCCATTTAGTTGGACAAGGTATTATATTTGTCCATAACCTATGTCAATATCATATTTTACAACCAGTTCTGCTTTTGTTTATTCACTAAAACAGGTTTCCACTTGACCATAGTTTGCTTGATGGTAAAAAAGGCTATGGCCTAAGATGGAGCGTGCTTACCCGATAAGAACCGGTTCACTCTGGCTTTGAAGATCGCTGGATTATAGTGTCTAAGGCTTAAGGTGGGGTACGGCTGGGTTAGATTGAAACTAGCTCTTAAACAAGGCTACCGAAACACACGCGCTTGACCACAGATTATATAAGATATTGAATCAGGCGTTACATTGCGGAGATCCATTGTAAATGAAACTCTGGAGATGTATATTATTACATACGGAGTATTCTTCCGATGCGACTGCTCCGAAGAATATAATACAATATCAATAAAGATTTTTATTTCAATTGAAATATTTTACAAATATTGTTTGCCTATAGCCTGTGGTTTTATTTATTTTATTTTATAGCCTGTGCTATTCGATGAACCACGGTAGTACCAAATATTAGTTACAACAGCTTTAATACGAAACAACGTCTAAATATACTCTTCTTCTTCTTCTTATCGAAAGAGAGGGGCCAACTCTGGTGTCGAGAGTTTATCAAGCCGCCCTAAGGGTCTCTGCCATGGCTTTACGACTGCCGTACTAGAAAAACAGTCGGGACCAACAAATTGCGCCCAAAATGGAATGCCACTTTTCGGTCACCCATCCAAAAACTGACCGCGTCGACCTTTACTTAACATTGGTAATCGCATGCGATTGTCTCCGCTAGCTGAGCTACGGGCGCTTGAAATATATTGAACGTGTACCTATTATACAAAATTGCAAACGATTATGCAAATATATAAAGCGTTTAAATGAGTCTATAATAGCGTCTAACTGACAATAATGGGAAAATTTATTATAAAAACTCTTTTCTGTATGAATTTTAGTTGAACGTTCGATTCCTGTACTAAACAAAAAAGTTTTTTTTTACTCGAAACAGGCGCAAGTATTTATTAACTACACGGTTTTGCACTCCCAAAATTGGCCTGACGGTAAGCGGCAAAGTATTTTTTAAATTTCAAAACTACATTGTTTTTATTCAGTTTTGCTTCTTTCAGTTCTTATTATTTAATATTATGAAAAGTAATAAAAACAACAATACCAAGTCAACCTTGAAAACCTTCTCATAAAATGCAGTTATGACTGCAGTTTTTGCACTAAGAAAATCTACATAGCCATCTCGTATACCCTAAAAGACCTTGAGTTGAGATTTTCTCAGACTTGTTAATTATTTGATGAATATAAATGGAAAATGTATGCACGAGTCGTTCACGTGCGGTGCTAGAAATGTTAATTATCGTACCCGAATACTAAATATTTACAAACTTTTATTGTTATTGGATACATCATTATATTCATAATTTTTGCCAAGAGCACAAAGCAAACGCTTGTGCCATGGCGGATATAATACACAATGTATGCGGGGTATGTCGGGCTCGGAGCTACTCCACTACCGACTAAAACCAACCACGATGTCCCTTCACCTTGGTAAGGACACACACCCCGCTGCCTGCTAAAATTGTAGCCGCGACAGTCTATGCATTATTTAGCTTGTATTATTTCTATTAATTGTACACAACGTTCAAATAAATAAATACGCAAAAACTATTTCTTATCTCTAACCGCAGAACTAAGCTAGTATAAGACCGCTTAATAATAACTTGGGAATGAGTCATACTGTTTACTTTACTTTTCTCATAGCTAACAATTAAATGTAATTTTACAACAAATTTGTAAGTTATTTTAAAGTTATAGATAGCGTTAAGTAAGAGTAACAAAGCAATTTATTAGGTTTTTTTTTTTATTTAGGTACTAGAAGAATTTGAAGTGTACGGTGTATTGCCTTGTATTATTTATTTTTTAATACAGTTCATCAATTGATTCAAAGCAGCTACGGAGTCACGACTCTCAGTAATGAGTAATAAAACTCGAGCATATTACAAAGCTAACTATTTTTTACATGATAGGCTTACGCTTGGATACAACTTGCCTGATGTTAAGCAACGCTATAATGTACGATCTAGCGCGCTAGACGAAACCGGTTTACTCTCGACTTGAAGACCGACAAATTATAGTTCAACTGTAACTGTAACAAAAATAGTGGGTTTTCATACGGATTGATGACATGACATGATTTGCAATAGTTTGAATTTATTCCGTGAAAGGATCCGGGCGCCCGCCACAATGTAAATAACCCAAGACAACTTCCCCAATGAGAAAGCTTGGGAGTCACAACCCTCAGTCATGAGGAAATACGACTTAAAGAGAGTAGTAATGGATTAAAAATATCAGTATTCCATTATCTACTTTTAAATAGCACAACAGTTTTTAATTTCACTGCGGTACATACTCGTCCGTTTAAGAAACTATTGATTGCATTAAGTATTAAGTAACTATGATATTTCGCGTTTACCTTTTGATATTGCAAAGAAGCTACCTGCCACTTTCTCTTTACTTTTTTTACTGAAGTTTTGTATTGTAGTAAGGAATTTATGTCCAAAACAAATCTTTTATGCAAATTCAATACAATTCATCATCATCAGCATGTTATCGCCCACTGCTGAGCATAGGCCTCTCTTCTTGTACGCCACTCGTCTTGGTCCTGCGCAGATTGAATCCAGGTGCTCCCTGCGGTTTGTCTAATATCGTTAAACCGCCGCAAATAAATTCGTATATGTACTCAAATAATTACTTTTTTTAATTAAATAAATCTAGTATGTAAGTGCTAGCCATTAGCTCGATGGTGCTAAAAGTACAAAATCACGCCGGAATTTGCAAAGACGAAATCCAGTTTAATTCAATGTTCATCATAAGCGTAAAATACGTAGGTATGTACATACTAATTAATGCACATCAAATATTGCCCTTTTAGTTAAAAAGGTGAGATATATCAAATATTTACAGTTTAAAAGGCGACAAATACCCATATCGTTTAGATATACAAACAAATTCTTATATTTAACGTGCAGTCGCCCGAGTGCTATATCCATACAAACTGCTTAACTATACTCAAAAACTAAGAAAGGTACACTGATGGTTTATATCTCAAATTGTTGGTATCTAAACAAAGATCTCTAGAGGCGAGATATATGTATGTGTTTAGATACTAACAATTTGAGATAAGTATTATTATTTACGTGGGATGATGTTAAGCATTGCTGCAGCTTAGGGTGTAGCACGTATACCTAGAAGGTACCTAAGATATAAACCATCAGTCTATCTTTCTTAGTTTTTGAGTATAATTATACAAAAGTTTGTATGGAAATAGCACGCGGGCGCCTACACGTTAACCTATGCGAAATTCCCGAAGATAACAAATATTGAACCAATATCAATAACATTATTAAATTTGAATTTTGTATGACAAGAATTTTAATGAAGTGGTTTGTTAATCGTTTGGTGAACTTTTGCTTATAAAGAATTCATAATATGAGTTGATTTTGTATTCTAGAAGTTTAAATACAAGTTTCAAATATAATAGACAGGCATTTGATGCAGTCTGACGCATCATTTTTAAGGCTAATTTAGTTAATTAAGAACTTATGTAGTTGTACAAAAGTTACAATTTAAATTGTTTATATAGCCTTAAGTCATTTTTGTACGCAATAGATATTTTTATTTATTTTTTTACATTTGTTCAGCATATCGCTAGAACAAACACTCACACACACACACACACACACACACACGAACCACAATGTGGTCGTAGGTGTAGCATGTCTTTATCTAAGAAACACCTTAATTATTTTAAGTTGATTGTGTTAGTTTTTACTTAAAATATGTACTAAGTGAGTAATCTATACTAATATTATAAAGCTGAAGAGTTTGTTTGATTGTTTGAACGCGCTAATCTCAGGAACTACTGGTGCGAATTAAAAAAATATTTTTGTGTTGAATAGACCATTTATCGAGGAAGGTCTTAAGCTATAAACATCACGCTGCATCTAATAGGAGCGAAGAAACAATGGAAAATGTGGAAAAAGACCGGGAAAATTATTCATCGTTAAGGGCTTCCGTTGCGTGTGCTGCAAAAACGGTTCAAGATATCAAAAAAATATGTACGAAAGAATTATTCCTCTTAAAATGATCTAACAAAATGTCTGCAACAGTATATGTCTATCTTTTAAGATTAACTCCCTAGAACCGTTATTATGGCAATAACTATTCCATGCGGACGAAGTCGCTGGCACAGCTAGTTTGCAATAACTTGCCAACTGTTTTTACAATGTCACAGGTGTACAAATTACAGAAATATCTTATCATATTCATTATTTCGAATGCACGCATTATTACACCGTTCAATTAACATGCTTTAGGGAGATTTGTTTGGCCTAGTTTAAAGAAAATATTGGCAAAATATAACATTTTCAAGCAAAATTGTAAACCTAGTTAATTTAATTTCGAGGAATAATAAAGCTCTCAGAGTAAAATCAAAGTTTGAAGGAACATATAAATACTATTATGTGTATAGAAATAAACAATCTTTCCTATGATATTTTCAATGTTCTGTGAAGTAATATTTTTGGGGACCGGTCCAAAACCCTATGAAAAGCCAATGAATCAAAAATCAAAACTCACAAAGAAAATCTCAAGCATCGCATATATAGTCATAATTACAAACTGTCATTTCAATTGAAAACCTGGTATTTTACCGCAAAAATTGCGTAAGCTATACCTAGGATTCCTATTAATTTCGGCAAAAGTGAATAAAAGTATGGAAGCCCCAAAATCCCGATGAATCAGTTTAAATAAAGTCTACTGAGTGCTTTAATAATTCACATGTATTTGACACAATTTGTCTATAGAATTCGTGCGCAAAAGAAGAGACATGAAACCGCAGACACATTCTACAGAAAAGAGTAATAATGAGTAAAAATGTAATTTTCAAAAATCATTTTTTAATGTAGTACAAATATGCTCGCTAGATGGCGTTCATCGGCGCTATACCAAACTATATAAAATTTTAGTTTTAATATTTCGCTAATAGATAAGTCATAATAAAACTAAAATTGATAGTGTTTTAATTGTGAGAATAATGCAAAATATTTCTCTGTTTATTTTGTGCACGGCAGGCCATATTGTGCTTTGCTAAATCGAGCGCCATCTGTTATCAACAAAATTGAATTATTAAAATCTGTTCATAAATAGCTGAGTAATAGCGTAACTTTCAGAAGAATTGATAACCTCCTTTTATGATTTTTATTAAAAAGTTATTACATATTATCAACTTAGTAGGTACTGGAAATCTTGATCTCTTACTATATTAGCGTCGTCTACTTTATCTTATGACCATTTTGTTAACAAACATGCTTTTATTTCTGCGGTTTTTACGTACTACAAATAGAAACCGCCATCTTGTATGTCAGTCAGTCAATAGGCCGATAAATTTGACATGAATTCATTATTTACACAAGAACTGCGAATTAAAACTGTATTTTTGAAGATTTTTGACCCGTTACGGTATGTTAATGGACAAATATGTGAGAGTAATGTTTGCTTTAGAAGCTAAGTGCTTTGTGCATGAAATGAAAACAGCTATACTAAAGAGGAAATGGCAAGTGGGTGTGAGCAGGCTGGCGACGATATGTCGGTTGGACATAATCCCTAGAACTTCCTTAGAAAAAAAAAATACAGTTTAAATATTAGTCTGGTACTTTGAAAATGAAAAGTAGTTTCTTGTTGTTCAAACGTCACTACATACAAACCATTAGAATTTTTGTCTATTTATCTGTTTATCCGTGTCTCTGTTTGTATGCTTATTTAAACGCTCATCACGCAAAAACGGCTGAACGGATCATCATGATTGTTGGTATGTAGGTAGTACGAGTGTCATTGAAACTTCTAAAATTTTATAAAACTAAATGTTATAAATTCAATTTGACGAGATATTGTAATTTGTGTAGCATACTCTGTGATATTAGTACTTATACCTATACCTATGTATGTTACAACTTTACATTATCAATAAAGATTCTTTATCTTTTATCTTTATCATATGCTACTTTTTATCCTGAAATAAAGCGAGCGAGGCCGCGGGCGTCCACAAGTGGACAAATATGTGAGGGTAATGTTTGATATAGTAGCTAAGTGCTATGTCCGTGTTGTCGGATTAATATAAGAGTAACGAACTGCGTTAGTAAATAATGATAAGCAGAGTGATATTTATAGTAGAGTAGGAATTTATTTATGAACTAACAGAGAATGGTTTTGCAATATCGGTGTTGCAAAACGGAACTAATAAATAGAACTTTATCAACATCACATTACTATTACAAAGACGATAGTTTGAGAGAGTTTGTTCTTTTAAACCGACTTCAAAATAAGAGGAGGTTATTCATTAGACGTCAATGTTTTTTTTTCAAGCTGAAATGGATGAATCAGCTTGAAAACTTTGCTTTCAAAGTTTGTACTTGACCATAATTTGCCTGATGGTAAGCGATCATTACGGTCAAGGATGGAGCGTGCCTACCCAGTAAAAACTTCACTCTAGCTTTGCCCAATAAATTTACCCAATAATCAATTCTGCGGAGGAGTCATGACCCTCATTAATGATGAACATGAGAGGTATTTGAGGGTTTTACCTGGGAGCCTACCTCGATATTTTTGCCCAATTATCAATTCTGCGAAGGAGTTGTGACTCCTCCTTAAGTTCAGGGTCACGATCACGACCCTCATTAATGAGGAATACAACAATAGATAGAGGTATTTGACCATTAACTAACCTGCATAACAGTAACAGCTTTATAGAGACGCTCTGGACATAACAAAGGCCACAACATTCATCGGTGTGATGGTATACGTTGTGTGTGGTAGTGTAAGTTAAGTGTATGTTGGTGTGTTGTAGGACCTGGGTGCCTACGACGATGTTTAATTCTGCAGGGGACACAAGACTCTCATTAATGAGAACACACTAAAGGAGGATACTAGCCTGCATAACAGTGACAGCTCCATACGTGATCGCGATCCAGAATATCGATCCCAACAGGACTCCGCCGGCGATGAACGGACATATCTTGTGAGTCATTTCTTCTATAGTGTCCAGGAGGGCCAAGAAAGCACCCATAGAAGCTGCCTTGCATTGTGGGCAGAGGACCTTGCGCGATATGTTGTTATTTTTCTTTCTTACAGTCAAGTATATTATGTTCAAAGCCACTCAATGACTTTATAGAGACGCTCTGGTCATAACAAAAGCCACAACATTCTTCGGTGTAGGAAATGTGTGTGATGGTATAAGTTGTGTGTGGTAGTGTAAGTTAAGTGTTTGTTGGTATGTGGTAGGGCCTGGGTGCCCACCACGATGTTTAATTCTGAAGGGAAGACAAGACTATAATTAATGAGAACACACTAAAGGAGGATACTAGCCTGCATAACAGTGACAGCTCCATACGTGATCGCGATCCAGTATATCGATCCCAACAGGACTCCGCCGGCGATGAACGGACATATCTTGTGAGTCATATCTTCTATAGTGTCCAGGAGGGCCACGAATGCACCCATGGAGGGGAAGACTACGATGTATTCTGCCTTGCATTGTGGGCAGAGCACCTTGCGGGATATGTTGCCTCGTTGCTTCTCGTCCACCCAGCGCTGGAGGCAGCTTTGATGGACCTGAAATGTATGATGGTTTCATGTGAAATATCTATCTACTTACATATAATATAGCTGAAAAAGATCTGAAAAACATTCTTCTTCTTATCGAATGAGAGTGGCCAACTCTGGTATCGAGAGTTTATCAAGCCGCCCTAAGAGCCTCTGACATGGCTTAACGATGAAAAACATTGAAGAACACGATCCACCAATTTCTAGTTTTTTTACTGTATTTTATTTATAGAATTTTTGTCTGTTTATTTAAACGCTCGTTACGCAAAAACGGCTGAACGGATCAGCATGATTTTTAGTATGTAGGTAGTGTGAGGTCCTAGGCCGTATATTTTCCTAAAGACTCATAACAAATAAATGACATAAAATAGAATTACATTTATCATGATTACAGAGCTGTTGCAAAATGAAATCATTCCACTTTTAAGCAAGAACAGTCTCATCTACTTGGCGAAAACAGTAAATTAAGCACAATCAGGTGAGTCCGTTTTTTATTTTAAAATGATAAAATGGCTAAGAATGAAAGAAAGAAAAGTCAGAAAAAGTAATTGTAGATATAATAAACAAGGAAGTACAAACAAGAAATACATGCACTCGCCACTGCATGCTTTTTGAGTGTCATATAAATATTTTTTCTAAATAGGTACATACATAAATTGTTTTCATAAATAAATAAAAAAATCTACTTAAATACGATCAACAGATATCAATGCTGATTGATTTAAGTCGGTAAGTACCTACTTATACCTACTTATCAAATAATGTATGCTGTCTATATCACTACTGTGATAAGTGATTTATTATCGCGAAATGTATTTGTCTCATTAGGTCAATTAAGCAGGTGTGTGCAGAAAATAAAAACTCAAACGTAAACAACAAATTAAGCTATTTCTAATACAAAATTATGTTACTGCGATTTTATTTAGCAACTAGTGGATGCTCGCGGCCTGCGCTCGCATTAAGAAGTAAAACTTGCATCCCCTATTTCACCCCTTTAAAAGTGGCATTTCCAAAAATCCTTACTTAGTGAATGCTTACGTCATAACATCTACCTTCATTCCAAATTTTAGCCCAATCGTCCAGCGGTTTGGGCATTGCGTTGATAGATCACTATATCAGTCAGTCAGTCAGTCACCTTTGAGTTTTATATATTTAGATCTATCCCAAATCTACGAGTTACCCCAGTGTTAACCTGGATAAAATGGTAAATAATGTATTGATCCAGGATCTAATTTATCTCCCCTCCTGAGGCGGGTTCACTCGGACAGTGGACTGCGGTCAGGATGGGAATTGCGGAGGAGTATTGTAGCGAGTGTGACTCAACGGTTCCAGTGTCTGCTTTTCATCCAGACGCACCCTGGTTCGAATCCGGCCCTACACCAATGACTTGTATTTTCAAGTTATGTGTGGATTTGCACTCGCTTAACAGTGAAGGAAAACATCGTGACACACCGACATGTTTGGGGACGACAATATATCCGAGGACATGTGTCTTCCGTGGAAGGACCTGGGCGCCCACCACGATGTATCTGCCCAAGAGAACTCCCCTGACGAATCAATTCTGCGGGGGAGTCACGACCCTCAGTCATGAGGAAATACAACTCAGAGAGAGATTGCTCGCTTGCCCGCAAAACCCGTCCTTGCCGAGGTGAACGGACATGAAGGGACGCTTCAAACAAAAAACGATGGTATTTTTATATAATACACTAGCTTTTGCCTGCTGCTTCGCACGCGTTATTATACATATAAACCTTCCTCTTGAATCACTCTTATCTTTTAAAAATAACTGCTTATAAATCTGTTGTGTGGTTATAAAGATCTAAGCATTCATATATTCATACAGATATAGGGACAGACGCGGGAAGCTACTTTGCTTTATACTATGTAGTGAAGTACCTACTAACTTATATACTTAGACTGGCCTGTTAGCTTAGTTGGTAGTGGCTCTGCCTTCTAATCTAAGGGTTGCGGGTTCGATTCCCGTGTGACACAAGTATTTATGCATTTTAAAATTTATAATTACTTGTGTTGAGTGTGGTCGTTTGTATGTATAATAAGTATGTATTTACAAAAGAAAAGTATATAAGTATTATATCCGTTGTCTAGTACACACAACACAAGCGTTTGCTTAGTGTGGGGCTAGAAGGCGCTTAGTGCAATGTCCCGGAATATTTATTTATATTACCAAATAAATGCTTTGAATTTAAAACAAATAAACTAGAATTTCATTTTATGTTGGTCTATCTTTTTTAACTTAACAAAGTAAACTAAAACTGTGTAAGTATGTTGTTTTATGTTAACAGCACCAAGGTCTAATATAAAATGTATTTATTTAATTGCTTTTAGTCACTAATTATCAACAGATCAATGCTTTAATAACAGGGGTCAGTCATACAAAGATTTGCTCTGATATTTAGTATAAAGTCCAAAAGACAACAAAAACAATAACATTTATATTTTACAGTCACTAATGTAATCTTTTACTGAAAACCTAATGTGGCAATAGGAATGTATGTACTTACTTATATATAAATCTTTAAACCTTTTCTTAGTAAAAATATTTGTTTATAATACACAGTACAGTACCTACTTATCATACATATATCACATATACATTATATACCTACCTATCTTATGCATGAGATCTGCAACAAAACTTGCAATTGAAAACACAATACCTACTGAATGCAATAAATGATTTGACTTTGACTTCATATGTGTAACTACATCTATTCTATAGGTACATATAATAAAGCTGAAGAGGGTTGAATGTCTGAATATTCAAGATATTTAAAAAAAAATGTTTGGAGATACTAAAAATTGAAAGCAGAACAAAATCCCAATAATTTCTAGAAATTTTGTCTGTTTATCTGTTTGTCTGTTTACTTAAACGCTCATAATGCAAAAACGGCTGAACAGATCATCATCATTTTTGGTATATATAGGTAGTATGA
Source organism: Macaria liturata (assembly GCA_964023185.1). NCBI lineage: Eukaryota > Metazoa > Arthropoda > Insecta > Lepidoptera > Geometridae > Macaria > Macaria liturata. The sequence continues at coordinate 17,689,368 of OZ026806.1, forward strand.
GGTCTTAGGAGTGCCATAGGCTACTTTTTATCCAAAAATAATGTGATAGAAACTAGTGGACACTAGTTTCATGAATAAGTGTCGGAAAGTTTTGTGTGAAATTTAGCTTTTAGTTGTGTCTAACATAGTTTTCACTGTTTGCTGTGTGGGTGCCATTTTAGGTAATCCGGTAGAAATAATTGACTGCCCAGTGTAAACAAATAAATAAATACTCCGGGCTTTTGCACTATCTAGCCCCTGTGTTAAAAAAACTGTGATGATAACCAAACAAGAATCAATCCAATTCACCCTCAACAAACATGTCATAGAGTAGAGGACATGTTTTTTTAAAAAAAGATGGTCTCCAATTCAAGTTAAGTTGTGAACCCGTTTTGTGGTACATTTACCTTAATAATGCATATTTCAATGTGATTTTAAGGACAATATTCATTGTTACACAGTGCACTGCACTTTGAGGTTCAACGCTTTTCGTACAAGATGATTGATTGATTATTTTTAAATGCACATAAGAAGCATACATGTATACTAAATAATTTACTTATTTAAGGTAAGTAATCAAGAAAACCATTATTTTTAATAAACTACTTCTTTCTTTGGAATCGACTAAGAAATACTTTGTCTAACTAGCTTAGTAAAACTTTAGTACTTAGTTTAGTTAAGTACTTACATTTACGGCTGTTTGTCTAGTTCGACAGTCATCTTCTTCTTATCGAATGAGAGTGGCCAACTCTGGTGTCGAGAGTTTTCAAACCACCCACCTAACATAGCTTAATGACTGCCATACTATACAAATAGCTGGGTCCTACAATATTTTTTTTCAACAATCATAAAGCCATGTCATAGTCCCTTAGGGCGGCTTGATTAACTTATTGAATCAGAGTAGCCAACTGTGGTGTCGAGACTTAATTTAGTTAATTTACTATTTTTAAAGAAAATTAATGACCTATTTAATAGAGAAAACCAGTTTCATCAATCAAATCTGAACAAAATCCTTTCAATGAAGAAGAATTTAAGTAACTTGAAGAGGAAGCCATAACTTTCATACTTTATAAGTCAGTGATAATTTTATGATCAAGGGATGCATCCCTTCCATATTGGTTATAACTTTGTATACCAACCATGTATGTATATGCTCAAAGTATTTTTAGTATTTATAGTGTTATTTATCACAATCCATCATTCTGGTCACTCTGATTGACATATTTACATGTATCAGACAAAGTAAATCTGTTGAACTTGAGTTATTTATACACATAGTATATTATACAGTACTTATTGATAGCCTTAAGTTTATATGACTAAGCAAGAAAAAGTTAGCATAATAAAGAGTAAATTTTTAATCATCTCTCTTTCTTTGAGTCATATTTTCTCATGACTGAGGGTCTTGAATCCCCACAGAATTAATATGTTAGGGAAGTTCTCTTGGATCCTTCCATGGAAGACACATGTACTCAGATATAGTGGTCCTCAAACATGTTAGTTTCCTCAACATGTTTTCCTTCATCGTTAAGCAAGTGCAAATCCACACATAACTTGAAAATACAAGTCATTGGTGTAGAACCAGATTCAAACCAGGGTGCATCTGGATGAAAAGTAGACAGTGGAACCGCTGAGCCACACTCGCTTTTAATCATAGCAAGTACTTATGTTAATGGATGAGATAAAAATACTTTGATATTGCCAATAAAATAAGTTCATATGAATGTAAACTCTGGTGTTGGTTAAACCACCCTATGAGCCTCTGGCATAGCCTAATAACTGCCATACTAAGATAATCTGGTTGGACCTACAATTAGTACATGTAATGAATGACAATAGTATTTTAGATTTCAATTAAACATAAGTATATGAAATTCAACATAAAATTACTTAGCTTTTTAAGTAGGTAGTTATATTAAATTAAAATACTGTACAGCAGAGTTCCCAGGATACTGGCAGCATTATATACTTACTTAAGTATTTATATTTTCATTTAGTAAAATTGACTATGTAACTAGGGTACAGTATAACAATAAATATTGCATTTATTAATTAGGCACCAAACTAATTAATGTTAATGTGGTTAATTAAATTTATTGATTACCTTCACATTACTCATTCAGGCAGTTTCCTGTGTTTACAGAATACATTTAACAGTTACTTTAGGCATTGTAGTTTCTATTGCAATATGGTATTTCCTGGCAATGCTTAGTTAGAGTTTCCTTTATAGAGTGTTAATTTTTTATTGAATCTGGTAAGGTAGCAAGCTAAACTTACACATAATAAATAGATAAATAAATATCCCGGGGCATAGCATGCAGCGCCATCCAGCCCCACACTAAGCATACACTTGTATCATGGGTAACAGATATACCTAATACTTATATACTTTTCTTTTGTAAATACATACTTATTATACATAGAAACAACCAGATTCAACACAAGTAATTACTTACTAGATTTTTAGAATTCATAATTTCTTGTCACACGGAAATCGAACCCAACCCTAGAATAGAAGGCAGAGCCACTACCAACTAAGCTAACAGGCTAGTTAACCATCACTTGTTGCTAAATGTGTGAATCATTGTGCAAGTGGGCCTTAGTTTGTGGTAGCTACATTTTATTTTACACTGAGTAACTATATAATCTTTATTTTAATGCACATATTAGGTAGCCTGTAAGATATCACTCGTAGCCATAAGGCCACCTATGGAGATATAAATACTAATCTCTTGTGTGTTGTTATGCTTAATTTTTATTTGAGAACTTATGATATTACTCTTAATGTAAAAAATGTATACTAAGTATTCTTAATGTAATTATTCCTCAGTGTTGTTTTTTAGAATGAAATGTATTTTCTGCATTTTGTCAAACATTTTCACTTTTACTTATTTTACTTTACTTAATTTTACTACAAGTTTCAATACTAACACTCGGTAAAAATATATTCACACAACCACAAACCCATTAAGTATTACAAATCTCATATTCAATTTAGTCTCAGTGATATTTTGTAAGACTAATTTATGTAAATAGCATAAGCACTACAAATCTTGTTGCGCCACCTTGAAACCCGCATGGATACCCTTGGCGAATTGAACATAAATAAACAAATGTTTCTATTAAACTTGGTTTACCTTGACTTTGTTAGTCTAGCGAAATTATTTATGCTAAGATACTATACATTATGTTAAGGAAAAAGTATGGAACAGAATGGTAAGTAAATCATACCCATTTAGTAGTCCCAATGCATTTGCACGGCTGCACCCAAGCAGCCAATCTGTCATCCGCTTCTGTTGCAAAACAAACCCAACACGATTTTAGGTTGTCATCATCCACTGCTTCCAAAGCCTGGGAGCTACCGGTCAGGGAGGTTGCTCTCTCGGGCTTCTCCTCATTAGTCGTCATCATATTTGCGTCTTATCAAAAATAAAACATGCGATAAAAACACTTCCACGCGATTCAATTCAAGTCGTTCACAACACTGGGTTGTACACAAGATTTTATGGTTTGTATTCCACGGTTAATTTATTCGCACTCTGGCTCAATTAATTTTAGTTACGACCCTCAACGGTTACAACCCACACAGCAGGACATTCAAAATTTTAATTTTATTATAACTAATCGAAGATATACTCGTCTGCAAATCACTTTTCAAATGATGCAAATGAATCAAGTGAAAGAAAGAACAAAAGTGTTGAATATTGTACTTTGACTTTGACTTTGACAAGATCTTTCCGTTATTTCTTTTTCTTTGGCCAAACCATGTGTAAGGTAAGACAGTTCTCAAGTAAAATAAAATAAAACAGGCCAATATACCTACAGTTATGGCCAACAAAGAAAAAAAAATAGTAACTGACTGCTGACTTTGACATATATATTGTGACGACATTCTCATTTCCATGAACTGTCAAAGTCACAGGTACAAAAAAGTTTTTCGGAAAGCCTTTTTTAGGGTTCCGTACCCAAAGGATAAAACGGGACCCTATTACTAAGCCTCCGCTGTCTGTCTGTCTCCAGGCTGAATTTCATAAACCGTGATAGCTATAAAACTGAAATTTTCACAAATAATGTATATCCGTTACCGCAATAACAAAAAAAACTAAAAATAAAAAAATTATGGCTCCCCATACAATAAACGTGTTTTTTGCTCAATATTAAAAACGGTAACCGGAAGACGCTAAAAATTTTCACAGAATTATTTACTTGTATATTACCTTTCAAAATAAATAATAAAATAACAAATTAAATATTAAAGGGGTGCTCCCATACAACAATCGTAATTTTTAAGCAATTTTTACTCGATCTTAATAAACAGGTAGGTATATACTTGAATATTTGTAAGAAATATTTAGAAATATAATACCTATGTATAAAAATAATTACCTAATCTTATACCATAAAAACTCACAAAATGAATATAATCCGTGCATCTACATGAAGCCTCGTGCTGGCGCCACCACCACACCGTGGCGTGGCACTCGCACCGGGCTTCGTTCATTGATTTCTCGTTATTATATAAACAGAACCAAACCTTGTAGTAAACGTGAATTTCTATTATAAATGATAGTAAGGAACCCGTCGTGCGCGAGTCCGACTCGCACTTGGCCGTTTTTTTTTCATTAGGACTAATGCTACCGAAAAAGCGCGGGAAACTTTCAACAAGGCGGGCGCGTATTTTTCTGGGAAAATATTATTTATTATTATTTGTATAAAAAGTGATCAGATAAGCTAAGTAATATTACTCTGTGTTTAAAATTAGTGTAATATTAGTTTTTAAGTGTATATAAGTAATCTAGGTAAGTTCTTTTTACATTTCTTTTCATGGAGGAGCCTCCCGACCCGGGGGACCCTGTTCCTCCGGCAGCTTGTTTTGTAACAATTAAAACAAATAATTGCGAGATGGATACGGAAATTCCAGTAGTAAAAAATAAAAAGAAAAGGAAAATTAATGAAATCCCAGATGGTAGTAGTGATTCGATAAAGGCTCCGGTTTCATCACCTAAGCCAGCTCCTGCCCCTGTTGTAAGAAGTTTGTACGTTAGTACGGACAACGGCCCCTATACAGTACACGTAATACGAGAAAACAATAATCAGAATGATGGCACAACTCTACACCCAATTACATTTGGCAGGTTTCTCCATAAACACAAAATTTCCAATGTTGTAAATGGTAGTTTAAAACGTATCGGTCGTAATAAAATAACTCTTTCATTTTTGACTTTCAAAGATGCCAACATTTTTATAACGAATCAATTCCTAGCCACCGAAAAGCTAAAGGCATTCATCCCGACATTTACAATTACCCGCATGGGCTTAGTGCGAGGAATCCCATCTGAGTGGAGCGAAGAAGAGGTGCTTGAAAGCATAAACGTTTCAATTGGATGTGGGAAAATTTTAAAAGTCAGACGCCTGAATTATAAGGTTGTTATTAATGGTGCACCAGTATGGAAGCCATCGCAGTCAGTTGTCCTGACTTTCGACGGAAAATGTCTTCCAAATCATGTATATGTCTGCTATAACTCAGTTCAAGTTGAGCTCTACACTTTTCCAACAATAATGTGTTATAACTGTTGCCACTTTGGACATACCAAAAACCAGTGTAGGTCGAAACCCCGCTGTTATAAGTGTGGTCAAGATCACTCTGGCGATTCATGCAAAACAGAAGAAGATGCTGCTACCTGTTGTCATTGCTCTGGATCTCATTTTGCATCGAACAAAGTTTGCCCGGAATTTGTTCGACAGAAAAAAATTAAGCTTTCTATGGCCGAACAATGCATTTCATATGCAGAAGCGGCGAAACTTCATGCACCCATAGGCAAGCCCTATTCTGAAGTACTGTCTTCAAGTCCTCCTATATCGAAAATTGAAAGACCAATCATGTTTACAACTCCTGGCCCACGGCCGTCTGCAGCTGGCCCCTCGCGTGGTGGGTTTGTTGTTCGTACGTCCAAGTCGGGTTCACCTGTAAGAACGAATACACAAGCCAAGGGCTACGATCGCCGAGCACATCGCGAATTAGTTAAAGATTATGATATGCTGTCTGGTATTGGTAATGGTTGCGGCCTTAATAAAGCGAATAGTAATGATCAACTTAGTATTGAAACCCTCAAACAGATAATGTCAACCCTGATAGACACTTTAAGAAAAAATAATATCATGTTACCGAACAACGTTGCCCCTCTAATTGAACAACTCAATAACGATATGAACGTCGACAATAAAACATTTCGATACAGTCCCGCTGGGCAATCTACTCACGATTGTTCAGTGGAACTGCCGAAGTGCAGAACATAAAAAAAGTGAATTGTTGTATATAATTTCAAAAATCAATCCTTCTATTATTGCTCTGTCAGAGTCATGGTTAAAACCTGGCTCTTTATTAAAAATTAAAAACTATTTTTGTCTCAATGACAATAGAATCGACAACCATGGCGGTGTCGTTCTACTCATTCATTCCACACTTTTGTTTACTGCTTTGTCTTTTCCCCCTCATGGCAATGGTTTTTCCATTGTTGGTGCTAAGATTTTAAATATAAGTTTTGTATCTATCTACATCCCTCATCCTTCTACTTCTATATTAAATGAAATCCATGAAATTCTTCAGCATATTCCGAAACCATTCTTAATTTTAGGTGATTTCAATTGTCACCATCAAGCGTGGGGCAGTTCAATCTCTAATGCATATGGCAACCAACTTATAAATATTTTTGATGACCTAAATTTATGTGTCCTTAACGATGGAACTCCTACTCGTAGGACTAAACCAGGACAAAATTTGAGTGCCGTAGATTTATCCATATCCACACCAGATGTCGCTCTGGATTTTACATGGTGCATTCGTCCTTACACTCATGGCAGCGACCACTATCCCATAGTCATTAGTTTAGCCAATAAAAATGTTCCACCACCTCCTCACCCACTTTCACCTCGTATGAAATACAGACTTGCCGATGCTGATTGGCATTCCTATAAATCAAAGCTAGAGAATATTATACCAACTCTTCCACAACCCAGTACATACACTGAAGAAATTTGTATCGAAAGTTTGTTAAGTGCAATGTCAAACATTGCTGAAGAGCTATTCCCTAAAAAGAATAGCGCACTAAATAGAAGACCTTCTCCGGCTTGGTGGGATAAAGAATGTTCAGAAGCTGTCAAAAAAAGAAAGTTGGCAGAAAAAGAGTACAATTTAAACATGACATCAGAAAATTACGACATTTTAGTTAGAACAATAGAAGAAACTAAAGAAATTCTTGTAGAAAAGCGTAAGACTGGATGGAAAAGATATTGTACCTCAATATCTCCCCACACTCCATCAACGATAGTTTGGCAAAATATCAGGAAATTCAAATCAACTTTGTCAAATCCAACATTTTCTCTTCCACAACAATTATCCTATCAATATCTTGATCATTTAGCTCCTTCATACGCTCCCCAGAAGGAATTAGTTACTGACTGGAATAGTAATACTCTTACAAGTCTTACTGGACTAAACTCACCTTTCACTTTCCAAGAGCTGAAAAGCGTTCTAATGAACACCAAAGACTCTGCTCCAGGCGAGGATGGTCTTCCTTACTCTTTTTATAAACACTTTGGAGATTCAGCTTTGTTCTATCTGTTAGACGTGATAAACACCATCATGCTATCAGGCCATATTCCAAAATCGTGGAAAGCTCAAATAGTGTTACCCATTTTAAAACCAAACAAACAGCCTTCCGATGTATCCTCGTATCGACCTATTGCATTGTCTAATGTAGTAGCCAAAATTGCAGAACATCTGGTTAAAAATAGGCTTGAATGGTACGTTGAATCAAATAATCTTTTGGCAAAATCACAGTACGGTTTTAGGAGAGGTAAGAGTTGCATGGATAGCATCAGTATATTTGTGACCGATATTCGTGTTTCTCTCACACTCAACAAACCCACGGTTGGTATATTTTTGGATATCAAATCAGCATACGACAATGTTCTCCTTACAGTTCTGAAAACTAAACTAGAAAAATTGAAAGTGCCACTGCTGCTTTCCAATTTTATCATCAACCTTCTTAGTGGCAGAACAATCCGACTCGACACATCAGACGAATGCAGAACTCTTTGGAAAGGCCTTCCACAAGGGTCTGTATTAAGCCCTCTGCTTTATAGCATATACACATATGATTTAGAATTTTGTTTACTAGATTCAGTCAAAGTTCTTCAATATGCAGACGATCTACTGTTATATTGCTCTGACAATTCAATTGAATATATGTGTACGCAATTTTCTCTATCTTTAATTAGTCTTAAATCATGGCTAGATAGGCATGGTTTAGAGTTATCTGTAGGAAAAAGCATTGCCGTTCTTTTTTCTAGATTACGTAATCCCCCTTTTCTAAACATCAAATATGATGGCAAGCTAATTCCTCAAAAAGAGGAAGCTAAATTCCTAGGTCTAGTTCTAGACTCCAAACTCTCTGGCATTCCTCATTCTGAACTAGTTACATATAGGTGTGAACAGCGTCTTAACATGTTAAGATGTCTAGCAGGAGTATGGTGGGGTGCCCATCCGTTCTCCCTTAAATTGGCATATAATGCTCTTATCCGAAGCGTTCTTGATTATGGAAGTTTCCTCCTGGAACCATGTAGAGTTTCAGTTATCAATAAATTTAATTCTATTCAGAATAAATCTCTCAGGATAATAGCTGGTGCTATGAAATCAAGCCCTATTAATGCTCTTCAAGTTGAGTGCGCAGAACCCCCTTTAAATATCCGGCGCCAATTCTTGGCGGATCGGTTCTTTTGCCGAGCCTTTCAATTTTGCAATCATCCACTAATTCATAAATTATCCCAGTTGATTTATCTTTGTTCTACTTCACCTTATTGGGTACATAAAACAGTGCCATGTCTTGTCAATAGTGCTAATAGGTTTACATCATTATCAGCTCCTACTTATCGCTCTACGAAACTCCCACTGTTTGACAATGTCCCCTACGAAGCATTGATTTTAAGCCCGGAAATACATGTAGATCTAGATATAGAAAAAGGTGACATTATTAACTCTAATAATAATTTCAATTCTATTATACATGATAACTGGGATGGCTGGCATCATATTTATTGTGACGCATCGAAACATGGTGCTAATAACACGGTAGGAGTTGGAGTGTTTCACCGGGAATTCAACATTATCCAAAAAATCAAACTACCACAAGAAACGTCTGTTTTTACTGGTGAATGCTTTGCTATATATAAAGCATTAGAATATATTTTGCTGGTAAAATTACCAAAAACATTGATTATTTCAGACTCCAAGAGCGCCTTGCAATCATTAGAAAGATTTCCTTTCAAATCAAAAGCAACTATGCCTGTAATTGTGAGTATCAGAGATATTTTGTACAGATGTCATCAAAAGAGTTATTCTGTTACGTTCCTGTGGGTACCGAGCCACAGTGGTATACAAGGAAATGAAAGAGCTGATCAAATTGCTAATGACGCTACAGGGTGTGGAGATATGTATCCATTCGTCAATTATTGCCATGATATAGCAACTTTACCTAAATTATATCTCCAGAATGCCTGGAGAGATATATGGGAGAAGTCTACAATATTAACTGGAAAACATTATCATTCTATACAAAGTCACTTGCAAATTAAACCATGGTTTTCTAAAATATTATTAGGAAAAAGGGTCACTTCATCCTTAATAAGATTACGTGTTGGACATGTTTGTAGTCCTGCACACCTTTATAAATTTAGAATTGTAGACAATCCTTCATGCGCGTGCGGTGAACCGGTTGCTGATGTCAATCATCTACTACTCGAATGCCCTCTAACTGATGTAACCAATTTTTACGAAAGCTTAATAGAACTGGAAATTCCGTTTCCAATAAATGTATCCTCCCTTTTAACATACAAAACAAAAGCAGTATATGACGCACTGTCAAAGTTAATTATAGATAACGACCTCAAATTGTAAATTTATTCCCTTCCTTTTAATGTAAATATAGTAGTTATGTGTTAAGTTAATTTGTTAGGTTGTATATATGTAAAGCTTTCTGATCACTTAAGACGTATAGTTTATTTCGCGTGCTTTTTGGGGGATATGAAGTTTCCCCGTTTTTACTTGAGAACTGGCACAATACAAAGTTATGGCCAAAAAAAAAAAAAAAAAAAAAAAAAAAAAAAAAAAAAAAAAAAAACTAATGCTACCAATATGACAGTTGACAGTGACAGTACTGACAGTTCAATGAGTGGGTTGGTTGAGGGCTCCTCGTTCGGTGTGCTAAACAATATCATTTTAATTATATTTTTTAAGAATTTTATTAGTCAGTCAGTTTGAATGAGAATTACTTTGTGTTGTATAGTGCACTGTGCTAAAGTAATATCAACCAGTTAAGATCAAAAAGCGCCAGGACATATAACTTTTCTGTGAGTACCACCTACACTTTCACAAAAAAATGTTTCATAAGATTCACGTGCACTTTCGCGTAACTTTAGATCATATATTATTGAAACTTACGAGCATGTACCCTTACTGAACTAATTTTTACGGTTATTTACACTTATCGGCATGTACATGTAAATGCGTAAGTATAATTAAAAATCCTGCACTGAAAAATTATTACCTATGTATTGTTTCGCGCTGTTTCCATTGTAAATTATTGTATGTTATTCATAGTTATGTGACTTAAGCAACAGAGGGAAAATACCTACATGATTAATTTGAACAATATTGAGGTGCCCCCTAATATTAAAGCCAAAAGATTGGGTATAGTGTCAATTAGCTTCAAAAAATATGAATGTATTCAGACATCACACAGTAAACAAACTATTTACTTAGCTTACATCATGTCAGTACTCAGTAAGTACTTCTTCTTCTTCTTATCGAATGAGTGGCCAATTCTGGTGTCGAGAGTTTTCAAACCGCCCTAAGGGCCTCTGACATGGCTTAACAACTGCCGTACTAGACCTACAATTTAACGTGTCATCCGATCCATGGAAGCACCCAAAATGGAATGCCACTTTTTGGTCACCCATCCTAGGACTTACTGTGTTGACCTTTGCTTAACATTGGTAATCACATGCGATTGCCAAGTAAGTACTTAGTATAGAGGACTTAGATTAGATATCAGAAGCTATTAAGAACTTTAGAAAGGGGATGTGACTCCAATCTCAAGTGCAAAAAGCTTTTATGCACTTAATATACCTATTACCTATCGTTTCTATGTATAATAAGTATGTAATTACAAAAGAAAAGTATATAAGTATTATATCCGTTATCTAGTACCCACGGCACAAGTGTTTGCTTAGTGTGGGGCTAGATGGCGCTGTGTGTAATGTCCCGAAATATTATTTTATTTTATTAGTTCTTGTACCCATCCACTTAATATATATAGAAGAATTGAATGTTTTTTTAGATGTTGATCATGAAATCAATTATAATTTTGATCTAGCTAGGATCTATAAATTGATTCCATTGAAACTTAACTGAGCCAAAAAAATAATTCCTCAAGATTATCAACTGCTGCTGCTGTGTTAACTCGTTGTCTTGGGCTTTTAACCCTTTTAGGGACCAACTGCAAGCATTTGGCTATATTCCGTATCTGCCTTTTATATTAACATGCTAGTGTGTCTGGAAGAGTGAAGCATTTTGAACGCAACGTGGGACATGCTACAATTTAATGTATTTTTTTATGTGGGATAAGTTTACACCTGCCTGATGTTAAGCATTGCTGCAGCCTAGGATGTGACACGCTTACCTAGAAGATGATGATATTATTTATTTATTATATGATAGTATTGATTAACTATTTGTTGAGGATTCAAAATGCCTGTTTTGTTAAAAAAAGCTCTTAAGCCAACATTTACAAACTTTCTCAATTGAGTTCTACTAATCTAATATTTTCGCAAGGTATAAACTTAGGTCCCATGGTTTAATATTGCCATACTACTTAAATATCAAATTGAATTTGCCTTCTGACCCTCTAAAGTGTCTGTAAAGTCTAATAAATGCCACAGCCCCATGTCCTTTCTTGATATTTGCCACATCAGCCCAGTATGGTGTTTCACAATGAGTTGGATATGATCCGATCCGGTCGTAGTAGAAATGGTAGAAATTAAATACAATAGTAGAAATTTTTAAAATAAGGTTTAAGGCTAATTTTACCATTTTTACTGTAGATTTCATATGAGTAATTGTATATAAAAATATATGAATATATAATGAGTGTAAATCGGGTTTCATATCATGAAAAAACAAAATTGAACTTATCATTGACAGAAACGAATCCGCTAGCTTTTGGCTCAGGGAAGTTTCCGATTTTTCTGTTGAATAAATTTGTCAAAAGAATCGAATGGAAGCATCATGATTTGGAAAAATCCTTTCCATGCTGATTGATTTCCGACTCAATCGAATCCGTATCTGACTCATTGTGAAACACACCGCAGATCCTTTCATAGCTGTCAGTTCAATACAGTGAGCTTACATATACTAGAGTAGTAATGACAACAAACGATTCTCAGAAATGCGTAACCACTTGATAGTTCAAAAGACGTAGCTTTGAAACCGATACATTATGCCAAAGTAAACTATATTTGTCTCGTTTCTTCCAGTCATTAACTAATTACCGTAGAAGTGAGACAAGACATTGCTGGCATGAAAACAGACAGAGTTGCCAGTGGCGAGAAATAATTTCCCCAAAATAAATGAACGAATAAATGTATTTAATTGCTTTGGTGTGATTAATGTTATATATTCTGAACAGAATTTGATAAAACTTTCAATCTATACTATTATAAAACTGTAAAGGAAACGTGTATGTACCTACATTGAAAATATTTAGAAAAGGCTGTAGTAAATGGATTTTGATATGAATAAAAGGCAGATTTTTATTTAAATAGCTAGTAAATAATAAAGATCTTAGATATTAACAAGTTATGTAGATAGAAATAAAAACAAAAAGTTTAATTTATTTTATTTATTCACAGATATTACTGGCACACACTTCCGTCATTCATTATTTAATTAACTAAACTCCCAAATACTGGTAACACCGATGGAAAAATTTCTTAATTATATTAATGCAAAATTATTTGAAATCAGAGGAAACAAAGTAACTTATTCCATTAAATTCTCCCATTAATGTGGGAAAACGAAACCGATTTTTTAGTGGTAACACTGAACCTAAATAACAATATTGGATGTTTCATTTTAATTATTGCGTTATTTACGTTACTACGAATGCATACACAATGAACTTACGTGTGGAAAGTAATTCCCATTAATTTGTTATGTTTTTGTGACCTTGTATCGCACTCTTTCACTATGCATTTACCCATTTTGACGATCGTTTTTGTCGCATGTCACTGTGTCCTACTCTGTTGGCGTTACACTGAGCACTGAATTGACGTTAGCTGAGCATATGACTGTGGCCATATGTGCGGTGTCAAAGCTTTGGCGCGATATCTACTAATCTAGTACTTGTACATATAATATCATTGGTCCAATACTTACCTAATTATTCATATTCTGAATCGACTTGTCACTCATTCATTCTCGGCACCAACTGTTTGGCATAGTGTGGCAAACTCTCTAGAACCAGAGAAGGCCACTCACATTCAATAAAAAGACTATTATTTGAAAAAAAATATATGAGTTTGACCCTTGTTTGTAGAGAAGATTATAGTAAAAGCGCCCGTAGTTGTCTGTGTCGTAGCTCAGCTAGTGGAGGCAATCACATGCGATTACCAATTTTAAGCAAATGTTGACGCGGTCTGTCTTTGGATGGGTGACCGAAAAGTGGCATTCCATTTTGGCCGGTTCTGTGGATCGGATGCCACGTTAAATTGTAGGTCCCGGCCGTTTGTGTAGTCTGGCAGTCGTTAAGCCATGTCAGAGGCCCTTAGGGCGGCTTGATGAACTCTCGACTACAGAGTTGGCCACTCTCATTAGATAAGATGAAAAATTTCATTCTGTCTCTCGGCATCTCAATTTTTGCTCCTCTCTGACTAAGTCCTCACAAATGACACTTGCCTTCTCTTTTTAAATTAAACTTATGTAATTAAAAGACATACAGAAGCATGTAAAACCTCCTCTTTAAGTTGGCTAAAATATACCATGCTATCAATCTGTGAATGACCCCTCGCTTAGACTCCACTGAGATACAGATACAGACCGTTAATACTTGATAGCCTTGAATAGCGAGAGGGGAGTCGCAACGTGACCGCACAATCGCACGGATATGGCGCCCACACACGGGACACTATTAGTTGCGCCACTTTTTCTCCTTTTTTTTACAAGGAATGGGTTTGCACTTGACCGTAATTCGCCTGATGGTAAGCAATCATTACGGTCTAGGATGGAACGTGCTTACCCAGTAAGAACCGATTCACTCTCGCTTTGCAGATTGCAAGGTTATATTCCGCGGGGAACTGGAAGTCAGGCAGGGAGTTCTCTCCCCTATTTTGTTGCATGTTATGAGTCAGTACTAATGTAGAAGTGATGTTTTTTAACATAAAATAGGCCAACGTTTTACTACAGCCTGCCTGATGTTAAGCACCACTGTAGTCTTAAGATGTTGCACGTTTGCCTAGGTAGGAGAAACCTATTTACTCTGGATTTGAAGACACCTGGGTTATTATTACTTAAATTGATACTCCTTTTACAAATAACGTAACTCCATTTACTAACTTAATATTTGTTAGCCTAATAGCAAGAAGGGAATCGCAACGTGACCGCACAATCGTACGGATGTGCCTCGCGTATACGGGACACTAATAGTGGCTCCATTAAAATAAAACTATACCTAAATAATAAGTAGGTATAGTAGTTATTATAGATATATTTATTTATTTTATGGCAACTACTTTGTATAAATATTATATGAATCGAAACGGTACGCTTCTAACTTTATTGTTCGTACCACAAAGTTGTGTAACTCCCTGCCTGACTCTCTGTTCCCCACGCACTATAATCCAGCGATCTTCAAAGCGAGAGTGAATCGGTTCTTATCGGGTAAGCACGCTCCATCTTAGGCCATAGCGTTCATCAGGCAAACTATCAATGGCCAAGTTCAAACCCGTACTAGTTAAAAAAATGATTGACTATGAATGGAAATATTTTCTCTTTAATATATAATAAATAAAAGTCAAACTTAAAGATATACAAATAGCATGCACAATATTGTGCATGTGGGTCATTTCTTGTTCTTGTCCATGTGGTCAGAGATCCAGCGTCTATATGTCGCAGGCATCTGGTTGAATCTGCTATTCGATTGAATGACTAGCGCGTGACTATCGCGTTCATTGAACGACGACATTCTATTGAGTGACTAAAGGACAACTCGTGAAGTCGTTGAATGTAACGTCCAACGTCTTGCCTGAACGTCATTTAGTGAAGTCGTTGAATGTAATATAGCCGACTTTGTAATGTTTGGTTAGGTTAGGTTAAACATTAATAATCAGCTTACCTTGATTTTGTTATTCGTCACTATTTTATAACAAACAACGCACTTTATAGCAAACTTAATCGAAAATATTTGTCGTCATTCAATGAACGCGCTAGTCATTCAATCACTTGACTGATTTTATGTCCGCTCTGTTCAAAGAGCTATGTTATAATACGCTAATTAGTTGGACGTTTAGTGACGATAGTTCAATCAACGTTCGGCCGTAGTCATTCAATAGAATGGCGTCGTTCAATGAACGCGCTAGTCATTCAATCGAATAGCAAATCCAACCAGATGCCTGTGACATATACCTACAGTGGACTCCGAAAGTCGTCAGACATAGCCATGAGAGTTTTGTTGTTGGAACGAAGCATTCTCCGCCAAATATAAATAAGCCAAGACATTTCACTCAGCGCTATCTAGTCCCATGCTATGCAAACGTTTATTTCATGTTTTATACGGGGTTGGGTTCGGAGCTAATGAAACTCCACTACCGACTAAAACCTACCACGATGTCCCTTCGTCTTGGATAAGGCTGGATAACCTGCCTAAGACATAACTACTCGCATAAACTTGTAAGTGGATTCATATAAAAAGTCTTCCGTCTGTGTCATCCTTATGTACGATACTCACCTCCATGCTGCTCTACCTCAAATCCGCAACGGAACTATGTAGCCGCTGCCAACCTCGACCAACCAGTCAGTACGACTCCGCGGCGCGACAGCAGCGCACGTGTTCCCGCGCAAAATTGAATTTGGAATCGCTGTGTTGTGAACTTTCTCTCGACCCAAAGAGGTTGCATCATAAGTTTGTATGCCGCGACGGCTGTCACGTGGTAAATAAATAACAGTTTTGCAATATTTTGCACTTCTCTTTTGCATCCTGCTTGGTTGGAATGAGAATGACTTTGTGTTTTTACGGTTGGATGTTTTTATTGTTGGATGTTTGTTATACTAACGTCTAATTAATTTAATAACATTATTATTAAACATAATTTAACAAACAAACTTTTGGCATATGTGTCGGTTTTATATCTAAAAGCAATATGTTCTAGATTACCTAAGTTAATGCCTAATCACACTTTTCTTCATCAGTTAAGTATATCAAATGAGAGTGGATAAACCTGATCGAGAGTTTTTCAAGTCGCCCTTAGGGTCTTTAACATAGGTTGACTACTGTTTTACTACAAAAAATCTTCTTTTCCTTAAATCAAATACCTTATGTAAGTATATTAATTACATATTTAACACCTTACCTATATACTTATTCCTATCAATGATGCATTAACTTGAGTATGTAGTTACATATATTGTTAAGTATATACTCAATTATGTACTTACTTGATTATTTCTCAACATTTTCCTGTTTCCGTCATTATTTAGTATTACGGGTAAACAAGCGGATTCCTAGAATACTAACCTAGGTTTATCTTAGGTCATACGCTAAGCACTGATTTGCCATTATTAAGCTAGATGACCAAACTGAATAGGTATAAGAAAACCAAACCAAACCAGCCAAAGGTTGCCTGGAAGAAATCGCTTTCAGCGATAAGGCCGCCGATGGTGGCACTAGTTAAGATAATAATTTGTTGTATGTACTGTTCATTTTTTATGTGTCAACAATAAAGAGTTTATCTATCTATAAGAAAGCCATTTTGCAAAATATATTAATACTAACGAGATAAAAAACCTGTGTGTTATTGCAGTTCCTAATCTAACTCTATAATAAATCTAATTAACAAATGGCTAATTAATAAATGTATGGCATGCAGTTTGAGTATGAAGAAGGAAAAAACATAAGTACTTACAAATTTACATAGAAAAAGTAGAAGGCCCTTAGAGCGGTTAGAAAACTCTGACACCGGAATTGGCCACTCTCAAACGTACTTATTTAGATAGGGAATATATACTTATATGCTTTATTAGAACACCAGCACAATTCTGAAATTTACATGCAATATTAAATTTAAACAGTGTCCAAACTGGTGGCCTTATCGCTAAAAGCTATCTCTTCCAAGTATATATTTAGGTATCAATATACAATAACAACACACATAGTATCAATTAAGTATATTATGTACATAATTCCACACTCACAAACCTTTATAATATTACTGTAATTACATAGTTTTACCAAGAAATACCTAATTAACTTCTTGATGCATATTTATGCATTCATACCGAGCTTGTATGTGACTACATATGTACATAACAACACTACCTACCTATTTAAATAAAATGTCCTTGCCAAGTCACAGTTCAATACTCGAGTTTATTAAAATGCATACCTTTAGCTTGTTGAGGTTTAAGTATACCTGGCCATACTCATCATCATCTTCAGCCCTCCTCGACCCACTGCTGGGTATAGGCCTCTTCCTCAGGTGCCGTTGTTGTCGGTCTTGAGCTTTTCTTATCAATAGTAGTTACCTAAATTCTACGAATAATCGAGACTTTACAATTGTAACAGCTAGCAAATCTCGCGTCGAAAACGCTTCGGCCATAGCCATAGTCATCATCATCTTCAGCCCTCTTCGACCCACTGCTGGGTATAGGCCTCTTCCTCAGGTGCCGTTGTTGTCGGTCTTGTGCTTTTCTTATCAATAGTAGTTACCTAAATCCTAAGAATATTTGGTAACTATAAAATTGTAACTCCTAGCAAATCTCGCGTCGAAAATGCTTCTTAATTTTATCTCTCCCACACACCATTCGCACACAAAGGTTGCACGTGATTGGTCACAATGATGCCTATACATGAACATGATTATATGTAAAGAAATTGACGTATTTATGAATAAATGAATATTATGATTATGATTATGATTATATGCTATATAATGATGCCTGATAAAATAGCCTATGCTGGTTTAGTTACGCCATTTCTATTCAAATCATATGGATTACTTTTTTTCAGGTAAGCATCTTATGCTTATTTGCACAACGATTCATCAGCTACATATTGGTTAAATATGTTTAAGTGGTGTTGTGTAGTTATAAATAAGTAATATGTATAGTCAAATTCAAATCTTTACTTAATTCCTGGCAAACCTTTTAATAGTTACTTAATCTAAATATATAAAATTCAAAGGTGACTGACTGACTGACCGAATAGTGATCTATCAACGCACAGCCCAAACTACTGGATGGATTGGGCAGAAATTTGGAATGAAGGTAGATGTTATGACGTAGGCATCCGCTAAGATAGGATTTTTGGAAATACCACTTATAAAGGGGTGAAATAGGGGAAGCAAGTTTTACTTCTTAATGCGAGCGATGCCGCGAGCACCCACTAGTTCCTAATAAAAACCCAATTTTACTGTTTTCAAGAAGAAATAACAAACACACACACACACACACACACACATATCCAAATAATCACAAGCTTTCGCCTTTATAATCTTAGTGTAATATATTATTTACTTTCCAAGTAAGAATATAACAGTAATTGTAGCTATGTAGGTATATGATACTTAACTCATTCAAAACTGAAACAGCGTAAAATGTGTGGTGACGAAATTAGCATGAAAATTCAGGTTATTCAAACAGATAAACAAGAGATTTATCTTAGACTAGTGGGTGCTCGCGGCTTCGCTCGCATTAAGAAGTAAAACTTGCATCCCCTATTTCACCCCTTTAAAAGTGACTTTTCCAAAAATCATTTCTTAGCGGATGCCTACGTCATAACATCTACCCTAATTCCAAATTTCATCCCAATCCGTCCAGTGGTTTGGGCTGTGCGTTGATAGATCACTATATGAGTCAGTCAGTCAATCAGCAGTCACCTTTGAGTTCTATATATATCTTAGACAATACTTGTGTGTGTACCTAATCTTATCGGTTTTATCTTAAAGTGTTATACTATATGAAAACTACACGTGTGGTTTCTTTTTTTTATAGGTCACTATTGATCTTTCTCGTATTTTTATCAGTTTTGGAGTTTTAAACTCTTCTGAAGTTCCGACAGATCTCAACAATAAGTAGAGATCTCTTTGCTCGTTGGATCGTTTTCCTCATTGATGAGGATCTCTACTCCCCTAAATCTATCTCTTCGAGTCGAATCTACCTAATTACTGAGGGTCGTGACTACCTATATTTATTTATTAGAAAGATGGACAGTATTTACACATATACAAAACATTATTAAACATACAGAAGAGAAGAAAAAAAACTCAAAAAGAGTGAGTACCTTGCTGAATTACGAGTAATTCTTTAGGGAAGTTCTCTTATATTGCGGTCCTCAAACATTTCGGTTTCCTCGCGATGTTTTCCTTCACAGTTGTAAACCGAGCCACACTCACTTTTGCTTAACTCCTTTGAAATACTTGATTATTAATTAACAAGTTCCTGCGACTTCACTCTAAATCTTTCTTATGATTCTTAGGAATAAAGCTATAAATAATATCTGCTTTAACTCCAATAGTCACTCTTTGAACCTTCTTCTTATCGAATGAGAGTGGCCAACTCTGGTGTCGAGAGTTTTCAAACCGCCCTACGGACCTCTGACATGGCTTAACGACTGCTGTACTAGACAAACAGCCGGGATCTACAATTTAACGTGTCATCCGACCCACGGAAGCGCCCAAAAATGGAATGCTACTCTTCGGTCACCGATCCAAGGACTGACCGCCTCGACCTTTGCTTAACATTGGTAATCGCATGCGATTGCCTCCGCCAGAACCTTATACTTCTATTTTATTATGCCAAAAATCGATGTGGCGTGAAATAAGAATAAACACACCAATAAACTCACTTTCACTTTTATAAAAATGCAAACACATTCCACATCCTCATAAACAACAAATCGTGTTGTAAATTATAAATGCAAACCTTTTTTGAAACGTGCAGTTTTTCTGCAATACATCGAAATTTATTATAACAATCGGAAACGTATCATCATTAAACCTATTTCAATTTACACAGTTCAATAACGATTAATATTATTAAATAAATAAATAAATATTTCAGGACATATCACACAGCGCCATCTAGCCCCATACTAAGCTTACGCTTGTATCATGGGTACTAGATAACGGATATAATACATTATATACTTTTTCTTTTGTAAATACATACTTATTATACATAGAAACGACCAGACTTAACACAAGTAATTACAAATTTTAATATTCATAATTACTTGTGCCATGCGGGAATCGAACCCGCACCCCTAGATTAGAAGGCAGAGCCACTACCATACTAAGCTAACGGAGCAGTCAAATTTCTTTATTAGATCGATTATTTATTTATTACTAGTGGCTTGCCCCGGTTGCGCTCGCTTTGATTCGTGATGAAAAAAAAATCCTAAGTATATAAATTTAAGGTACACGTAAACGAACCACCATACTATAAAATCACGACAATCCGTCGCTTCGGCGTGAAAGGAGAACACACATACCAATAAATTACGCTTATTTCGTGAAAAATTAATTTCAGGATCGTGTTACCCCCATACTAACAAAATCTCGACAACCCATCGCTTCCTTGCGACTTGAAAAAAACCTACTAACCAACAAATACTCCTATCGCTTCAATATATAATAGTACTAGCTTTACCCCGCGGCTTCGCACGCGTTATTTTACATAATATGAACCTTCTTCTTGAATCACTATCTAGTTAAAAAAGCTGCATCAAAATCCATTGTTTAGTTTTAAAGATCTAAGCATACTTACATAGAGACAGACGATTATGCTTTATAGGTACCTACCTACTGTTGATATTATTTAAGACAATACAACAATAGCAAATTGAACTCGGCTTAAGGGTCTATTGTTCGTAATTATGAAGCAGGTGTCTGTTTGTTTGTTTTGCTGTTACATATGAACTTAGTTTGGCTCATCGTTTACTTAGACATTTAAATACCATTAGGATAGCTACTAGAATAGAGCTATTTGGATAAAGGTATGATTGATCTTTAGCACCGAAGGGAAGAGGCTTATACTCAGCAGTGGGTTGATAAGGTTTGATGGTGATTAACTATGATAGCTTAGGAATTAATTTCCATACAGATCTCTGTAAATATAATAATCCAGGTTTCAAATCCAATGAACATGTACAGGTTCCTAAATAAGTTTCTTAGAGGCTAACGTCCTAAATCTGACACTACATTGGACATGATTGTAGTTAAATCATTGGACATGGTTAAAAATCAACATAAAAAAAATACATTAGCATTTTATTTAGGAAACTGCATAAATGTTTCTTGCCTTGTAGTTTGCACCATTTCTCCTGCTTCTTCTTCTTATCGAATGAGAGTGGCCTACTCTGGTGTCGAGAGTTTTCAAAGCGCCCTGAGGGCCTCTGTCATGGCTTAACGACTGTTGCACCACACAAACAGCCGGGACATACAATAGAAAAACAATTGAAATAATCTGACATGCTCCATCTTGCCAAAAACTGACTTCAGACTTAACATAATCGATTGGTTAAAATACAAAACTAACATTATGCCAAACTCAATACCTAACCTCTTTGGTATCCATTTACAGGTGTGTATTGTATAGAACCTCAATTACATTTGATGGTCAATCCGGTGGCGTAATAGCACTAGAAGCCTTGAGGTATCAAACTATCAAGTGTTTATGATGATTATGAATTGTCTGTGAAACTGTTCTGTGTTCTTACTGTAATAGGTCTTCTTATCGTAGGTATGAGTGGGTAATGTAGTGTTGAGGGTTTATGAACCGCCCATAGGTTCTCTGACATTGACATCGCTTAACGACTACGTGCATGTGACAGAAAGTTGGGACTGAATAAATAAATGTGTATTTGACTTTTCACAAATTATTTTTAGCTTTAGTTTTATTTAACTGACATGTACATATATAATCATATATTATACATTACATAGCCAACTTGTTAACTTGTCCGATTCTGAAATGATACTTAAAAGTTGCTCATCGCATTCAAATAGATATATGTATACCTACTATACTATTTATCATCTACACATAATTTTATAACACCATTTGCGTTACTAACTTCCGTTACAATACCTTATATTTTACAAACTTATATGAAGACTTTTTTAGACAGAAATATATTAAATACACATTAAAATTAGTTACCTGTATCAAAAGTCCTCGTTTTTTAAAGAGTTCATTGTTATTATTCTGCAAAATGAAAACACGTACCGCGTTCGCCTCGAACGAATTTACCTGACCTTGGCAAAGTCTCGAAATATTTTGGACCGTTCACATTTTGCTTTTTTACAATTTTTTACGACTCGTATTGCTTGCATTGCATGTAATTTTCATCCGACTTCCAAAACAGGGAGGCTAGCGTTCCTATTCCTTTTGTACCGCTCACATTTTGTAATTTATTTATTGTTTGCATTGCGTGTATATAAAGTGTATACTTACAATTTTCAACAAAACCAATCGGCTATAAATTGTTGTATTTATTTAGTTTGGCACCAAAGATGTATATCTATGAATCAGCCCTTGAAGTGAGGAGGAATATAGACACAATAGATACACTTAAAAGCCGTCGATATAAAACTAAACTGTTTCATCCTCGTTGTAGAACAGCAAAATACGAAAACAGTACATTTGTAATGCAACTGAAAGTCTACAATAACTTACCAGACTTCATTAAGAAATCTAATAGTATTGTAACATTTAAATATAGACTAAAAATATTTTTGATCGAGATGGCATACTATAAGATATCTGACTACCTAATGGATAAGGAATGTAAAAATTATAAAATAAAGGACATACAGGAATGAATATGTACATAATAATATTTTTAAAATGATGTAAATCTTTAGTAGTTGCACACCGAAAGGTAGACTTGTGGAGAACTATTTACTAATATATTTATATTTTATACCATCTGTCTGTACCCATAAGTGCAATAAATGATTTTGATTTGATTTGAAGATTTGTGGCATTATCATCAATCATTTAAAGCTCACAGCTGAACACAAGCCTCCGCCCGTTTACATCAAACGAAAAGTTACATTCATTAAACTTACCTAGATAATTGAAATCCCTTTTATTTATAGGTCCAAAAAAATATACAAAGATTATACGTGTTTTTAAATCTAGCTGTTAAAATCCTTATAGTTTTCTAGGTATTAAAAATTATGAGGTTAAATTTAAAGATCCTACATGACTAAGGAAAACTGTGCATAATACAAACAAAAGCAACTTAGCATGACTACTGCAATAACAAATATTAATTAAACTAGTGGTTTCCCGTGGCTTCGCTCGCGTTGTTTCAGGATAAAAATTAGCCAATGACACTCCTAAGACCTCATACTACCTATGTACATACCAAAAATCTTGATGATCCGTTCAGCCGTTTTTGCGTTATGAGCGTTTAAATAAACAGAGACACAGATAAACAGACAAAAAATTAAAACTTCTGAAATGTGTTTTATTATCAATTTAAAGTATACCTGATTTTGTCCTTCTTCTTTAATATATACGTACATATATGTAGATATTCCATAGTTGATAAAAATATGATATATACTACTGCAAAATTTGAAGCCATGTCATCATTTATTTTTTTCATTAATTTGTGATGACTGTCTGATATTTACCAGATTTCATTTATAGCCAACGATAATAATAATTGTTGCTGGGTAAATAAATAAATTATGTTGTAGCTATCTAGTCTATCTTTATATCAAAGTTTATGATCTATGTACATTGTTTCTATAATTTATGGTATGAGATAATATTGTAAGTGTAACCGATTTATTGTTTTCAATGTGCTTTATGATATAATAAAATACTGTATTTCCGATGGCGCATTAAATTAATTATTCAAACTTAAGAGTTTTGATAAAATCCTTTTTTTTATTGACTGCAAATAACTATTAAATAAATTGCTAAAATGTCTACATACGAGTGATATAAGAATTAAATATTGTCTTCACGTATTTTATTAGAATTCTTATACCTATATATGTGAATGATATTCGGTAACTGTTTATTGTAGGTACCAGTATAACAAATATTTTTCTTTTAAAAAAAGATGTTCTCAAACCTTTAAAAAAATAAATTCAGGCAAACATATTAAGTATTACTTATGTGAAATTAAATCGAAAAGCCGTCCCGATCACATTATAATATGAATCGTGACACCTTTAAATTATAAAGTCAATGCATCTACGTCACAGAGTATCAAGGTTAAATTCAACCTTTCGGAATACAGGGTTACTAAGAAATAATCCTCATCAACATCATCATCATCATCTAAAGCCTTCTCTATTCCACTGCTGGGCATAATTTCTTTGTATTATGCCAGCTGCGTCGATCATGTGCAAACCTTTTCCATAGAAGACCCGCGATGTAAATCTTTTTTTTATTTACATGATATAGGCTTACGCTTGACTACAACTTGCCTGATGTTAAGCAACGTTATAGTCTACGATCTAGCGCGCTTGCCTAGAAGAAACCGGTTTACTCTCGACTTGAAGATTGACAAATTATAGTTCAAGGGGAATAGAGATTCGGGCAAAGAGTTCCACAGTTGGGCTGTTCGCACGATGAAAGTCGAGGCAAAACGCTTGGTGCGAGTCTTCAAAAATCATTAAATCATAATCTAACTACATATAAAAAAGTCTTACCAAAGGTGACTGAATGACTGACTGACATAGTGATCAATGCACAGCCCAAACCACTGAACGGATCGGACTGAAATTTGACATGCAGGTAGAATGACCTAGATCTAGATGTTATGACGTAAGCATCCGCTAAGAAAGGATTTTTGGAAATGCTACTTTTAAAGGAGTGAAATACGGGATGCAAGTTTTACTTCTTATTGTGGGCGAAGTCGCGAACACCCACTAGTACTTAATTGAAATGGTCATACCATTTTATTTACAGCGGAAATGTGTTTCACTCTAGTTAATCCCGAACCTAAGTTACGTAAAAAACCATTTAATTTTTACGTTTTTTTGTATTTTTTTAATTAATATACTTTTGTTCTAAATATCTATTATTTTTTACGCTACTCCCATAGTCTCCCATATACATTATGTTTTTTTTATTTAACCCTGTATAATATCGCCGCGCTGTTTTTCCTTCCCACCGGGAATGTATAATATTGCCAAGGTTTTGTTTTGTTACCCTCATTTCAATTGAAAATTTGGTCCCGGCGACTATTTTTACCGTTATTCATATTGCAGCAATCGGCCCGTAGAACGGTTGACTGGGAATGCATTTATCGAGGCTAAATATATTCTGATCTGATATGCATTTATGCATGTTATATGTTGATGCTGTAGATTTAGATGGGTGACCTAACCAGTGACCGCTATACCTATTATAATCTATAACACTGGCTGTTTGCCATAGTACGGCAGTCGTTATGCCATGTCAAAGTCTCTTTGAAAGAAAAAAAAAAATTTGAGAACTCTGACATAAGAGTAAGCTACTCTCATCATCATCATCATCATCGGGCGCCATCTTCATATTGAAGTTCGGAGGTCAGTTGGCAAAATTTTGTGCGATCCCATGCTGCTTCTTTTAGATGCGGGTAGCTTAGCTTTGTCCATATCTTGATGCCGTCTAGCCATTTCATTCTTTGACGGCCAGGGATTATTTTTCCCGGAATCTTGCCTTCGAGGATCAACCTTCTATTCTACTCTCATAAGAACTAACTATATTTTTACTTTACTTTTTTTTAACAAAAACGGATTTACTTATAGCCAAAATTGCCTGATAGTAAGCAGTAATTATGGTCTAAGATGGAGAGCGCTTGCTTAGCATGGAGCTAGATGGCGCTGAGTGAAATATTCCGTAATGTTAAAATGATTTTTTTTATAAGGAAAGTCGACTCGCATTACTATTTCAATCAGTAACAAGGATTGCTTAAGATAAGATTAATGAATCATGCAGATTGTTATCTCAATCACATGGCACATGTACTGTAATAATAATTATTATTAATTAATATACTGTAGGTCGTATAGGATTATAGACGTCGTAAGACTAGAGAAAAATAGACAGACATAATACTATTGTTAAAAACATAACATTTGAATGTATTTGTCACTGTCATTGACATTTCTAAATAACATATATATTCTGTGTGTACACTCTGATACAAAAATAACCTCTACGACAGCTGTGTAAAAATAATAAAAATCTAAATAAATTAACTAAATCCTTAAAAGAATATTTTATTTATGGGCGTGTACGCCCATAAATTGGTGCCGAAACTCGCGTATACGGAAATATTTCCGTCGAGAACACAACAAAATAAATAGTAATGCCACCTGTCGTCGACAATGAGGTCAAGCGGCTCCGCGCCGCCATCGGAATATTTAAAGGGCAGATAACAAGAGGAATCAAATTCCTGCAAGAACAAAAAGATCAAGTTTTACTGGATTCCGAAGCAATTGTGCTTCGGATAAAATTATTACAAGATGCCCTAATCCAGTACAGAAGCAACCACTTAGAGCTGAAAATCTTGATAGACGAGTGTGATGACGATGCACTCGCGGAAGACGACGTTGAGGAATCCTGTCTACAAACTATTTCAAGTCTACAAAAGGTCATGACCGCATCTGCGTCGATGCCAAGTTCACCGCGGATGACGGACGAGAAACCAGACGCAGCGATGTCTACAATGACCAGGAAGCTGCCGCAGTTCGACATACCTACGTTTAGCGGTGAAAGTGCGATAGAATACCGCGCGTTTATCGACATGTTCGTCGCCGTCATAGGGAGTGAAGAAACGCTAGCTCCAGTCCAGAAGCTATTCTACCTGCGGAAATATTTAAAAGGTGACGCGCTGACCCTCATTATAGGCTTGCCATTAATTAATAGCTCATATGATCAGGCAATTGAATTACTAAGGAAGCGTTATGATAACAGAACCATCATAATCACACACCACATAAATAGTTTAATAGATATAGAAAAAATCTCAAGAGGTACTGCTCAAAACTTGCGACGGTTAGTGTCTCAAGCCAGGCAGCAACTAGGTGCGCTTAAAGGTTTGGGTCAAAAGGTGGAACATTGGGACGTGGTAATTGTGACTCTGCTTATCAGGAAATTAGATGCCTTCTCCTGCCGAGCTTACTTCACTGAAAGAGATCATGAAAGGTTGCCTAGCCTCAGCGACTTTTTTGAGTTTGTGGAGAAGAGGGCTCTAAGCTTCGAGGAGAGCCAGCAAGCAGAATGTAAGTACAAACCAATTGTTTCTAACCAACTTAGCGAATCCCTTGTAGCTTTTCAATCTAAAAGTACGAACATGTGTTGCATTTATTGCCAAAGTGATCATAAATTGTTTCAATGCAAGAAATTTCAAGTTTTAAGTGTCAAGGATAGGGTTGCCTTTGTCGACAAAAATAAATTATGTAAAATATGCCTCAATCCACACACTAACAAGTGCAAATTCTTTTTTAAATGTGGCATATGCAAAAGCAAATCTCACAGCACTGTTTTACATGAACAAATTGAAACGGTGACCTGTCAAAACAGTATAGTTCTCTGCGATGAAAATACAGAGACTGTAGCTTGCCAAAGTAGCATGTCTACCAATGAAGTTTTACTTCCAACCATTAAGGTCAAGATTGAGGCAAAAGACGGCTCCCAAATTATTGCCAAGGGTCTTCTAGACTGTGGGAGTCAGCCTAATGTAATCACCTCCAAACTAATGTGCCAATTAAAAGCTGACACATTCAATCATGAGGTCAAAATTGCAGCCTTAGGTCAAAAAGGCAAACCTGCCACCAAGGCTGCCAATATATCGCTCAAGTCAGTACATAGCGATTATAATTATAATGCATTATTTTCTGTGGTTGACAATATCACTTCCTTTCTTCCACAGAACAAGATTGATGTTTCTAGTGTTGTGTTACCAGACAACATACTACTAGCCGACGATGAATTCAATAAACCTAGTGAAATTTCATTCCTGCTCAATGCCAAGGCATGTTTCAAGCTTATTGAAGCACACAAAATTGAACTGCCCAACTCCCCTAGCTGTGAGTTGATTTTGCTAGCAACCAAATTCGGTTATGTTGTCTCTGGTGACATAATACAGGATACAGACAATGTTTGTCTGTCAAGTGTATGTTTGCATGCTGCTGTAGACCAAGGTGAGGGTGTAGATCTCCTCCTGCAAAAATTTTGGGACGAACAACACATTCCTGAAATTAATATGGAGGAAACAGCAAAGCCTGATGTGTGTGAAGCCGGATTCCAAAGTTCGGTACAAATAATCAATAATCGTTTTCAAGTGAAAATGCCACTGAAGGTTCCGGTCAATGACCTACACCTGGGTGAATCTTTTAACACAGCATTGCAACGACTTAATCATTTAAATAAAAGGTTTTCAAAAGACCCCCAACTCAAAGAGACTTATTCCAATTTTATTAAAGAATACATTGACCTTGGCCATGCTCAGGTCATTGACCTGTCAGCTGTAGTACAAAACAATTTGTTTGATATACTGATGCTGTTCCGCTCATATGAGTTTGTAGCACTCTGTGATATTCGCCAAATGTACAGACAAATTAGAACAGATCCCTCACAAAATCACTTGCAAAATATCCTTTGGAGAAATAATATTAATGAACCATTAACATGTTTACAGTTGCTGACCGTCACATACGGCGTCAAGAGCTCAAGCTTTCTAGCGACACGATGCCTCATAGAGCTGGCATTGAGGTATGAAAACAGCCATCCCCTTGCAGCTGAAGTTCTGAAAAAGAACACCTACATTGATGACTGTCTCTTTGGGGCCTCCGGTGTCTCTCAACTGACTGAGGTATGTGACCAATTAATAAACTTGCTGAAGCTAGGCAGCTTTGAACTTCATAAATGGAGCTCCAACAGTCAACAGGTACTATCCAATGTTCCACCTGAGAAACAAGCCATAGTCAAGTCTCATGAGTTCAATAATAATTCTGTGCTAAAAGCCTTAGGGCTATTTTTAGACATACAAAATGATAATTTTAAAATTTGCAAACCGTCAGGGAACATTCCTTCAGAATGGACCAAGCGAACTGTCTTGAGTTGCATAGGAGCATTTTATGACCCCTTGGGATTAGCCGGCCCTATTGTTACTCGGGCCAAAGAATTTATGCAAAAATTATGGAGAAACAACTTAGATTGGGATTCGTCCCTCTGTGGTGAACTATTGTCTGAATGGAACAATTTCTTTTGTGACCTAATGAATATGCAGCCAATAATTGTAAACAGGAATTTAAAAATCTGTAAGGCTGATTATGTTGACTTGATTGGATACTGTGATGCCTCTGCTATAGCATATGGTTGCTGCATTTACATCCGTGCTATTCATGGAAATGATGTACATGTCTCGTTGCTTTGCAGCAAGTCAAGGATTGCTCCAGTATCCAAGCAGTTAACCATACCCAGGCTTGAATTGAACGGCGCTTTACTTTTGTCAAAGTTATTTCAAAAAGTGATGTCCATATTCTCAAATGTAAATTTCAGACATAAATACCTATTCACTGACTCACAGATAGTGTTATATTGGCTCTGTTCAAGTAAGAAAAATATTACATATATTCAAAACAGAGTCAATATCATAAATTCATTGAAAGATGATTGTAAATGGTTTCATGTCAAGAGCCAAAATAATGCATCTGATGTATTATCAAGGGGAATTAACTTCACTATCCACACAACTAGCTTCTTGTGAAGTTTGGTGGAAAGGACCACCAGAGATTCAAAATGTAAATTATGTACCTAAAGAGTTCATTGTCACAAAGGTCATTGACCCTGAACCTCATGTACAAATAATCAGTTGTAATATACAACAAGGGGAAATATTACCCATTTCAAAAATGTCTTCACTGTTGAAACTGCAAAGAGTATTTGCATATGTTTTAAGATTTGTAAAAATAAGTTTATTCAATGAAAATAAATTCATTCATTGAAATAAATAATTGTAGTAATAATATTCATAACTTCATTGAAAGATGATTGTAAATGGCTCCCATCGAAGAGCCATCAATAAGGTAGCTGTGCTGCCTATTTATGAGGTTCAATAATTATAATTGTATAATATAAATGTAAAGTTTATCAATAATGTTGTTATCTCACCATATTTCTAATACATTTAAAGTTTACATTTACAAATGTTTAAAACCGCTTAAGTTTACAGTACATTTTAAGTTTGTAATTGCAATTTAATTTTATTATAGAACTTACTTATTACAATACATAATTTAATAGCATTCTTCACTGTTTGTTAACTATTTATTTGCCTTTCATTACTTACCTATTTGATTCAAATTAAAATTATTGATATTTGATTGTATAGCTTTCTAAGGCAAATAATTACAAGTAATTTTAAAAAAAGGGGACCCTCAGTTTTCAGTCTGTTATAAACAATTTTTTAGAGTTTTTTGTAAAATGTATGTTAGCTATTTCGGTCAATAATTCACATTGTTAAATTTTGTTTATTTTAATTTCTGTAACATATAATAGGCAACTTAAGATTATATAGCTTTTTCAAAATTTTGTGGCCCCGCCAGTTTATGTTAAAAACATAACATTTGAATGTATTTGTCACTGTCATTGACATTTCTAAATAACATATATATTCTGTGTGTACACTCTGATACAAAAATAACCTCTACGACAGCTGTGTAAAAATAATAAAAATCTAAATAAATTAACTAAATCCTTAAAAGAATATTTTATTTATGGGCGACACGCCCAACTATCAAAATTTGGAAGCCACTTTTGGATCGAGATAAGTATTCTTTCCTTTCGCTAGTAGCATCAGAGTATCACAGATTTATTGGTGATGTAATTTAAACAAATTAAAGGCTTTATTGAGGCGTACCGTGATTAATTGATCTTTGTCCCCAATTCTCGAGTAACTTACGTAATTATTTAGCATTCACAAAAAAAGAGGTTTATTGTTTTTAAGTGTTAAGCAAAACTTATGGTTGTAAGTGGAGTAGATGTTCTCATGATAACTTAAAATAATTAATCATATGGCTTTTTGAAAGACTTTCTAACTGCCCTCTTTTATGTTGTAGTTGTTAGAAGTAGTATGTTTAGTTTTTCTTCCCTTGCGTATGTATTATTATTGTAAACAAAATTATCTGTTTTATCGTATACCTGAGAGGGTTAAAAAGTTGTAATCCTTAGTAACTAGTAGTCCTAGTAGTGGATAAACAGACCAAAATTATCCCAATCTACATGTATACATATATACGTACAATTAAATGCTTTCTTATCCATTCGGGGCTTCTTTTCGTCCTAAATTACATTACACATTTTGTTATTAGTGTGAGACCTAACTATATTGTCTGTAAAAAAGTTACCGCTGAATATAATACAATGCGATATCTCCAGATTATCAGCATCATCTCATGATGAAATACATGATGTATATTTTCATTTCTTTCTATTTACTTCGCTCTGTTAACTACCTAATCCGTGGCGCCCGCTGATTATAAGATAATCTTATTAACAAGATAGGGTAATTAAAATTTAAAAGCTATAATACACCGTTATCTACGTTTTATCTGTACGTGACCGAAATCACGAGATTTGGCCTATTGGAATTCTTGAGCAAAGTTGATGAGCAAGAATGGATACTTATTCAATTTACATTGAAAACTAAAGTCAATTTCAACCTTATATTGTTTAATATAAGATCTATATTCGTAGGAGTGAGATAGCAGATAATGATACGTCAAATTGTTACGTAGTGTTACGTATTGTAGACTTTTGTCGTCAGTCATCGCAAGGCCTTGGTGGCGAGTGCACGTTTAAAAATGTGTTGTGCAATTTGATAGTTTAAAAGTACACTTGGTACCGGATTTTCACTCAACTTTAGGTACTACATTTTACGAGATTTTTGTTTTTGGTGAGTTAATACTTTATTAGTTTGCGAGTTTGCCAAGCGTATTTGTGATTTTTAGGATTGTTGGTAAATAAGTTTGCAAATCGTGATTGTTGTTGTGTAATAAACGATGGGTTATCTTGGAATTGTATTCCACCTACTGGCTCTTCAGAATGCAGGCTTGTGTGTAAGATTCCATATCTTTGAAGACAAATAGCGGTACCCGTATAAGATGGGTTTCTTAGCCATGTGCTTTGATATTAGGTATCTTTTCTCAGAAATGTGTTATGTTAAGTTCAGATACAAACGATAGGCATATTTGTTTTAACTGTTAAAAAGTTCAAGTACATACCTTACCTCTAACTATGTATCTGCCGAAGAGAGCTCCCCAGGGGAGTCACAGTCCTCAGGAATGAGGAATATAACTCAAGGCTGTACTCAAAAATATAGATGAGAAAGTCGTTCATGGCTAATAAAGATATATAGATAAAACTCTTTAGTGCTAAACACACATACAAAAAAAAAGACAAACAGAAACACAAAAGACTAAAAAAATAGTGCCACAACTGGCGGCCTTATCGCTAACAGCGATTTCTTCCGGGCAAAAAGCTACGTGATAAAGTGCATGAATCCTTCTATTCCTGACTTGCTCTTGATCAATTTTATATTATTAATAGGATAATTTTCACTGAATGACAACTAATTCCACAAACTTATTTTCCAACTAGTGAATTAGGGAAAACAGTAACTTTTAAGAATTTCCTTATACCTACACGCACAACGTGTATTCTGTATACCTATTTCCATGTGTAACAATTTATTACAAGTTAACTTCAATAACCTTCCTTTTACTCAGATTTTATCCCAAGTAGTCAACAAAATATACTATACAATATACCTACGCACCCAATTGATAACCCCTACTGTTTTCAAGTTGGTTAAATATTTGGAAAACCGCGAAATAAGCAAGCGTAGTCGATAAAAACGTGTAGTTAAGTACTTATAATAGTACTTGTGGTAAATGCCAAGCATGTTTTTGTAAAAGTGAAGATTTTATCGTGACATGGTGTTATGTTTGTCAGCATTATCACGGCCGACCGTGATGTGAATGGAAAACGGTAAAAACTTACAAACAAGCTTAATCTTGAGTTAGATTATGTATGTATGTATGTACTTAATAATAAAATTATGGTTTAAAAAAACCGGGACATTGCACACAGTGCCATCTAGCCTCACACTAAGCAAACGCTTGTGTTGTGGATACTAAATAACGGTAAAGAAGTTATACTTCCGCTATATAGGTACTACTGCGAAGCCGTTTAATATTTTACCCTTTATTTCTATCTAGGGTTGCCTGGATGCAATCGCTTTTAGATATAAGGGTGTGACACGAGTAATAAATCTACATTTAAACACATCTGTGTACCTACATACCTAATTATAATAATTATTTATTAAAATAACATATACTTGTTTACAGACTTATTCTCTGAAACAGGAAGGCAACAAAACATTGTTATAATTTTTTTTGTGATAAAAAAGTCAGAGTCTTCCTTGTTGTAATCTTTAGAATTTTATCATCATTAGTGTGGAATTAGTTTTTTCATTAATTTGATAAAATAACCGGTTTGGATAATGTAGTTTCTGACTTTTGAGCTATTTTGTCGGACTAAGCTGTCCAATTTTTAGCGATATCTTACTAAAGTGAAATAGTGCTACTATATCATACAATTTTGGTTTTAAAACTTTCTAGTAACATTGGCGTTAGTGTACATATTTTAGAAGAATGAATGACTTGCAAATGTAACCTATGAACAAATCATACTATTATATTATGTAAAGTGTGTGTGTGTATGTGTGTGTGTGTGATAGAGTAAAGGGTACGTGGAAGGATCTGGGAGCCCACCAAGATGTACTTGCTTAAGAAAACTTCCCTAATGACCTAAATTCTGCGGGGGAGCCACAACCCTCCGTAAACAATGCGTAGTCAATCATCCGAGTGCTGAAGCGAGTGTGGCTTAGCGGTTCCAGTGTCTGCTTTTCATCCAGACGCACCCTAATTCGAATCCGGCTCTACACCAATGACTTGTATTTTCAAGTTATGTGTGGATTTGCACTCGCTTAACGGTGAAGGAAAACATCGTGAGGAAACCGACATGTTTGAGTACCACAATATCCGAGAAAATGTGTCTTCCGTGGAAGGACCTGGGCGCCCACCACGATGTATCAGCCCAAGAAAATTCCCCTAACGAATTAAATCTGCGGGGGAGTCACGACCCTCAGTCATGAGGAATACGACTCGAGAGAGAGTCAATCATCCACTAGTAATATAAGATTCCTGCGACCATATTCACTTCAACCTCCTCTATTCCAGGTTCACAAGTCTTAACAAATCGGCCAAGATGTGTCCAATCTGGCCCCTCCACCTGATCGTGATATACCTGCTAGCCCTGTGCCCGCTCTGGGTGCTCTGCCAGACGGTGCCGAACCTGACCGCCTCCTACATGCCGGAGGAGATCACCGTCAATATGGGATACACGCAGTACGTCGATGTTACTGTTGATGGTAAGATCTTCTTCCAATAACCTACATATTAAAAGATTATGCTAAAAAATAGTGGGATTTCGCGTTTCCGCTATGGAAGATGGTAGCTAGGAAAGAAGTCCATTTAGACCAATTTAGACTCTTCCATTCCATTGAGCCTCTTCCGATCCATTTGGCCACTTCAGACCTATTTGATCTCTATAATCTAAATTTACATATTCAGACCATTTTAGCCTCTTGCTATATATTTAGCTTCGTCTTCTTATAAATGTGTATTAATGGGTGGGTTTTCGCATTAATCTTCTGAAAAGATTTTAGGGAAAAGACTAGTTTTACCTGTTCAGAGCAATTTAGCATCTCTAGATCTACGTGGACTTCAGACAGATCTGATCTCTTTAGACTTATTTGGCCGTTTCAGACCAAATTGACTCCTTAGGTACAATTTGGCCTCTTCAAAGCAATTCAAGACATCAGCCGTTTTCCTTTATAATATCGAAAAATTAATATAACAAGTTCTGCATATGAGAACCTGGATATATCGGCTTAATTATCTTTTTCCCTTGCATGCTAGTACTGCAGTCTACTCATGAATTTCCGGATACAGAAAAACTAGTAAATTACTTACTTAGTTTGTTTACGAACATCCAACAATGTATATAAACTGCTACAATTATAAAGAGGATATACATTATACAAGCAAAAGTAGGCTTAATTGTAAATTATTTAAGGTACAAAGTAACTCATTACTGCTACCTTGTGGCAACCTTTGAGATAGCTCCAGTCATTGTGATTGATATGTCTATATATTCCTGTACTACACATGATATACAGGATGGTTTCAAAAACTTAATTTGACCATGTGCTTATAGATATATAATAAATTATTTATAGTTTGCAATAGACATTGATAAAAACAACTACAATAAAACAAATATGACTAGTGCCACAACTAGAGACCTTATCGCTAAAGCTACCAAATACCAAAAATTTTTAATTCACGTGTCTTAATTTTAAAATCATGGTATAAATATTTACCAGTTCATTTAAGATTATTAAATGTAAATTATAATCATAAGCTAAAATTATTGTAACACCTGAAAATTTGCATTAATATGTGGTTTTTTAATACATTGTTTGTAAAGCTGAAAGTATTTCGAGACGGTAATAAGCATATTAATTTAAGATCAATTAATAAAAATATTTATTCACCGACAAAATTTCACAGTAAAAGTTGTACATTCAATCGAATACAATGACCTGAATTCTCACTTGCTAAATTAGACACATAATATTACGTGACTTAAACTATTTCTGTCACTTTTAGAACAACTTCAAGAAACGACTAAAATAGCCATAACATTTTAAAAATATAAGTAGCTCATATACTCGTACCGTATAGCAACAATACATTATGGCATGTGAGTAGTTCTTATAAGTAGATATGTCAACCATGTCTATTATTTTATCACATAAAGAACAGAAGATTAGCAATTTGCGGATTCAGTTTCAAGAACTCAAACATTCACATGCAGCGTTTTATTTCTGCTCTTATAGTAGGAACACGGAGCTTAAAATAATGTAATAGTCTCTATATTTTATAAGTATAATTAAGAAGTGTTCAATTAGGTTACTTTTAGGCCAGGGATTTACATGGAAATCTATAGCATTGATGCTGAGGTATCTATCATCTTTTGTTGCGCAAATTATTCCTGCAATCAAGTCGCATTATTTATTTTTTTAGTTGAATGTTTTTGGTTTTCTGTGGGTCAGTTTAGATAAATAATAAAATTCTTTAAAAAAAATTAAGTCGTTTATTTGATACCACTCTGTATAAAGTCTTGGCTAGATGTAACCTACATTACATACCTATATGGCTATGTCTCAATCCCGCAGTAAGGTCATAGAGCAGATAGTCTTGTATATAAATACCAAGTACCTATACGAAGGTTATATGAGCTATGTAAAAAATGAAAGTTGTTTTTATATAGCAGAAGCTATCTGTAACCGTATTAAACAAACTGTTGTGTAATGTTTGAGATGTAAATGTTAACTAGGTGTGTTCTTATGTCTTGCGGCGTTTCCCGCTAAAGCAAGTTTGGGAGTGTGGGAAATCTATGTCTGTTTACGTACTTCTATATTCTGTCACACGAATGTTTGATTTTATTTTAGTGTAAATCTCTCGATGTGAAAAACACCTTATAATCCGACGGGCTCTGGTTCGGTTCCGGCGTTACTCAAATCATTTATTTCCCTAGTTTCATTGTGGATTTAATAATTTAATGGCAAAGGAAAATGTCGTGAGAACACTGACATTTTTTGGGACCACTAAATCCGAGAAGTGTTATCTGCCGAAGGGCCTGGGCGCCCACCACAATTTACTTGCCCACGATTTTTTTACGAGTTAGGTACTAAAAGCCATAGACATAAAACTTGTTTCTTTAAAAGTTTGTTAATATGTTACATACAAGTAACATTTTATACGTTAAATTCTGAACGTATATAAATTCAGTTGAGCATGGTGATGATAAGTAACTATAATATTGTCACTTAACCGTCTGGCCTCGTAACAAATTTCATCAACATAAGCTAAGCCGGTTCCCTAGTTTGTTAAAAAACAGATAATAAACAAGTTTATTGAAAGTACATAATATATTTGATGGTAAAGTGCTACATGTTAGATTTTAACTCTTTTAATACTAACATATGTACATACTTGTGGACGCCCGCGGCTTCGCTCGCGTTATTATCCCGCGTATTTCAGGATAACTTCCGGGACCTCATACTACCTACATACCAAAAATTATGAAGACCCGTTCACCCGTTTTTTTGTGATGAGCGTTTAAATAAACAGATAAACAGACAAAAATTCTATACATTGTTGGAACGTGTTCTGTTATCAATTCTAAGTAACACCAAGCATTTTTATTAAATATATTCAATGTTCAGACTTTCGACATTATTCAGTTTTATTATAGGTATGTATAGATAAAACTAACCCCAGAATTTGTAAATTAGCTACGGTTTTGGGGGCCTAAAAACGTTACTTTCAAAGAATGATTAAAAAAATTAATCATTTAAAAAGCAAGATAGATTTTCAGAAGCCAATATTATAAGAAAATAAGCAGCCGTCTGCAATTAACACCAGTTTCATAATAATTACTTCTTTTGCTAAGTATTATCGTCATCTGTATAAATGTCTATTAAATTTATGCTGCAAACAAAGTATTTAAACATGTAAATATGCGAACAATCGCGAATTTAAATTGTAGCTAAGTAAACTAGTGTGCCTACTAAGCTAGTGTACTATAAAGTAAGGAAAACAGCAACGCAGTAATTTTGTGAATCTTTTTCAATACCTCGATATTTGTGACAAATATAATAAAATTACGCTAAGTAAGTATTTACATATTATATACAAACAATACATTGGATATTTATTATATTTTAGTGAGTAATTATATTATGTATTAAATTTTGTTTGACATTCGTGAGTGTACAAAACTAAGTTTAGTTTTTATCTAAATGAAGAAATACTTAAACAAATAAAAATAAATAGTGTATGTGATACAAAACTTGAAATAAAAGTAATTGTTATTAATTTATAGGATCAGACCCCGGAAAACATATTGAAAACATGGCTTATATCAAACATAATAGTGTACATATTATATGTATTTTGTATAGTTTAGGTAATAAAATAATATTCTGATTTTCCATAACCTTACCAAAGTACCTAAAGTTGATAAAGTAATTTATGATAATACACATAAAATATAATCAGACGATTCAGAATACAAACAACTTACAAGCAAGCGAAATTAATAATTATTTTTGTAATCATGTTATCTCTTAGAAGTTGCACCAAGGTCAAGCTGAACTTCTTGCGTAATTAAACATTCAATATCTCATGCTTTTAGAAATCTGTATCACGTTCTATAATCGTGTGATAGTGATTAGTAAGTTTAGCAAAAACAATTTATAAAAACTGGTCTATAAAAAGTGAGTATGGCTTGTCGGTTGAAGCGTTTGATTACAATCTGTCGCACTCAGGTTCGATCTAGCTCGACTCTGATCGTTTATAAATATGTATGTAACTTGGGTTCATATGACTTGTACTTTCAAGTTATGTGTGGATCTGCACTCGCTTAGCGGTGAAGGAAAACATCGTGAGGAAACCGACATGTTTGAGGACCACAATATCCGAGGACATGTGTCTTCCGTGGGAGGACCTGGGCGCCCACCAGGATATATCTGCCCAAGAAAACTCCCCTAACTAATTAATTCAGCGGGGGAGTCACGACACTCAGTCATGAGGAAATACAACTCAAGATAGAGATCTTGGTTTCAAGTTGCATGTGTGTGAATTTGCATTCAAAGCTACTTGTTTGAGTAGCACAAAATCCGAAAACATGAGTCTTGTACCTACATGCTAAAGAGAATGACAATCTTCACAATCAATATACTCAACGCCCTCGTTGAGTATATTCATTGTGAAGATTCATACATTCGGAGAGCTATGTGTAATGAAATGAAATCATTTATTGCCAACATGTCAAGTCACATTCACAACCTTCATTAATAATATTAGAGGGAATCACATTCCAAATTGCCTTTGTCAAAATTTGTGTACTAAATAAATTTGGAAACAATGATATTCAATAATTCTTAAATCAACATTAATTCATTCATTTCAATAGTATTTTGTTGTCAGCCTGTAAAGGGGCATCGTTTATTTGTATAATTTAAAAAGGTAAAGGTAATATATGCAGGTATGTCATGGGTCTACCACAAGTATAGAATGTATTGTGTATGTCAGAAGACCCTAGGGCGAAATGTATTTCTGTAATTATTGTTTGTCTAGTACCTAATGCAATTTTCTTCTTGTGTGTCATATACCTATACAATGCAGAATGTATCTAATAAGAAGTTTTCCTCATTTCCAGGCACGAGCATGCAAGCGGGCGACGAGATAACAGCAACTATAGGCGCAGAACATCTAGCTTTAACAGAATGGAACTCCACGAACATAGTGACAGAGGAACAGGCGATTGAGGGGAAGTTTACTGGGAGAGTCAGGATTCTGGGCAACTTTTTAGGTAAGTAACATTTATACATACATATCATATTGATGTAGCCATCTTATTAAAA
Source organism: Macaria liturata (assembly GCA_964023185.1). Taxonomy (NCBI): domain Eukaryota; kingdom Metazoa; phylum Arthropoda; class Insecta; order Lepidoptera; family Geometridae; genus Macaria; species Macaria liturata. Next base: position 17,729,255 of record OZ026806.1, read on the forward strand.
CGCTATAATCAAAAATCACTTCAAAAACGTTGTCATGTAAATAGTGGCCTGAATAAGACCATGGCTTGTGCTGTCAAAAACTAGTCAGATCTCATGAACAGCCAAGTTTCTAACTCTACATGGTCTAAGTGCGTAATAGTCTATAGTAATTCGAGCTATAACAGAATGGAACAACACGAACATAGTGACAGAGGAACAGGCCAGTGAAGGGAAGTTTACTGGAAGAATTTTGGGCAACTTTTTATGTAAGTTACATTTATTTTGAGCTTTATTGGTTTAGCAGTTAGTTTTAACCCGAAAATAGTAAAAAATATAATAGTAAAGGAAATAAAGGTTGTGGAAAGACATAGGCAGTGGGCACCAACCACGGTATCTCAAATAATTCAATCGGCAGGAGAGTCAAGAATTCACTGAGGAAGTGAATTGATATACTACTAGGAGAACAAGTGAAGATGAGTATGGGTGAATATAATATGGGTCACCTAAGGCGACATCTAGAAATATCTAAAAATAGGCTAGATGGCGCTGTGTGCAATGTCCCGTAATATTTATTTACGTTATTTTATGAAATTGGTTAGAGCTGGAGCATACTTTATCTTAAATGAAATTGCCTCTCAATCGAAATGTGTCTGATATAATAGGTAACGTATGATCAGAAAGTATCCTGCTAACATACAGACTGTCTAACTGCGGTTCATATACTGAATGTTTCCCTTTCCATAAGGAATTTAAAAATTATAAAATAAAAGACATACAAGAATGAATACACAATAATATTTTTATAATGATGTAACACATGTTTAATAGTTGCACACCGAAAGGTAAACTTGTGGAGAACTATTTACTAATATATTTATATTTTATACCATCTGTGTGTATGTACCCATAAGTGCAATAAATGATTTTGATTTTCTATTTTCCAGGCAGGACAGAAGTAACGGTGGCCAAGCGTCGCGGCGCCCAGGTCACCCCCGTACAAAGCCAGCTGCCGGTCATAGTGATACGGCCCGAGAGAGTCATCGACACTATATTCGTCACCAGCGTCGCTACTTTTGTAAGTGACATTTCGGGGAGTGTGCGGGGGAATTGCATGATTTAATCATTGGGAACGACGCTTTGTGCGAGGCGAGACTTCAGAGTTTCGAGTACCGTCGCAAAGTTGCCTGTCTATCGATCTTCTATCGATAAAATTTTGGAGAGTGTGCAGCGGAATTGCACGATCTAACTCCGCCCGCCCCTTTTTACCACCGGACGAGCAGGGGTACAGCAGGTCGTCACCGCTTCCTGGTCCAATTTCCCAAGACTCGCACTAAGCGTTTTGCTTCCACTTTTATAGTGCGAACTGCTAAATTGTGGATCTCCCTGCCTGACTCCCTGTTCCCCGCGGAATATAACCTTGCGATCTTCAAAGCGAGAGTGAATCGGTTCTTACTGGGTAAGCACGTTCCATCCTAGACCGCAATGATTGCTTACCATCAGGCGAATTACGGTCAAGTGCAAACCCATTCCTTGTAAAAAATAAAATGTAATTCCCACAGCTCCATTTCACCATCGCACGAGTAGAGGAACGGCAAGAAGGCTACGCTATACAGTTAAGGTACCAAAGACTCGCACCCATCGTTTTGCTTCGACTTTCATCGTGCGAACAGCCAAACTGTGGAACTCCTTGCCGGATTCCCTATTCCCCTCGAACTATAATTTATCGGTCTTCAAGTCGAGAGTGAATCGGCTTCTTCTAGGCAAGCGCGCTAGATCGTAGATTACAACGTTGCTTAACATCAGGCGAGTTGTAGTCAAGCGTGAGGTTATATAGTTTAAAAAATAAAGTCATCATCTTTTAATTAGAGCCCACTGCCGGGCATTAGCCTCCTCCCTTTACGTCAATAATACGTAATTTTTTATTATAACAATGTCTGTAAGCCCGTACGGGCAGCGGCTAGAGTACTATCCTGCCTTATAACATGTCTAGCCCCTAGATTATGTTATAAGTTTGTGCAACCACCTCTTAAGCCTAGTAGCCTGACATAAAATTTCATTTCATTTCAATAATCCCTCAATTATTATCCATCAATAATAAGTCAGTAAGATGTTTATATGGTATATTGGATATAATCGTGGAAAGATCTGAGCCTCCACAACGGTGTCACTTTCCCAAGAAAAAATCCTTAATCCAATTATTCTGCGGAGGACTCGACCCTCAGTCATGAGGGAATACGACTCTAAGAGAGAGAGAGAGAGATGCAAACAAACCTGAATAAATAATTTCAAATTTAAAAATTCAAAATTATTTTTTGTCATATAAAAAATGTACACATACAATATAACTCTAAAACACCGTACTGGACGCCAGTGCGTCTGTGTTACGGTGATTAGCTCCTTCCGGGGTCTTATCTTTGGAAAGTATACATTTGAAAATTTACTTTTACAAAATTGAATTAAATTAGATTAAATTAAATATAGTGAAATTACAAACATCAGAAAAGGTCAAATTGTTAAGTATATTAGTGTGGGGCTAGATGGCGCTGTGTGATATGTCCTGAAATATTTATTTATTTAGTCAAATAGTTACCTATATCTTATACCTAGTCAGGTCATAAATTCTGTCACATGTTTAATATAAAATAATTGAAACAACTTTATTCTTTATGTAACTATTTATATACCAAAATAAACTTAACAAAACATAGATTCTTATGACAATAAAGTTTATTCAAAATGACCTCCGTGATTTTGAATACAGGCCATCAATCTGCGCGGCCAGTCGTCTACCGCTGCACGAACGAGGTCCATGTCAATATCGGCGGCTGCCTTAATCAAGGATGTCTTGAGTGACTCCAAATTGGGATGAGGCTTTGAGCACGCCTTTTCCTCCAAGTGTTGCCATATCTTGTAATCTAACGGATTCAAATCTGGACTGGAGGAGGGCCAGTCTTCGTGCCGGATGAAGTCGATTTCACGCGCCGCCAGCCAGTCTTGTGTGCTCTTCGCTCTATGAGCTGGCGCCGAATCTTGTTGGAATACCCAGTGCTTGTTATTGAACATGATATGAGAAACAGGTTCCACAAGGTTCGTCAGGACTGTATTTTGATACACAACTGCATTCGTTTTTACACCTTTCTCACAAAAATGTACCTCTGTTAAGCCCCTATAAGAAACTCCCAACCATACCATGAGCGAGGATGGAAAATGACCTCGTTGGACACGCGGAATACGTTTGCTCGCTTCTTCACTACTGTGTGCGTACACCTTATCATTTTGTTTGTTGTAGCTCTCTTCTACGGTAAAAATTTTTTCATCCGAAAAAATAATTTCCCGATATTTTTTTCCCGCGTACCGCTTCAACAAAGCGCGGCATCTCTTCAGTCTCAGGTCCATTAGACGAGCATTCAAACGATGTCCTGTTTTTCTTCGATATGCCCGAAGCCCTAAGTCTTCATTTAACACCCTTTTCACCGTGGTTCTGCTTAACCCCATCTGAAGGGCCAACAGTTTCTGCTTACGTTTGGGATTTCTTTGAATTCGCGCCTTCACAGCTTTTATCACTGCTGGAGTCCTAACAGACCGAGGGCGACCACTTCTTGACCTGTCATCTACACTAGAGTCTTCATTGTATCGTTTGATGGTACGATAAACGAATCTTTTGGTTATATTCAAATTTTTCAGTATGTCAAAAATTTGAATTGGCGCGTAACCGCAACGATGCAATGCAATAACTGCAACACGGTCTTCTTTAAGCGTCCACTCCATATTTAAAAATGAGTAAAATTCTAAAAAGTATACATTTTTATTTTCATGAACAAATCGAAATTCGAATTCAATAAACTTTTTTGTGGCCAGCATTCTAAAAGAAAAGTTTTTACTGTGTGACAATACTTATGACCTGACTAGGTACAATGTAATGCACTTAGTTACAATTTTTATAATTATTATCGCGTGCTATCACCCGGATTGTTATGTAATATCTATCACCTTTAACGACCGACGTAATCTTGTTACTTTTCGCATATAAAAAAATTAATGTCTGTCAAAACGTGACTACAGTTTTAAAGTTTTGTTGACCTCGTAGATAAGGGTATTTATATTTTGTCGGTGCGGTTCTTTAAACCAATTATTATATAAGAATGCCGGCTAAAATAAATATCATCGTGTATTGACTTGATATGATTAGAATGAAACAAATGAATATAAATATTTTAGGACACATCATGCAGCGCCATCTAGCCCCATACTAAGGAAACGCTTGTGCACCAAACAGTGCAGCTGTCTAATGTGTATTTTTAACAACGTACAAGAAAATAAATGTACGTAACTGTACAACTTATTATGTAAGTAGATATGTACCTACTCGTATGCACACATTGTTAAGAAAAATAGAAAATTGTATGTTTGAAAAGAACCTAAAATTATCGCTACAATTGGCGACTTAATCCTCAAAAAAATATAACCATGACGGGCGGCTTGATAAACTCTCGACACCAGAGTTGGCCACACTCATTCGATAAGAAGAAGCCTCAAAAAAAGATTTCTATAATTAATACATGATTATTGTTGTTTCCAGGTATCCCTAATCTTCATAAACTTCGGTTGTGCGATGGACTGGCCGACAGTGAAGAGCGTGTTAAAGAGGCCTGTGGGGCCTCTCATAGGGCTGGCGGGGCAGTACCTGTTTATGCCGCTTGTGAGTACCATCAGTTCTTGATTGGTTGCCTGGAAGAGATCGCTCTTAGCGATAAGGCCGCCAATTAAGACCCAAATTTTAATTTCTTTTTTTTATTGTTTTTTTTTATATGTGGTGTATTAATAAAGTATTTATCTATCTATCTATCAGTTCTCAACAGGGTAGATCAAATATTCGACTACTAGACCCTTTAATATTATAAACTAGCTGACCTGGCGAACTCTATTCCGCCTTAGAGGCAATAAATAAGCAGATTATGGATTTTATTCAATTCAATTTATTCTTTTTATGGATTCGATACCAAAACTGCCAATAACGCAAAATATGTTTATAATTTATTTAATATTTATTTATTTATTTCCAAAAGGTACAGACACAAAATGCAGGCTAAAAGATTACAAACAAATAACACTGTGACACATAAGACTAAACCTACAGTTCAATTAAGTCCGTACTCAACACTCATGTTGGATTCTGAGAGGTTTACATATTTTTTTTATGAAAAATACCAAATTGATACAAGTTATGACAACAAAGAATTTGTATATTATGTTTTTTTTTTGTGTGTTAAAGACATATCTTATCTTAATATGTAAATCGTCTCTCTAGAAAAATGTACAATTATATCAGATAATCCAAAATAACTAATTTCTAATTCCAGATAACATTCGGCCTCGGCTTCCTGATCTTCCCCGACTCCCCCGAGATGCGGCTGGGCATGTTCTTCACGGGCGTGTCCCCCGGGGGCGGCGCCTCCAATATCTGGACCTTCATCCTCGGAGGCAACCTCAACCTGTCCCTCGCCATGAGTACCATCTCTACACTCGCTTCATTTGGTACGTTATACTATACCTACTAAGTGAGCGAAGCGAGATCACATTATGAAACTTTGATTTTCGCTCACAAATTAATAAAATAAGTAAATATTCCGGGACATTGCCTTGGACATAAGAAACATACTGGCAGATGACTCTGGCCTCGTAACACAGCCTAACGGTTACCACGAGGTCTGAGGATTCGAAACATTTTTTGACAAATTTCTTTGTTAAGTAAATGATTTTGTACTTTTTTTTTTTGTATTGCACACAGCGCCATCTCGCCCCACACTAAGCAAACGCTTGTGTCGTGGGAGGACTTTTCTTTTGTAAATACATACTTATTCTTGACTAGTTTCGCTCGTTGCTTGTCACTTATAAGCCGAACGGATCAAAAGAACACCTCAAACTGACTCTTTCTATCATCACTCTCTTCGTTAAGATTGTTATATACTTACCAAATGAGCGGAGCGAGGCCAAATTATGATAATTTGAGTTAATGCTCTCTTCGCTCACACATTCTTGGTTAATTTTGCTCGTAATACGTAAAACCTACATACGATAAACGTTATTATAGAAACGTAATTCCACACAAATTTCACGTCAATAATAATGTTTCTACATTTATTTTCTCTACTCGCACACTAAACTAGCTCATGATTGCTAAAGATGCTGGAGCCCAATGTTGCAACACAAAAACAACATTTATTGTATTGGTCGATATAGGGTAAAGCCCCGCTCGCTATCGGCGGCGGCGGTTGACTTTCAGTGGAATTATTTTTTGGCTCTGTCACGTCTCTAAAGTATTGTTATTTAAAGCGTGAACTGAAACAAGTTAAAGTAATTTATTTAATACGAACTGTACAGAATAATGGTGATACAATAATTATATCTTCGATGGTGACAACAGTCACAAAAAACATTCCAATTCCATATGAGTGCCAAAAGAATCAGGTATACATACTTATTTTATTTCCAAATTACCACTTTGTGTATCTCTTTCTATTGAGTCGTATTTACTCATGACTGAGGGTCATGACTCCTCCGCAGAATTAATTCGTTAGGGCAGTTCTGTTGGGCAGATACATCTTGGTGCCCACCAAGGACCTGGGCGACCGCCCAGGTCCTTCCACGGAAGACACATGTCCTCGGATATTGTGGTCCTCAAACATGTCGATTTCCCCACGATGTTTTCCTACACCGCTAAGCGAGTGCAAATCCATACATAACTTGAAAATACAAGTCATTGGTGTAGGACCGGATTCGAGCCAGGGTGCGTCTGAATGAAAAGCAGACACCGGAACCACTGAGCCACACTCGCTTTACCTATATACCGCGTATACCAATGTATAATATTATTAATGTGGCAATGCCGCCAGTATGCTGGGAACTTTGCGTACAGATATAATTGTTTTATAGGTGGTTTAAGTTTTAGTTTATAAGTTTTAAATTAGTTAAGTTTTTATTTTAATTAGTAAACTTTGTTTTATAAGTTTTTCAAATAAAGGTAATATTATTTTATATATATTTATTATTTTATATAAATATTCCAGGTCTCATCCCGGCGTGGTTGTTCTCCCTGGGCCAGGTGGTGTTTTCTAACGCCAACATCCAGGTGCCGTACAGGAACATCGCCACCTTCGTGATAGGACTCATTGTACCTCTGGGTATTGGTACGTATATTTTATAAATATATTAATATATTATGTATTGACTCTACTATTGTTAGATTATTTTATAGGTATTAGCTTTCAGCCTCATATAAGAATGAAAAAATTGACTCAAGCTCTAATTTTATGTTGGATTAAAACTTAAACAAACCTAACATAAAATGCAACACATCTCTAAAAGATTATAAAAGGCATCTTTTTATAAGTAAGACCGTGTACCCCACAACACAGGTCAGTCTACTGTGGGGCACAGAGTACTGAAACATATCAACATTACATACACTTTTATCACTTTAATCATAAATTTGATTACATTCTAAACGGTATAATAATTCGGTCTTATTCCAAAACGTGGTTTTACTCTTATTCCAGGACTTGAAAATAGTAAGTCCGTTATTTTTGTCCAAATTTGTTTTCTTCTGCCATAATAATTAATTTGTCAAAATGTTACCATACAGAAACATCGTAATTTGAAGTTGACATTTTAGTTTATTTGTATGTTTATTGAAAACTAATTTAAAAAACTAAATACTAACAATAGAATAAAAACTTAAACTACTTCTAAAACTTTATTTTTTATTTTTTTGTGATGTTTGAAAAACAAGAACTGACTTTTTATTTTCATAGTTCTAGACTAATATTTAAACCAAGTATTGGAATAAGACGGAAAAAGTGTAAGATCTATGAAAGTCTATTTATTATTATTCTCTCTTGAGTCGTATTTCCTCATGACTGCGGGTCGTGACTTCCCCGCAGAATTAATTCATTAGAGGAGTTCTCTTGGGCAGATACATCGTGGTGGGCGCCCAGGTCCTTCCACGGAAGACACATGTCCTCGGATATTGTGATCACACTTAACTTGCAAATTCAAGTCATTGGTGTAGGGCCGGATTCGATCCAGGGTGCGTCTGGATGAAAAGCAGACACTGGTACTGCTGAGCTACACTCATTTTTTTATTGTTACATTGCTATTTGCCCCCAGGTCTCGGTATGCAGCGCTGGACGCCGCGCGTGGCCGCCTTCATGGTGCGCATCCTGAAGGGGTTCTCCACCACGCTGCTGCTCTTCATCATCATCTTCGCCATCATCACCAACGTGTACATCTTCGAGCTGTTCACTTGGCAGGTTAGTGTTATAAGGGATAATAAAACACTTATATTATTTTTTTTAAATACAGGCTACTGATATTTTCATAATATCAACATGTCAAACATCATTTACATATACATATGTCCAACTAATTATGAGTCAAAATAAAAATACACAAACAAACAGACAGATCAGCGAACAAAACACTACTTCCTGAACTGAATGTTCCCAGTAAACTGGCAGCGTTTCCTCGCTGAATAGCTATGGAAACAAAAATATGTAATATAGAAATTTTATATATATATATCTATAATTTTAAATTTTGTTGGTAACCAATGCCTTGAGATCGCCTGAGCAACATTCACAGACCGATAAACTCTTCCTTCAAAAACTCAACTAACCCAACGTTTTCTGTTAATTCCAGATAGCAGTAGCTGGCATGGCAGTCCCCTGGCTGGGCTACACCTCCGGCTACATAGTAGCGCGTCTACTCAGGCAGCCGCACCCGGATGCGCTCGCCATCTCCATCGAGACCGGCATCGTCAACACTGGCATCGCTATCTTCATGCTGAGGGTCTCTCTACCACAACCAGAGGGCGACCTTACCACGGGTAACTTTTTGTACTTTTGTTTTATGTCATATCCCACTGTAGAGACATTTATATGGAATTAAACTTATACTAGCTGATACTACAGGATATAATCTACATCTATGCCAAAAATCATCTAAATCGGTCCAGCCGTTTTGCCATAAAAGACGCTCAAACACACACACTCCTATCTAGCGGTGTGTCTACTCTTATGCTTTAAATAGTTTGAAAACTCTCAACACTACCCTCATGCGAACTTGTAACAGAAGTAAACTATACATTTTTACTTATATATATTTTTTCAGTAATCCCGGTCGCGGTGGCTATTATGACGCCAATCCCCATGACAGGCATCTACATCTACCAGAAAATCAAAGCTTGGTGAGTTTCTTACACATTTCATGGCTTCCATACAAAATACAGTCAAAAACATAGGCATACATAAACTGAGAACTAATATCGTATTAGCAGTGCATTACCTGTGTTCCGGGGTTTAAGTATCATATATTATGTATGGTAATCCAAAATTTAGTCTATATCTTCAACAAATTCCATTGAAATTGGTTTAGCGGTTTGAGCGTGAGGAAAAAAACAAACATTGTCCATACATTTTGTCAAGATTTTATTGCAAAATTTTATCGAAGTCGATTTAGCTTTTTGTGTTGTAAACGAGTGTATCGTTTACTTGTGTGATGTATCATTGGGATATTTAAGTGTTTAATGGAGATCAGTTTCATACAAAAATTGTGACGGTAAAAATGCAATTTGTATGAGTTTATTTTTTGGTGTGATTGTTTAGTTATCTGTGTGATACTAACCTTTATGATTATTTTATTATATTTTGCTCCTATCACTGTTTCCTTCCGATATGTTTAACTTTAACCAGCATTTCTATTATGTGACGGTTTTCTGCACATTTTACTAAACAATCAATACTACATTATATACTCGTATGTACGTGATTTTTTGGGATGATCATAATAATAAATCAAGATTACAATTATATCAGGAAATGGACCGAAAACTGGGTTGATATCTATCATGTATAATCAAAAATCCAACATTTGGATTTATTATAACATTTATAAGAATATAGTTTTATTCATTAATTAAAAAAAAAATGGGTTGACCATAATATAAATGTGGCGCGCGGTGTGATAGTATTATGTCATTATCTGTTCCTGAAAAAGGGATGGGAATCATAGAAAAGAAGGAGTTCTTATAGTGTTTACAAATATAAGTTTTTTTTGTAGATTTGTGGTCAAGCGTGGGCATAAAAGATTTTAAAAATATGTGACGTCCAAGACATTGGCCTGATGTTAAGCGAAACTATTCCGTAATAATGTATTTATAGCTATCCATGCTCAAAAAGAGGCCTATACTCAGCAATGGGTAGACATAAATTAATGACGATAGCGTTTATTTCATTTGGTTGTAAAAAATATCAGCGATGCATAAATACAAATAAGGGGGATAATTTTGTTTTTTACATTCGTTTATCATTGGGTTAAAAAAAATACAATCATAATCTCGTGTTTTTTTTTCCATATTACCATGTATCGTCACAAATCATACGTTCTGTCTTCCAGTTCGGGAGGTATGTTACATTGTGAATTTTTACCACAAAACTGGGGGAAAATTTGGTGGCGGTTTTTTTTTCCATCCATATTGTTGATTATGCTTTTGCAGTTACACTTTTGGCTTTTTTTGCAATTTTCAGGTGTATAAACTTTGTTACAGTTTGATAAACCTGAAGTTTATAGTTTAATTTTTTATCAAAGTTTTATAAAAACACGAAAATGTCTTATTGAACAAAATCATAACAGGTCATATGTCGAAACGTTTATTTCCTATATCAAATAATTAGTTACCTATCTAAAAGATAAATACTAATCAATTTAATTATATTGGCTGTGTGTCTAGTACGGCATGTTAAGCCATGTCAGAGCCCCTAGGGCCGCTTGATGACCTCTCGACACCAGAGTTGGCCACTCTCATTCGATAAGAAAAAGAATATCAAAATAAAAAAAAAGATTAAAAAAGCTGCGAATAAACGGCTACTTTAGCAGACGATTTGTTACTGTAGTTAAATGGTCTCCCAAAGCAGCATTCTCGAAAATGTGTTCGTACTTAATTTCTTGTCATCTTGCTTCTTCTTAATTTCTTCAAAATTTATATTCGAAGTCAGTTTCATTGTTAAAATAATTCATATAAATAATTATTAATTTGATACAGGAACAAACGCTTAATCTATGTACTCTTTAGCTTCGGTATGTGGGTGCAATGTTCCTTACTCGCTTGATGGTGGAGGTTACTAAAACCGTTATATTTTGGACCGATTAGAAAAATATAAAAAGTTTAATTTCTATTAATGTAGGTACATCATACACATACGACATTTTGCCTTTGAACAGTGGAATTACTTTATTAACAAACAATAAAATAGTTATTCACGTTTTGCCGTTTTCGTTCTTATAATTTCATCTATATTTGAATTTTAAAAACACTACAGATAAAAAGATGAACTTAACACCTAGATATACATGTTTAATATATATATATATATATATATATATATATATATATATATATGTTTAATATTTAAAACTATTATTTATGTGTTTTTTTGCACCCCGAAAGGTGGAATGTGGAGACAATTCATATAAACGCCGCCGTCTATTAGTAATTACACGTCATGTTCGCAAATAAACAATTTGATTTGATTTGAGTTCCCATCCTTTCCTTTTATTTTATTTTTATTATGTTTTTATAAAAAACATTTTCCGTTTTCTTTCGTCAATAAATTCCACCACACTCCATAAATGACAAAAAATATTGTATACTCACATAAATATCTAATTTTCCAGCTTTGTCAACCGAAACCAGCACAAGAAAATTCTCGAAGAAAGCAACACCACCGTACCAGAGTCGGGACTCGAGTCCGCAGTCGTCGCAACCATTGATGTCGACACCAAGCAATAAGGAAACCGTCTGAGAAACTTATATTTACAAAAACATTGGTTAAAACACAGATTACTTCCCAATAGATACCGCAGACTATAGCATTAATGTCGAATTGAAATAATAATGAAACCGTCTATTAAATCGTTAAATTATATTTACAGCAATATTTTTTAAAAATTTACGGTAACATATTGTTAATGTCAATTTATTTAAAAACTGGTTAAAACACATGTATCGTTATCATTAGAAACAATAATGAAACCGTTAAATTAAATAATATTTATTATATTTACAGTAACATCTGTAAAACTTGTCTGAACTCAGATTACTTCGCGATAGATATCGCAGTTATCGTAGTTGCCGTACACAGATTTTTTTATGCGAATCTCCCAAAGCAGTAATACAATAAAGAGAGAAGAAAGAAAGAAAGTTTAGTATATTTAGAATTCGCAATATAAATTTAGCCAAATATTTAACACATACACAGTTTGCTAGCTATGATTACTGTTGAATTAAAAAAAATATGTGTTATCTGATACATATTATATAATTATTTAGGAAGTAATCTGTATTTTAACAATAGCAATATTTCTGCCGTCAATTTAACTTTCTATTACTATTTTTAACCATTTTGGGGGTTTTAAGACCATTAACTTTTATATAAAGTCTTACATTTGTAATGGTGAATCAAAACAGGTATTTTGAAACAATTTTGATCAATTTTATAGCAATGCAAATGAGTTTTTGTAAAGGTGCTTCTATACAAAGAGAAACACCTTATTATTTATTTTGAACAAATTTTTAATATATTTCATAGATTGCAAAGCCTTCATATGTTTTGGCTGTTGCAAATATTTTGAATGACATTCCTATCTGTCATAACATATCGATTTTTGATAGATGTTCACCTATAAAATATGAGTCTACTGATGAATTTGTAACGTTTTTTTGCAATCACACAATTTTTTTTATAATGGTTAAAAGGTTTCGCACATTTTACTGCAGGAAATTGGTTTAGCTACACTGTAAGTAATTCCTGTTACGTTTTGCATATTTGTATATTTCTTTGTTATTCTAAAACAAATGGTAAACTTTTTCCACAAAAAATTTCATCAGCTTTTATTGCGATATGTAAATAAAAGTAATCTTTTGTGAAATCATGAAAACTCAAATGCGACGTAACAGAATTATAATGATCTTTTTTGTTTAATTTATTTTTTTACTTAATATTTGCATCGTGTGGTAGATAGCATTTGTAATTAAAGTTCAATTCAATGTTTAGAAGCTGATTTGTCAAGTTTTAGATAAGGATTCGCTTTTGTAATGCTTATGCCTTTTTAGATACTTTGAAATCATGTAAGTAATTAACGAAGATTTGAGCTTATATATTTTTGTCACAAAAAAGAGAAACTTGAAAGATAGAACACTTGGTCTTACTGAAATATATAAAAATGGTATTCAGGCAAATAGGTTAAATTGGGTACCGATCCTTAAAAAAAACTTTCAGAAAACATCTTTTTTTTTAAGTCGGTTAAAAATCTGAAGATATAACAAGTTTTTTGTACCAGATTTAATGTGTTGTTTTTATTAGTGAGTCACAAAAAACTACTCTTTTTTTTAAGTTGGTTAAAAAGTTCTAAAAAGGCATCGCACGCTTGTATCTATAAGAGATCTCAGATCCACGTGTAGCGCACATGACTGGTTTTATAGGTGAAACAGATGTGATGGCTGCTAAAGTACGGTCGCAGAATGAGAAGAATATCGGTCGTTGACCTTTTTAAACTTATCTCTGTTGATTCTGTACAAAATATATTGCTGCAATGCTGCATGAAGCTGAAATTGTTAGAAAAGATATTGAAATATGTTTAAAAAGAGAAAAAAACAAGTATATTGTCATCTCATTTACACCAATAGATATTGCATCTGTGAGAAAGAGAAGACTATGTATGATACGACAGAGATAGATTCGAATAGGTCAATGTACGAAATTCCTCGTGTTCTAAGATCCGTTTATATACGAACAGTATTTCGTTATGTTTTCGTTTGAGAGATCGATCTACGCTAAGGAGAAAATACAAACTTTTTATATTAATGTTTGAGTTTTAATTTTAATGCCCTGAGTGTATAATCTATATATACAAATAATCACGCTAAAGAGGGTCAGCATTCTGTACATAGAAGACATTTGAGAAAAAAATGTCTTGGTAGGTATACCTACTTACTTTAAATCGATAATAACTACAAATGTATCAGCAGATTTACATTTTTATCTGTTTGACTGTTTATTTGGATACGCCATCACACAAAAACGGCTGAAGGGATCTTCATATGATTATTGGTATGCAGGTAGTATGAGCATCCACTAGTATTAAATGAAACAACATAAAATAATACATTACTATTTAATTATTTTACTCTACTGGTACTTCACTGGGGCTTTACCGACTATTCCATTTTGATTTACTTTTCTTTTAGCGACAATTTTCACGGAAGTGCAACCTTTATTGCAATGGTTTTAGGGCTCATTATTCAATCTTGTGGAGGGATAGGTTTGGGCGTCGCTAGCTTTTTTACTCTATCTGAAGCCACGTATTTCATTGCACCTGGAGATACCTAAAATTAGTAATATTATCTTAATAACGTATTCATACACAGTCAATTTTGTTCTACTATTGGGTAAAGGCCTCTTTGATGTGCTAAACTTAAACCTCTTAAAATATACTTCCTTACATATTAGTAAGGAAGTATATTTTAAGAGGTTTAATATGTACGAGTGAAAAAGGCAAAACACTAAAAATTAAATTATAATGTACACCAAAAAATTAATTATAACCCAGGGGCCTTCAAATAGAAAGAAGACTTTTATTGTGACAGATTTTCAGAACACACACCAATAACAACAACAATTACATAATGAAACATAAAATCTGCCACAACACAGCCCCAACTCAGCATAATGCTGGTTGTGCGGAAGCAACCAGCGCTGATCTTCCATTCGGGCTGGTAGGTACATATCTTCTAGGCAAGCGTGCTACATCTTAGACTACAGTGGTGCTTAACATCAGACAGGCTGTAGTCAAACGTAAGCCGTGAAAAAAACAGATTTTTCGGTAAGACCTTACCCTTATAGGATCCTTATACCAGATTTCTTTGGACAGTCTCTTGTATATTTTGAACTCTGCCGGCGATGATATTTCGTTGATTCTGTTTAAAAGTTCATCCAGCGGCTTCCGATCTCCTCTCTTCGAAAACAGGAAAAATTGAAAAAAAATAACAATATTCCAGGACATCACTGACAAAGGTAATCTTCTTCTTCTTATCGAATGAGAGTGGCCAACTCTGGCGTCGAGAGTTTAGCCGCTCTAAAGGCCACAATAGGTAATAACACCTTTACATAAAATACAGCGCCATCTAGCCCCAAACTTATCAAACGCTTATGTCATGGGTACCAGATAACGAAAAAAAAAACAAAAATGACGACGAATACTCTATCAAAGCATCGTCCATCATATACCATACCACGGCATACTTACATCTTTTTCTATCGTTGTTAAAAACGTATTTATTTTTTAGTAAATATATAAGTATACTATCTACTCAAGTCTCCAACTCAAATAATTTATTCGCAAGAACATGCGTGATAGTAATATACCTAATAGATGGTACTTTGTAATCGTTCTTCCGCCATATCGTTCGTCTTTCTCTCTTTGAGTCATAATGATTGAGGGTCGCGACTGTCACGCAGAAAAACACCGTTAAGGCCACGATATTTCACCCGAAAACGCTTTGCGCTTGGTAAAATGACTACAGTTGCTTTTTCGCATGCAATTCCACGCCGTATTAACATGAGAGCAAGGGCGAGCATCGCGCGCATAGCTCCGGCCGACGAGTCTTGTCCACACGCAAACAATTTTGCACAATTTGAGCAGTTTTGCAGACGATTTTGACGAAAAAAATTCATGTAAAATCAGCAATTATTTAGCTATTTATGGCTTTTTACTCCTCTAAATAATAACATTATCTTTTAGATATAATTAAATTGGTTTAAATTTCTGTAAGTACTACTTTTGAAAAAAAAGGTGAAAATATTTCAAAACAACTATTTTTCAAAAAATAAAACTATCGAGCAAAGTACCTATACGTAATCGTGTTTTGGCGTTTTTTGTTGTCTTAAGACTGAATCAAAATTATATAAACTGAAAAAAAATTAGCTCTATCTTATATAGGTACTTCTATTTTATTTGATTTTTATGAAACTATGTCGATTTCACATAGCACCCCGCCTTAAGGGAGTTCTCATGGGCCAGAAGATATTCAAGGATAAAAACTCACCGAAACAGGCGGCGGCGGAAGCTGTTTCCTCGGCGCTGATATCTGACTTATATAGTCCATATGTTTCTTCCATTCCGACTCTGACCACCCTCGTCTTTTCCTCTGGTCTTTCGATGTCTTCTTCAAGTCGACTGTACAGTTAGCGAGCTTAGAATACGGGGTCGTGTTCACAGTTTCTATCATTCGATCGATTTTTCGCAAGCGCTCGTTGCTGAATAGGTTCTTGTACATACGTTTTATGAGGAGAAGGCGGCTAGAATTAAATTATTATAATTAGGTACTAAGTTGATACTGAAGCTTACTTAGGAAAAAAAACATCCTCGTTTTTTTGGAAGTCTATTTTTCTTATTCTTATTTCTATAGCTCATTTTTGCAATGGTTTTATTTACAGTTTACTGACGATGACGTTTGAATTTTTGGCAGGCTTGCCTTGAAGGTACTCGAACTTACTTGATTTTTGATTGGGATTCTTAAATTAGTGCGCAAGCGTACTACATATTATACAAATAATAATAATGTAAATTTTGTGGTCTCACTTGTGATGTTAAAGCTGAACCAACAGACCAAAAACACACTTTTGCTATTATATGATTAACGAGCCGATTTGGAAGAGATTTCGTACGAAAAATAAGTCAAATCCTGGATAAACACAGCCTACTTTGATCCTAGATTAATGAAGATTTCACTAAAATGCGTTTCCTTTTCTAATTTGGCGATCAATCATAAAGTCTTTACCAGAAGCTGTGTTTCCTGCGAACTACAATCCAGGGGTCTTTAAATCTAGAAGAGTTACCTAATAGGTATCTCCTAGGTAAGCGTGTTACACCCTAGGCTGCAGCAATGCTTAACATCAGGCAGGCTGTAGTCAAACGTAAACCTATCCGCTGTCATAAAAAATTTTGTATCACTTTATATTTTGTCTTGGCGTAAAATATGGTAAATACTTACCGTAAATAAGGCCAAGCGCAATCATTGAGTCTGTCAGTGATATGCCCTCGCAGCGCGGAGTGCCGTATACCGCGCGGGGTCACAGCGGGGAGACCCTCCCTTGTCTCCAAGTAATACGGCCGAGGAAGGCTCATTATATTCAACCTACGAGATATTTTATAGGGAAAAGTCGGTGTTGGAGATTCGTAACGTGGTTTACCCATTCTGTACGACTTTTAGTTTAGGTGGTAAGATGTTAAGGTTGTTTTTTTGGGGAGTTACATCATATTTTATCAGCTTTTTGTATATTTGGTTGGTTTTGGGATGTTTGATTACTTCTTTTCTGAAGTTTTTGGTGGAATCAACGAGGTTCTACATTGCTATGTTTGAAAAGAGTTTCCAGCCAAGGAGTGTATCCAAAAAGTTTTTATTACCTACTACTTAATCAGAATCACTGAGGTCGGCTGGTTTTTTTTTTCTGTTATAGAGATATCATATAGAAAGAAGTTTGTATAATGTAGAATGTGTATCGGCGCTTCAATAAAGACACAAGAGGTCTCTCTATTTCCGGTGTAATATATTACTCTACGCTTTGTATAAGTGGCTTCCCACTTGAAATTTGGACAGTTAATTACATCACGCTAAGATATAAACTCTTTTCTAGCTATTTTCCTAAAGATTTTACCATGAAAAAGCTTGTTTGAAATAGTAGCGCCCAGTTTAAATAGAAATAGAAAAACATTTATTGAGGCGAAATATACTTGTTTCACAGACACGAAATTTATATACAATATCATACAAAATAAATTAACTGTTTGAGCATGAAAATCATTCTATAGTATAGACTATACTTAGTCACGAAAATCATTCTATAGTATAGACTATACTTAGTCACGAAAATCATTCTATAGTATAGACTATACTTAGTCACGAAAATCATTCTATAGTATAGACTATACTTAGTTACAAAACTCCCGCCTTTCTTATATAAGAAGTTTCAAAATATTGGTAACCTAAATACAAACTCAAAAATATTAAAAGAAAAGACAAGTATTAACGATCAAATCGTTTAATTTCTATGTACAACAGATGGTAACTGGGTTTCTAAATATAAATACTTAACAAATACTGTATGTACTGCATCGATAAACAGATCACATTTTTGGTAAGACAATAAACATAATAGAAATAAATTATTCTTACAAAGAAACATTTCTAATTGGGCTAGGTTGGCAATCTGGGCGGGATTTGAAGATACTTATATTAACTTCATTTTAATACCTCCTCCTTGAGTCGTATTCCCCATTACGGAGGGGATTCATCACTCCTTAAAAAGTATAAAACGTCCTTCAATCTGGCGAACAGATTAAATAATAATATCATTATAATTCCTTGTGTAATACATACGAAAGCGTTATATATTACATTGTTTCGTATTTAACCAATTTCTGTATTTACTTTAGAATTCAATTCTAGCAAAAATATCAATCAATCGAAATTCTAGATTTTTGTAAACCCATTCAATGGTATTTCATACAGCGCCATCTAGCCCCATACTAAGATATCTCTTGAGTTACGGGTACTAGATATGATACTTGCCCATTTTTCTTTCATCAAAGCTCAATATAATTTATAAAAAATCTCATATCCGATTTATATAATATCATCTATATAAAAATCGGGTATACGGCTATTTTAATACTTTACCCGAGACATATCTACTTATCTGTGATTACATCTGTTGGCTTAGTTGGTAGTGGCTCTGCCTTCTAATCTAGGGGTGCGGGTTCGATTCCCGCAAGACACAGGTAATTACGAATTTCAAAATTTGTAATTACTTTTGTCGTGTCTGGTCGTTTCTATATATAATACGTATGTATGAATTTACAAAAGAAAGGTATATAAGTATTATATCCGTCATCTAGTACACACAACACTAGCGTTTGCTTAATGTGAGGCTAGATGGCGCTGTGATGGTCGGGCGCAATGTCCCGGAATATTTATTTATTATCTACATTTCACACGGTGAAAGTATTTTCCTTCTTTCCTATCGTTCAAACTCCACCCAGATTACATATATATGTGTGTATATAAGCCACATATTATGTACCTAATGATCGAGGCAGTATATGACTGCGTTGGTGAAGTCCTTGGTAGTGGACTGACCGCCGAGATCCTTCGTCCTCACCTTGCCTTCCGCTAGCACCCTGGAATAAAAAAATTATTAAATCAATTTAACAACCATGGTGTTATAACCTGTTTTAAAAAAAGAATTGGTGACTGTTTGTCTGCATCCTGCCTGATGTTAAGCACCACTGTAGTCTAAGATGTAGCACGCTTGCATAGAAAAAAACCTATTTACTCTGGATTTGAAGACCCCTGTCTAAAACAAACAGCTGGGACCTACAATTGCACGTGTCATTTGACCCACGGATGACACTTAGCTTAAATTTATTATTGGAAAAGGATACAATAAAAAGTTTTAGTTAAACATAAATTGCTCTTGCTTCGCGACCGGGCTTTCTTCTTCTTCTTATCGAATGATTGTGGCCAACTCTGGTATCGAGAGTTTATCAAGCCGCCCTAAGGGTCTCTGACATGGCTTAACGACTGCCGTACTATGACAAACAGCCGGGACCTACAATTTATCGTCTCATCCGACCCACGAAAGCGCCCAAAATGGAATGCCACTTTTCGGTCACCCATCCACGTACTGACCGCGTCGATCTTTGCTTAACATTGGTAATCGCATGCGATTGCCTCCGCTAGCTGAGCTACGGGCGCTTGGTCAAACCACCAATCATTGGTAAAGCCACCAGTCATTATAAACAAGTTAAAATATGCGAGAATGACGTCACGATCCTCAGTAAAGAGGTACATGAAGTAAAAAGTAGTATAAAAAAAGTAGTATACGTACTTGTTGATCGCGTTCTTGAGCAGCTTGGAGTAGGACTGCAGGTTGACGTGAGCCAGCAGGTTGGCGGAGCACAGCAACATGGCGGTCGGGTTGGCGATATTCTTGCCCACCGCGCCCGAGAAGATGTGGCGGGCGCCCTAGGATATTAAATGATAATTGCATTAGTAAATGAAACTCTGGAGAAATATGTAGTGTTTTTCCGCTGCGACTGCTCTTTAACCGACTTCAAACAACAAACTTGGTGGTTTTCCCCACACTTCACCTCCTAACCAACGTGGCCTCTATTTACTTATGCTTCACTGACCTGTTCAAACACAGCACAGTGCGCGCTGTAACTCGCCCCTGCGACCACACCGGCGCCCCCTACCAGGCCACTGGCGAGGTTGTCCACAATGTTGCCGTACAGGTTGGGAGTCACCATCACGTCGAACTGGCTCGGGTTGGCCACCATCTGCATGGTGCAGTTGTCCACGATCATCTTCTCGAATTGGATGCGGGGGTACAGTTTGGCCATCTGAAATAAATAAAAACTGTTTAAGCACTATACTATGATATAGCTGTCGAATAAAATTTAACAAACAAAATACGCGAAATTAGACGTGAGTCAAAACCGTAATAGCTGCATATTGAAAATATATCCATCCAGTTATGAGTTATACAAGTGTGATTACTTGTCTTGTAATGGTCAAATATTATAGATTGATAATTGGGCACTGAAGAACGCGGCGTTTGGTCCTAACGAGCGAAACTAAATCCCGAAATGAAACAAATACTTCCGAAACCGTAATGTTTATATTTCGTACCAACCGTTAATCTCAAATAAAACTAACAAGCCAGCGAAAACTCTTAGATGGTCAAAAAATCTTTATACCGCGATGCAGAAAAGCGCCGGTTGCGATAGAGCGCTATCTAGTAGCTTCCGTTGGAACTATTTTCTTACGTAAGTTGCGTAAACGCATCGAACAGGCACAAATAAAAAAATAAGCTGTATGAAAGTGTGTTACGGCCTATTTACACGGCAGTAGTCGAACGCGAACTTTATAATTCTACATCTATAGGTGTTAATGAGAGATTGCTATTCATCTACTCGAGATACAGAAGTATGAATAAATGAATATACGGTGATGGTGGGATACTAAAGCATGATGGAGTGATACTAAAGGGTGATGGAGAGATACTAAAGTGTGATGATGAGAAGCATAAGTGTGATGCTGAAATACGAAAAAGTGATAGTAAGATACTGGTTTATTTTCTCTATTAATATTACCTCTTCACAGTTCCTCAAGAAGAAACCGTCTCCCAGCTTCATGATATTGGCCTTGTGTACAGCGGTGACCTTCTTACGTCCCATCTTCACTGCGTAGTCGAACGCTAACTTAATATTTCTATAGCTACTTATGATGATAGATTGCTACTTTATCTAGTATGTTTAATGTCTGCTCAAATTATGCATGAGATAACGAAGCATGCCATCGAGATAGAGAAGTGTGATTGTGAGATACAAAAATGTGATAGTGAGATACTAAAAGGTGATGGTGAGAAACTGAAACATGATGATAAGTTACAAAAGTGTGGTAGTGAGATACTAAAACGTGATGGTGAGAAACAGAAATGTGATGATAACTTACAAAAGTGTGATAGTGAGATACTTAATAAATTTTACCTCTTCACAACTCCTCAAGAAGAGACCGTCCCCAAGCTTCATAATATTGGCCTTGTGTACAGCGGTGACCTTCTTACGTCCCATCTTCACTGCGTAGTCGAACGCGAACTTGGCGATACGCTCCGACTTGGCTGCCGTGATGATCTTCAGACATTCCACCACTCCTGCACACAAGATGATACAAGATGTTAGATAGTTTCTCATACTTTATAATTGAGAAACTCCTACTTTTTGTAGTCTGTGCCGAAAGTATGTGGAAGAGTCGAAGATCATAAGACAAGATATTTGCTCTATTGTAATGGTTGCAATTTTCTTTTTCTTATCGAATGAGAGTGGCCGACTCTGGTGACATAGCTTAACGACTGCCGTACTAGACAAACAGCCGGGACCTACAATTTAACGTGTCATCCACGGAAGCGCCCAAAATGGAATGAATTTTCGGTCACCCATCCGCGTACTGACCGTCTTTTACTTAACATTGGTAATCGCATGCGATTGCCTCCGCTTGCTGAGCTACGAGCGCTTTGCGCGTTTGCAATGCTTCGAGTACACGATAAAGACCAATTAACAACATGACTTCAAGTATCTATTACATTGTAGCAACGATATCATATATTATTAATATTATTGCTCTAACCATCCAATTGACCCATAATGTGTATGAAGAAACAAAAAAAAAACAATGACATCCAAATAACTACCCATTTGCGAGAATTTCGGGACATCCCCGTTCCTAACTCTAAGCCCTTTAGGCGGTAGGAAGGGCCGTTTCCGTCGAGCTGACCCGAAGCTCGGTAGACCTTCGGGCAAACTCGGACCGGGATCAGACAACTTCGGTTCTTCGAAAGAGAGAGGTGTATTCGACGGGTTTGCCGAATCTGTAAGGAGATAGATTTTATACCTCAATTTTTGAGTCATTTTTTCCGTAAATTTTTTCGGTAGAAATTTTTGATTAGATAGAAATTGACGACTAAAATGTATCTTCTTACACTTCCTGCAATTCATATGTATAGAAAGAAAATCGTTCGTACCAATATAGCCAATCTTCACTCTATAACAACCAATTTCGAAATTATTACAACTTAGAGTCACTTTCGTCATGTCACAAACTTACCCCGAGGGTCTGATGACACAATAATTTGTAGCTTTAAAAACTCTTGACAACAGAGTTGTCCACTCTTATTATCTTGAACTGTATATGTAGAACTCACCAGGAACAGACACTTGTACCAAAGCCGAGTATTCTCACTCTTTCAACATCATTATGGACACTATAAACTTTATTACAGTCACTTTAACCCTCATTATAGCTTCTTTAAACTTAATTATGGCCACTTTAAACTTAATTAAGGCCAGTTTAAACTTCATTATAGTCACTTTTAACCTCATTATGGCCACTTTCAACTTCATTAGCTACTTTCAACTTACCAGGAACAGACTCATGTTCCAAGGCAGAGTATTCTCCCTCGGTCTGCTCTCGGATGATGATGCAGTCCACATCCTGGTGCCTCGACCTGACTCCAGGCAGGGACTTCACGTGCACCACGTTGGCGTACAGGTCGAGCGCGTTGCGGAGCTTCATGTTGAGGGTCTGGAGCTCGCCCGTGTGGGAGAAGTCTGGGGTGGCCAGGATACCCTGGAAAATTTAGGGCATTTTTTTAATATGTAAAGTTACAGACAATATGTCACTCGACTCAACGGTATTTGGGTAAGTAAATAAATTATTGCTGTGATAAAAAAATTAAGTGTAAAATAAATGTAAATGAAATAAATCAATATATGATATATTATATAGGGTTTCGATGTATGTTGTGTGTAATTATAGATAAACAGCGTTACAAAAAGTTAAAAGTAAAAATACATAATGTTTTGCATTATTCTCTACGTTTTCCGTCCATATTTGACTTCACAAACTTTACGATCCACTAGCGATCCTGGAGCTAAAGGGTTGCTAATTATGGGAACATTTGGACCTCACGTTACACTAGCGATCTCAAACGCGGCAACTACCATTAGAACCACGAAATAGAGAAAACAAGGAAGTGGAAGTGCCCTTATAACTACTTAGTACGGGTACCGGTGTCGCCAAACTCACACATAAGTAAAACAAAATCTCCATTGGATAAATTATTTGTCCTGCTTTCATTTTGACACGTAATATTTGCACAACAAGGCATGAATTATTTTTAAACATGTTTTTTGTGCGAGCGCGGAACGTCTTTCTAATCATGGCCGCACGACTAATCATGGCCGCCGCGAATGTTGCGATATTCTGCTTAATTGTGGCACAGGTAGGAGATACGAGCACCACTTTCATTGTTTTCTCTGTTCTGTGATTAGAACTCATTCCAGGAAGTTTAAATATATATCACCTTGATACAGATCTTGTTCCTAGCGATAGAGCTGACGACATCTTCGATCGGCGCGCTCAGTGTCGGGTTCACCTCCGAGAAGAAGAAGGACTCAAAGTCCACGGGGATGCCTGCCGCCTGGAATCATACATAACGATGTTTTTAACACACTTTTATTACAAAGATATTTTTTTTGTGGGACAGGATTACGTTTGACTACAGCCTGCCTGATGTTAAGCATTGCTGCAGCCTAGGGATCACACGCTTACCTAGAAGATACCTATTAACTCTACATTTGAAGACCCTTGGATTGTAGTTGTACATGTGCCTTAGTTTAGTTATAGTATTTAGTTTTTATGTTAACTTGGTGTGTGTGACGTCGCCGCCAGCCGCAACAGAATATCAGCGCTGGTGGCCGCGTGCCATCAGCATTAGGCTGAGTTGCGGCTGTATTGAGACATCACATTCTTAGCATGTAAGTTTAGTAAGTAAATAGGTTTAAAGTTTTGTGTGTGTCTCAATAAATATATTTTCTTTCTTTCTTTCTTTCTTTCTAGTTCGTAGGAAACAGCTTCTGGTAATTTCATTGGTTTTCTGTCTATTTTTAAGCAAGTCTTAAAAAGGGGTGAAATGGTGGGTGACATAGGAACAAACAGCCCAATAAACACAATTTTGATTTTATAGAAAGGTGGGATGATATCCTGACCTGATACAACCTGGTGCGAAACTGATCCTAAAACAATGACAAGTTTTACTAATTATGTGTTAGAGCGTCTGCGTTATATCCTGACCTGATACAACCTGGTGCGAAACTGATCCTAAAACAATGACAAGTTTTACTAATTATGTGTTAGAGCGTCTGCTTTATATCCTGACCTGATACAACCTGGTGCGAAACTGATCCTAAAACAATGATAAGTTTGACCAATTATGTGTTGGAGCGTCTGCTTTATATCCTGACCTGACGCAACCTGGTTCGAAACCGACTGTAAAACAATGACTTGTTTTACTGGTTATGTTTGGATTTGCATTCGCTTATCGCTGAAGGGAAAACATCGTGGTGAAACTGGCATGTTTGAGGACCACAAAGTCTGACAACATATTGTGTCTATCGTGGAGGGATCTGGGTGACCACCACAATGAATTAATTTTGTGGGGAAGTGACGACTCTCAGCCATGAGGAAATACGACTCAAAATAATGTGTATAAACAAATAATAAATAAATATTTTAGGACATATCACACAGCGCCATCTAGCCCCACACTAAGCAAACGCTTGTGTCGTGGGTACTAGATAACGGATATAATATTTATATACTTTTCTTTTGTAAATACATACTTATTATACATAGAAACGACCAGACTCAACACAAGTAATTATATATATTTTTATTATTAGAAGCTATTAGTACCTTGAACACCTCCTGCACGGAGTAGACCATCTCAGGTCCAACTCCATCTCCGGGGATGAGGGTGCACTTGATGCGGCCCTCCTTCGTAGCGTTCGGGGACTGAAATATTTAGGGCATGTGTTATGTATAGATGGCACTTTTAATAAAATTTTATTACTTTTTTTTTCTACTGTCGCATTAGTGAAAATCTTTATTGCATTTTCATTTATTACTTTATTTATATCAACGTTGTATTTCAATAGTACACTTTAGCTTACACGAAATAAATATTATTTATAAAGTAAAGTATCAGTTATGAAATGACACAAAATAGCTTTGTATATTTCATTTTGCATTCTATATAAAAATGTGGCTGATACATTATGAAATATAGAATTATAGATAGTAAGTATGGAATTTTATTTACAACTGACACTAATACTAATCTATAAACTACTACTAGTTCAAGGATGACTTGTAATAAATGTGTAATTTATTGCTCGAGCTTATCAAGCTATACATATAGTATTTTATAAATAGTAACATTACTCTTGCCCTCTGAAGTCAGTAGGATAAAATGATAAAATGTTATGACCTAGTTCTTGAAAAGGAACAAGTTGTAATCAAAGGTATTATTGTATGGAAGATTATAGGTATGATGTACCATTTTTATAGGGTTTCAGAATACCTCCTAAATTTTCTAAATTATTCTGTCTAAATAATTTGTTTGTATATTTTTGTGAAAGCAAAAAACGTAACCCTGTGAATACATAAAAGTTAAATAGACCCAAAATTAACAATAGATAAATGATTAAACGTTTTATTTGATAAGATTTTTCTGTGAAAATCACATGGCTAAAATTTGAAAAATCTGAAACATTTTTATTTTTATACATATGTGTAAAATATATCTTACCTCTCCCTGTAGAAATCTTACATCTAAATATACATTTGTAAATGTTACAACAGTTACTTTGAATGCTCTTGGTCAACACATAGGCATGGGTTCATAACATAACATGGATATTTTAGGAATATACATAGAGTTTATGAATTTACATATATGTATTTATGTATGGGGGTATAGTGTTTACCATTTTATAAAGTTGTGTGCTGCCTTGGTTTTTAACCAACTTTAAGAAAAAGAGGTTATCAAGCCTTCTGAAAGTTTATTTTTATGAAATGTAGTGGTATTTGAATCATACAGATATTAGAACAGAAATGATTTCCTTTCCAATCACATCAGTGCAAAAATCATCTAAATGTAATAGGGTTACCATATTATGGTTTATTTATCAACATATATAACAGTGTGAATTACTGTGTGTAAATATGTGTGTTTGTATGTGTGTAAGAGTGGTTCAGGTGACACTTAAGAGTAATGTAATTAACAATGCCACCATAAGCACCAGTAATGTAATAAATGTAGAACTAATTAATAACTATTACCAGCTGTGAAAAACAATATTTACTTTATGATAACTACTTTTAAAACTCTTAAGTAAAATAAACTTCATAAAATGTTTACTTACTAGTTCTTCTTTTTCTAGCAAATAATAAATCCAATGGGAACCATTTGAATACTAAATGTGCTAATTGTTAAGACAAATAGGCATCAAAATGTCATGCTACATAATGTTAAGAATATACATAGGGTGTCACAAAATAAAACATCAAAATACATAATTTACATTTAAGTGCTTCAACTTCTATGCAAGGCATGCAAACATAAAATCTTACATTGCAGGAGAAATGTGAAGGTCCTGTATAACTTAAAAAGAATATGACAATTAAAGAAACAAATTGAAAAGAAGTAAGAAATTAACAATTAAATTTCAGAAACAGCAATAATTTTGATGCCAAATTACATAAAAAACAAATTTTGTGTAAATTCCAAATACATTATTACAATTTTGTAGCCAAAAACATATTTAAATCAATCTTAGTCGAAACAATTTTGAAATATACTTAAGAGTATAATTTTGTGTACTTAAAACCAATAAATGTATAGAAATAAACAAGTTGTAGATGAACAACAGGATATTACTCTATCTTAAAAGTAATGAAGCAATATTAAAACAAAGTTGATTTGATCAAAGGCGAGAAAACTGGCAACTGGTCAAAATAGATGATGATGATGATGATGAATCAAATTTACTGAGAAATTACAGCTACAAAAAAATAATAACTACATTATTCTGATAGTACATGGCTGAGCTTACTGTTTAGATTCTGTTTAAATACACTTCAAAAACTAAGTTTCCTAATAAATGTATAACTATGTAATTTTACTAGTTTAGTTTTGTTACTACTGATAAATAAATTTAGAGCAGCCATAATAATTTACTAACTAACAAATATGCTTCTTTCCAAGTGACAGTTCAAAGTAAATCCACACTTGATGTAAACTTGACCGAGCCTGAACTGCAGCTATTTTGAAACATAAAAATATAATATTATTAAGTTTCACATAGCCTTTTTACAATTATAAATAGGGTTGTATATAACCACAATATACACTTTATGGTAAGTGATCATTATAGATTTGGAAGGAGTATCTTCTTATCGAATGAGAGTGGCCCACTCTGGTGTTGAAAGTTTATCAAGCCACCCTAAGGGCCTCTGACATGGCTTAAAAACTGACATACTAGACAAACAGCCGGCACCTACTATTTAACATATCGTCCGACCCACAGAAGCACCCAAAATGGAATGCCACAATGGTGTGTGCACAGTAGTTAAGTACCAACTTTTTAAATAGTATAGATTACCTACTTATAACAGACACCTCTTAGTTAAGACTTTTGAGTAAGTATAAGAATTGTATGAAAATATAATTTTAGTAAGTTAGGTAATAAAACTTACTGGTTTATACATTGCTTCATTACTCGTTATGATTCAAAAATATGTGTGGTATAGTGCTATTAGTAAACAGTTAGTTCTCACCAAAGAGCTGATTGGCGCGAAACTAACGTTTTTCTTGGCGTTTACCGTACTGCTGTGCAAACCTTTCGATGCTTGTGCTCCCTGAAAATTGAAATTATTAATTAATCTATTACTAATATGGTATTAAGTAAAATATAACAAAAAATTGGAATTACTCTCTGTGTATGATCTATACATAACAAAAGTGTGGGATACTTAATTCTAGTCATTTGTAGGATACAAATACAGTTTTGTTAAAAGTGACTGTATGTCACGTACGGTAGAGTCAACGTACTCTAAATTCAAGTGGAAAATACTACCTAACTCCATATTGATCACGTGAGGTTATATTCTATACCATGGCATTGAATACACTGCAAAACGCATCATGCGTCGCTAATTAAACATATTAAGAAGGAACCAAGAGGAAAACGGATAGTTTTAATTCAAGAAACATAGATATACACAAATCTATAGGATAGGTTACGAAACACTTGAACACAACAAACAGTAGATTCTCTGATATTTGAGTTATATTACCTGAACTAAGGCACGGAATACGTTTCTGTTGATCAGGGACATGGTTTTAAAATGCAGAAACTACTGAATTAAAGTATAATTTTATTGAAAAATTATTTTTGGATCGTCTTAGCTCGCCAAAGACGTATTTCAAAGTGATACGTTCTTGTGTACGTAGTTTGACAGTTCGACAGCTGTTCCTTGACATTATGACAAATTAGCTGTACTTCGAAAAAAAAAACGGTTATGAGAGATTGGGATGAACGATTTCTTTAGAAACATTAAAATTCCAATCCTTAGAATTTCATAAAATTTTAGTTTACATAAGTGTCCTTTGTTAAGAGTTTATTTACATTATAAATTTAAGGCACGTAATACGAAACGTACTGCGTCATCAGCGCCATCTTTACAACCAAAGAGGCGGGATACCAAACGTCTTTACGTCACTTTGATTGGTTTGTCACGGAGGGCGCAACATTTGAACAGGTTGTGCGAAAAAATTGTAAAATTCATAAAATATCGATTAAAAAATGTTCATACACGGCTTATCGCGATAAATTTTCTCGTGAAATTACCTGTGCTAAAAACTTGTGTGTATAAAATTTCTTATCGTTAACATTTACAACAAAAGGTAAGCTGTTACAGAAAATATTTTCTTTATGATTTACACGAAATTGGCTCCTAAAATCGTTTCTTCATTAGTAAAATATAATAAATGGTTTATTTATATTAAATTTTGCAAGTTTCATACGAAATGATTTCGATGGATGACCAAAATTTTGTTCCACATCTTCCCTGTAAAAAGTATTGATTTCTTACCTTCTTCAGTATTTCATTCTCAGCTCGTAATCTAGTCGAATTAAGCCCAACAACCATTTAAAGATAAGAAAACGTTTACAAAATACAGATAAGGAGTCGGAGGTCAATACTTTAGGGCAATATGATAAAGTTACTGAGGCTTATCTTACGTAATGTAAGTAAATTATTGGAGTAAGTAGGTAAATAAGCAGAGAATATTACATTATATACAGTCCTACTTGTTGTATATCAATCAGATTGTTTTTAAAACGCGACGTATTTATCAGATCTGATAAAAAAATATTCGACGGCTATTTACCTACACGACAAAATTCAAGTGATAACATTGCATTTTATTTACTTGTGCATTACCTATATTTTTTAAGATTTATCTAAAGAGTATGAGTTACCTAATACCTTTTTATATACGAATCATGATCATCGAAAGAGAAATGAGTTCCTTCTAGACAAGCGCTAGATTGTAGATTGAAACTAATTCAATACCTTAAATCAAGCAAGTCAGCATATAAAAAAAAACTAAGAAAGATTTCAGTTTTGTAGTTGAGATTCACCTTCCCTCTGATTTACCTACATATACATGTACCTATAGCGTAATAAACTGCCGTTTGAGTTATTACAAAATAAATAAATGCCTCATTTTTCCATTCAAATAGATATAAGTAATCCTTTAACCTTGATTTCTATATTTGACCAGTTGGTTTACCAGCAATTTACTTTAAATTTAGCAAAAAATGTGTGGGATTATGAAGAAAATTAAGTTGATTGTTAACCAAATCTAGCCTAACGCTTTTTGGCTAGGTACATAGATTTTGCGAATTGTTTCTATTTTATAGAAGATGTAAAAATAAAACGAGAGTAAAAGATACGATCATAAGAATAAAAAAATCATATAATATGATCAATTGGTTACCCTAGAATATATAATAAGATCGCTTACCACAAGCGATTATGATCAAGTACCATTTTGTATAAAAAAAAAATATAATTTTCTTCAAAACAAACACAAAACGGATCTAATTATTGACTTGATCATTAGTACTTCCTAATCGTTCGATTGTTCGCGTGTTTGTTTGTACACGTGAATAATTAACTTATCAGCGGATATACAAATGATGTGTATTGTAACCTATACCTCCCTCGGTCGATAAGAGATCCCTTTAGGCGATAAGGGCAACCTAACACCCTGCGAAAGGCGGTAACTTTTTTTAAATTTAGGTTAATGTAAAGGGATATATGTGGAAGAATATCAGAAGAGATGGTACTTATTAGCACAAACTCTTCGTCAAAGTCAAAGTTTTTATCAATAGGAAATATCTTACACGTCACAGAATTATTATCACAGACAGAGTTATCGTCGATCGAAATATAGCTAAAGGGGACCAAAAGCGAAATAACAGCTTATTCATATCGTCATGCCATATTAGGTCATGTCGAACATTACATTATTTTAATTTAATTCGAAATAAAATAAAAGATATAATTTATTTCGTAAGTTCTATCGATGGAA
This sequence comes from Macaria liturata, assembly GCA_964023185.1. NCBI lineage: Eukaryota > Metazoa > Arthropoda > Insecta > Lepidoptera > Geometridae > Macaria > Macaria liturata. The sequence continues at coordinate 17,760,412 of OZ026806.1, forward strand.
AGATGTTTTCAATTCGACCTGTATGTTTATTTAATAAATTCAATAGGTTATTGATAAAAAAACCTTTTTCCACAGAACCACTACCCAGAAATGGCAAAGATAGAGATCGACAAGCCTCGCTACGACCAGAGTACCTACTTGGGTCGGGCGCAGCACTTTCTCCTCCTCACCAACCCGCTCAACATTCTGGCTTCTGATGCTGAATTGGACAGCGCTAGGGATGCTGTGCAATACGCCAGGTACTCTTATATATTTCTGCTTTAAAATATCTAAACTGCTGTCTAATAGATGCTTCGGAGGGCATTGGTCCTGATTGCTCGCAAGTTTAATGCCTAAATCCCTTGCAACATCTATGTATCTCTGAATGATACTTGAGCCTCGCTACGACCAGAGTACCTACTCAGGTCGGGCGCAGCACTTTCTCCTCCTCACCAACCCGCTCAACATTCTGGCTTCTGATGCTGAATTGGACAGCGCTAGGGATGCTGTGCAATATGCCCGGTACATACTTAAATTTAAAGATTCAAAATTAAAGATATATGGAGAGATCACCCACTCCATTGTCTCAGCTTCGGTCCCTTGCCAATTGCTAAAAGTTCGCAAGAATCTGATAACTATGGTATCAGATTCCTTTCCTTTTATAGAATCTCTCAGAAGTAAGGTGGGTATGCGTGGGACCACTTGGGATTCCAAGATAGGCGATGGTAAAACATGGTTAAACACACACCGACGTAAAGTGTTGTCTGTTTTTCCTGTATTACAATAAATGTTTCTTTCTTTCTAAAGTCCAATATTCCCTGGTCGCTAATCGCCGCAACATCTTGGGTTTTCATAGAACCAGATTTGGACAAACGAATTACGAATGTTTATCTTTATCTTCTTCACGTTTAGATGGTTAGATCCTGATTTTGTCTTACCTACCTTGCAACTACCTATAAAAACAATCCATTCCCTCCTACAGGAAATACGGCCGACTTCCCGAAGGTTTCAACGAGGACAAGATGTGGAAGGCGAAGTACCTGTACGACAGCGCCTTCCACCCCGACACCGGCGAGAAGATGATGATGATCGGCCGCATGGCTGCGCAGGCGCCGATGAACACGCTCATCACGGGGGGTAAGGCAACCACACTTGTAAAAAAAAACTTTCATGAGACTTGTTTAAAACATACAATTTAAAATAGCTAGGTTCACTGTATAAGAAATATACGAATTGTAATTTGTAATCAACTATGAATTGTATAATATTAGGTACCTGTATGTTTCTTTTAGTAAACTAATAAAATAAATAAAAAACTTGATAATCTCCTTTTTTTGATGTCGGTTATAAACATGTTCACTTGCAGTAGGTCAGAGAGCTTCTAAGTAAAGTGTAAATTCAAAAGTTTTATGACCATTGTAACGAAGATCCAGAAGCTTAATAAATTGATTTTTTTTTTGTATACAACAGCAGATAGTTTTTAATGTCTGTATGAAACGAAAGTACCTACATTTTATTCATTTTGGGGTGTTCCTCGTTTACACTTCAACGGAAGGACAGGGTTTCGTGACTTTCGATATGAAGTAGGTACATTATATGGTACTGACAGTAACATAGGTTTCTTTTAACCCGACACAACCGTTGGAACAGTTTAACACAACCGTTCAAATCATCCCCCTTTTCTTTGCATAATTGGGTAAAAAGAATCTCTATTCGTCATCATCACCCTAAAATGTGTTATTTGTTTGCAGGGATGATAACGTTCTACAGAAGCAACGCGGCGACAATATTCTGGCAGTGGATCAATCAGACGTTCAACGCATGCGTCAACTACACCAACAGGTCCGGCACCGCCCCGCTCTCTACCAAGTAAGTTTATTGTGAACTAGTGGACGCACACGGCTTCGCTCGCATTATTTTAGGATAAAAGTAGACGATGACACTTTTAAGACCATATACTACCTACATGCCAAAATTCATGATGATCCGTTCAGCCGTTTTTGCGTGATGAGCGTTTAAATAAACAGATAAACAGTCAAAATTTCTAGAAATTTATGAAACGTTTTTTAAATATCTTCAATGTTTAGACTTTTGATCCTCTTCAGCTTTATTATACGAGTATGTACAGATAACAGGGAGACAATCTCGAAACATTTATCACTTTTGTCCGGAAAATTAGGAGGCAAAAGACCATTAGAATCTCTCGAGTCTAATAAGTTATACGATTCTCTAAACGTTGCTGAAGATAGACTCTAACGGTGACTAATTTTGCATTGAAGAACAATCCAAGTATGGCATGACTTTTTGATTTAATATTTTTCACGTACTTTTATTAGTCCATTGAAATGTTACATGAGCTTTGCCTTTTTTAGAGGACGCAATTTTATTTTTGGTGCATGATTGGGGGGTCAATAGAAGCTTTACTTCAAGTTTGTGGGGTCGCCACTCTTGTCCCCCGGCCGCCATCTTGGAAAAAGGGGTGGAAACGCTTTTTTCGCGATATCTCGGTAACTATGCGTCTTACAAAAATTTGTTACAACATAATTTGTAGCAAATTGTTTTGTCTACAAATATGTTTACATAGCTTTTTGCCCAAAATTAAAAATTAAAGAAGTTATATCCATTTCAATGGACGATATTGCCATTGTGTCAATTCATTTATTGAAAACCTATTTGTTTTTCAGGCAGTTAGCGGCGTCATATTTATGCGCGTGCGGCGGTGCACTGTCTACGGCGCTCTACCTCAACAGTAAAGTCAAGGTAAGTCATCATTATCATCATTTTAGTCATAACAACATTATATGTATATTAAAGCCCTGCGTATACTGCACCATCATTTTAATTGCTTATCATCGCGAGATCAGATTAAAAACTTTCCGGATATATGTAATTTATAAAAAAAATAAAACAATGGGATATACATATACCTACATACATATGCCAAGTAATTATAATACATAATGTTTTCGATCGAAACCAAAAAAATCTCACAAGAATATATTAAAACATTATTCTGAAAATGTGAATGTGCGATAGAAATGCTACCAGTAGGTAATCTCTCTATATGCCAATTAAATAATATTTTTATCTATTATACCGTCACTTACATTATATGATTACTTAATTAATTATATAACTTGGGTTAAGATTCGTTCAAATTTTATAGCCGTATGTATAAACATATTATGTACAACGTACGTATTGTATATTAAATACAGTAAAAGTAATTCTTGATTTGCGTAAACCAATAATTAAACGGTCAAATCCACTTATAATGATTTTTATAAATGTCACTGAGTATACAGAGTAATTGATTACTTACTTTTGTTCTACGTTGTAAGGAAAATCTAAATATATAAAACTTAGGGTGACTGACTGACTGACTGACTGATATAGTGATCTATCAACGCACAGCCCAAACCACGGGACGGATTGGGCTGAAATTTGGCATGCAGGTAGATGTTATAATGTAGGCATCCGCTTGGAAAGGATATTTGGAAATGCCACTTTTAAATGGGCTCTCCCCTTTAAAAGTGGCATTTAATAAAATCCTATCTCTATGGGGATGCAAGTTTTACTTTTTAATGCGAGTGAAGCCGCTAGCACCAACTAGTTAAAAATATATATCACATCACAATACACTAATATTATACAGACAAAAACTTATACATGTGTTAGTTTTTTCTTCATAGCAAAACGGATAAACCGATTTAGATAAAATAATTGAAATTTTAGCCAAAATATAGCTCGTTTTGTAAAAAATGTATTTCAAAAAGCTTAACTAAATTTAGTTTGAATTATGTAGGTAGGTACTAAAGTCAGCTTCATAATAAATCATTTATTTCAAGCATATATATTATTCAGGCAAACTAAACATAATATACTTATTTAAATTATGTATTGTCGTATAATTACGTTATCGTTTCGATTAACCCATTATAATTTAACTGCGTAGGTACTAGACTGATTTATTTAATTTACATACCTACCTACGTATAATTATTTGCGACGTTTAACTTAGGTACATGAGAAAGTCTGTGGGGCCGAAAGGGATATAAATACTTACTATTATACCAATAAAAAAAAGTCGTCTGGAAAAGTCGAAGGCAGGAGATCCCGTGGCCACAGCCCGACACGTTGGTCCGACCAAATTCGATACATCAGTGTATGGAGCGCTGCATGACACTGAGGATAGAGAGAAGTGGCGGAAGATCATTAGAGACAGGATCATGGATGGTGTCAGTCACGACCCTCAGATATGAGGAATACGACGCAAGGAGGAGGATTATACCAATAAGTACTTTATTTATTTATTACAAGGTCAAAGGTTGTCTGAAAGAGCTACACTAGCGATAATGTCAATGTGACGATAGTTTTCTTTTATTTTTAACAAATTTTAAAAAGAAGACGGTTCCCGTGTTTTTATTTTTAAGCCAAATTTACCTCTTACGGATGCCGGGAAGAGATTGTTCGCAGCGATAAGGTTGCCGTTTGTGGCGCTTGATGTATTTAACATCCAATAAAGCGTTAACCTTTCTATCATGTAAAAATTTATTGTACCTAGTTGTAATATTTTTTAGCACAATAAAAGCTTTTGTATTTTATGTATTTGTATTTTACATAATAGGTATATAAAGTAAAATAAACCTACGAGTATTACCCACAGAGATAACAGTGACGCTAAATTTAGAATTAAAATTATGACTAAATCGATCATTTATGATAAGCCTGCCACCATGCTAGCTGATTCATTGATAAATTCTAAAAACTAAATAAACAAACAACGCGTTACTAAAATAATTCCTGTGTTGAAAAATCTTCCTACATTCATAAAGATAAAGATGTACATTATACATACAGATATGTAGTTACTGTAATATATAAGGTTATCTGAAAATTACCAGCGAACTTATAACTGGTAGGTATTTACCACAATTCAACAATTTTTGTTTAATGACATTCGAATAATTTGCGTTCCATACAAAAATTTATTGCACTTGATAAACTCGACACCAGAGTTGGCCACTCTCATTCGATAAGAAGAAGATTGCCACTTGACGAAATAAATGGAGAAGACATTTTTATTCCAGTCCCAACGAAAGATCAGCGCTGGTTGCTTCCACACGACCATCATTATGCTGAGTTGGGGTTGTGTTGTGGCAAATTTAATGTTTGTTTTTTTTGTGTAATTGTTGTTGTTGGTCTGTGTTAAATATTCCATAATAAATGTTTCTTTCTTCCTTTCTTCTTTACAATGATTCGTGAGTTTCCAAAACCCCTAAAACAGATGTTATATAATGAAGTTAGATGCCTGGTCTTGTGTGATTGTTGGTATTTTTTAATTAACACTGTATGTATATGTTACGGCTAATACCCGAAGTGCGGCTACACCTAGCTTTAGCCGGTTAGAACTAGGTGTAGCCACATAGTCTTGATTAAACCTAGTACGAGCCGATTGTTTTCGGGTAAAACTAGGTCTCAAGTCCTGTTGTAGTGCAAGTTTTGGATTCGAAGTCACTTGTCTGTGACAGAAGGTAGATTAGGTTCGTTAGGTTGCTTTCTACCACGCACATGCGACGACGAGCGAAGCGAGGAGGAGCCAACTTCTTTCAAAACATGTCTCGATTCGGGGTTTAACCAAGACTAAGTGGCTACAACTAGGTGTAGCCGAACTTCGGGTATTAGCCGTAACATATACCTAGTCAGGTCATAAACTCTGTCACATGTTTAATATAAAATAATTGAAACAACTTTATTCTTTATGTAACCATTTATATACCAAAATGAACTTAACAAAACATAGATTCTTATGACATAAAGTTTATTCAAAATGACCTCCGTGATTTTGAATACAGGCCTTCAATCTGCGCGGCCAGCCGTCTATCGCTGCACGAACGAGGTCCATGTCAATATCGGCGGCTGCCTTAATCAAGGATGTCTTGAGTGACTCCAAATTGGGATGAGGCTTTGAGCACGCCTTTTCCTCCAAGTGTTGCCATATCTTGTAATCTAACGGATTCAAATCTGGACTGGAGGAGGGCCAGTCTTCGTGCCGGATGAAGTCGATTTCACGCGCCGCCAGCCAGTCTTGTGTGCTCTTCGCTGTATGAGCTGGCGCCGAATCTTGTTGGAATACCCAGTGCTTGTTATTGAACATGATATGAGAAACAGGTTCCACAATGTTCGTCAGGACTGTATTTTGATACACAACTGCATTCGTTTTTACACCTTTCTCACAAAAATGTACCTCTGTTAAGCCCCAATAAGAAACTCCCAACCATACCATGAGCGAGGATGGAAAATGACCTCGTTGGACACGCGGAATACGTTTGCTCGCTTCTTCACTACTGTGTGCGTACACCTTATCATTTTGTTTGTTGTAGCTCTCTTCTACGGTAAAAATTTTTTCATCCGAAAAAAGAATTTCCCGATATTTTTTTCCCGCGTACCGCTTCAACAAAGCGCGGCATCTCTTCAGTCTCAGGTCTATTAGACGAGCATTCAAACGATGTCCTGTTTTTCTTCGATATGCCCGAAGCCCTAAGTCTTCATTTAACACCCTTTTCACCGTGGTTCTACTTAACCACATCTGAAGGGCCAACAGTTTCTGCTTACGTTTGGGATTTCTTTGAATTCGCGCCTTCACAGCTTTTATCACTGCTGGAGTCCTAACAGACCGAGGGCGACCACTTCTTGACCTGTCATCTACACTAGAGTCTTCATTGTATCGTTTGATGGTACGATAAACTAATCTTTTGGTTATATTCAAATTTTTCAGTATGTCAAAAATTTGAATTGGCGCGTAACCGCAACGATGCAATGCAATAACTGCAACACGGTCTTCTTTAAGCGTCCACTCCATATTTAAAAATGAGTAAAATTCTAAAAAGTATACATCTTTATTTATATGAACAATTCGAAATTCGAATTCAATAAACTTTTTTGTGGCCAGCATTCTAAAAGAAAAGTTTTTACTGTGTGACAATACTTATGACCTGACTAGGTATAATACAAGGCAATATTTGTTTTGATACTGGAAACTGTAATTGAATGGAAAACTCGGCTACGACGCGCAAAAAAGACAAATATTATGCATGTGATTGTCAAACACATAACATATGTACATACCTAGCAAAACCCGTAGGTTTCCTGCTGTCCTGTACATTTTACTTTACTTAGGTTTTGTTCAATCCGCAGTTAACTAAGTCACCATATTCATATAATGTAACTTAGGCTAGCGTGTTACACCCTAGACTGCAGCAATGCTTAACATCAGACAGGCTGTAGTCAAACGTATAACTATACCACGTAAAAAAAAAAATAAGTGTTGGACAGTCGAAACTAACGTCATCTTGAATTTCCACATACATATAAATAATAAATAAATAAATAATCAATATATTATGTATTTCTGACATACAGTATAAATAGAAAATGATATGAAGATGTAAAGTAGCTCGTACCTACTAATTGCCGTGTCATCTGACCTACGGAAGCGTACAGATGTAAAATATAAAAAAAACAATGAACTTCCAAATTTTCTTATCGCCGATTGGAATACGTTACGTATTCAGAACAATAAATTACTTTTTCCCCGAATTTAATGTATTCTATCTAGCTTACTATGTACCTACATTGCCAGTTATCTAAAACAATCGTACTCGTACAAGATAAATGAAACGTTACATTAGGCGCTAACATATCTTATCACTATCATAATTGGGGTCGTAGACATCGTAGCTTGGAGACACCATAATCCAGCATCAATACATACACAAAACAATCTGCCAATTTGTGCTAGAAAATAATATATAAATATAGCTAGCGTGCGTTGAAATAAAATTCGGCCATAAAAATAACATTCTAACAACATTCATTTCTTACATTCATCTTTATAATATTATAGTGGCTAGTCGAATAGGCTGTGTCAAACCTGTGGTCTTAGCCAATATAATCAATTGAAATGTTACAATTTAAGGACCGAATATTGCAATTTTTAGAAGAAGCAATTTTATTTTTGAGACATGTTTGGGGGGTCAATAGAAATAAAATAATAATATACTCGTAGTGGTAATCCAATTCAATCATAGTTCCCCCTGTCGCTATGGTAACTTATCTCTATAATAAGTAGTCTATGACTACAAAGTCATTGTTTATTTTACACGCGTGATTCGACTATGACGTAGATCATGTTTTCAGGAGGTGTGTCGTTTCGTTTGCTTTACCACATGATATGTTTGTCACGCTCTTGGCCCTTGTTTGTTGGGGAATTTGTTAGGTTTGATTAACGTTGTCTGTAAGTATGTGGTAGGTGTATGTACGTACGTAACTGTGGAAAGAATTTGGTTTATTGATCTTTGGTCTTTGTATTCTACTTGCTAATAAAAACATAATCGTTTTGACGTTTTTATGGCATTGTAACTCTCAAAAGAATAAGTGACAGTGATAGTAAATGTTGTGTAAGTAGGAATGTATGATACTGTTCGTGGAAAGAATTGGGTTTATTGAACTTTGGTCTTTGTATTGTACTTACTAATAAAAACATTATCCGTTTACGGTAACGTCAACTTTTTATTGATGTTTTATGGTATTGTAGCTCTCAAACTGATAGTCAGTTTTGATAACTGCTGGCTTAATCAAGAGTGTGTATGGTAACTTTCCATTTGGGCGCTTCCGTGGGTCGGATTATTTGTTACACTTATTGTGGATCGCAGATGTTTGTCATAATACGTCAGGGGTCTTAATAGCGCTGTTTGAAATATCTCGACACTAGAGTTAGCCTCTCCCAAACAATAAAAAGAAGGGTGAAAAGTGTTTTCAGTCATGATTACCTATACATAAATTTTCGTAATCAACTTTTAAATAAAATTTCATCACTTCATTAATCACTTTTCCATCCTCAAATGGGTGAAACTTTGTGTGATTGTTTTTGGTGAACAGTTAGACATATTTTATGGATTAACACATAAGTAAATTTGTATACCTGATTAATATAATGGGACAACGTTTAGTGTTCTGTTAGCAAATTTATACTTATACCTAGTCAGGTCATAAATTCTGTCACATGTTTAATATAAAATAATTGAAACAACTTTATTCTTTATGTAACCAATATACCAAAATGAACTTAACAAAACATAGATTCTTATGACAATAAAGTTTATTCAAAATGACCTCCGTGATTTTGAATACAGGCCTTCAATCTGCGCGGCCAGTCGTCTATCGCTGCACGAACGAGGTCCATGTCAATATCGGCGGCTGCCTTAATCAAGGATGTCTTGAGTGACTCCAAATTGGGATGAGGCTTTGAGCACGCCTTTTCCTCCAAGTGTTGTCATATCTTGTAATCTAACGGATTCAAATCTGGACTGGAGGAGGGCCAGTCTTCGTGCCGGATGAAGTCGATTTCACGCGCCGCCAGCCAGTCTTGTGTGCTCTTCGCTCTATGAGCTGGCGCCGAATCTTGTTGGAATACCCAGTGCTTGTAATTGAACATGATATGAGAAACAGGTTCCACAAGGTTCGTCAGGACTGTATTTTGATACACAACTGCATTCGTTTTTACACCTTTCTCACAAAAATGTAACTCTGTTAAGCCCCAATAAGAAACTCCCAACCATACCATGAGCGAGGATGGAAAATGACCTCGTTGGACACGCGGAATACGTTTGCTCGCTTCTTCACTACTGTGTGCGTACACCTTATCATTTTGTTTGTTGTACTTAGCTCTTTTCTACGGTAAAAATTTTTTCATCCGAAAAAAGAATTTCCCGATATTTTTTTCCCGCGTACCGCTTCAACAAAGCGCGGCATCTCTTCAGTCTCAGGTCCATTAGACGAGCATTCAAACGATGTCCTGTTTTTCTTCGATATACCCGAAGCCCTAAGTCTTCATTTAACACCCTTTTCACCGTGGTTCTGCTTAACCCCATCTGAAGGGCCAACAGTTTCTGCTTACGTTTGGGATTTCTTTGAATTCGCGCCTTCACAGCTTTTATCACTGCTGGAGTCGTAACAGACCGAGGGCGACCACTTCTTGGCCTGTCATCTACACTAGAGTCTTCATTGTATCGTTTGATGGTACGATAAACGAATCTTTTGGTTATATTCAAATTTTTCAGTATGTCAAAAATTTGAATTGGCGCGTAACCAATGCAATAACTGCAACACGGTCTTCTTTAAGCGTCCACTCCATATTTAAAAATGAGTAAAATTCTAAAAGTATACATTTTTATTTTCATGAACAATTCGAAATTCGAATTCAATAAACTTTTTTGTGTCCAGCATTCTAAAAGAAAAGTTTTTACTGTGTGACAATACTTATGACCTGACTAGGTATGTAGGTACTCGTAGGTATATGTATCTACCACCACCTACCATCAATTTATACCTATGTATAATACTTACATCAAAAAAGCCTTATTCTCAAAAACTGCTAGTCTAAATCAGCTGCTATCCCACCTAAATGACCTAACTCGTACGACCTAAGTCAATAATAGATGTAACAACAATCTACCCGACATACAAACGACAAAAGCATGTGTTACATATTTAGCTTCTTTGCTGATCATGAATGCTTCATTAGCACCTACTAAGTGTATATACAGGGTTATTATAAAAAGGTGAAGCGCACTTTTTCAAATTGTATAAAAAAGAGAAGTTTGTAAATGGGATTAAAAAAAACTTTCAGAAGTATTTTATTGATAACCGCCTTTTATGATGTTGTTTAAAAATGTCATTTGTCAGTTCAATAGAAGACGTTGCTTATTCTGTTAGTTCTGATATGAGTTATTCGAGACTTTTTCTTTAAAGGCATGTCATTATCATCATCATCATTATTCCCGTTGGCCTGTTATCGGCCTCTTTTTTTACATGATATAGGCTTAAGCTTGACTTGACACAAACGTTAATGTTTTGGACCGCGTGCCGTAATTCTGACTATTAAACATTTAGAAGACTTGAGAACCTTCCTTTCTTTGAAGTCGGTTAAAATAGGTACCTTCGTAATAACTCTGTATACTTATATAGCAACAGAAAAGTAAACAGACGTAAGAAACGCACGACGTCACAGACGCGCCCTCTGCGTCGCGTCGGAAAACACATTGTTTGGAAAAGGAAATGCTTACAGTCATGATATGACATTCTTGTAGTTGTTTGCATTTCGGATAGGAATTGCGTCTCGGCTGCTGCTTGATTTATGGACTTTTAGTTGACTTATGACTGACTTCATCATCATCATCAACCTGTTATCGCCCACTGCTGAGCATAAGCCCCTCGCTTCTTGTACGCCATTCTTAATTATCTATATTATTTATTCTATTATTCTTTATTATCTTACCTAGTTATCTTAATCGATCCAAACAATGATCAATAGGTACCTAATTGGTTTTCCAAGTTTGTGACGATGTAGGTGTACGCTTCCTGAGCGGTGAAGGGAAAAATCGGTAAAAATTGCATTTTTTTTTAAACCTCAATATCTGAGTTGTTAATATGTGTCGTGGGAACTAGGCTCCCAAAATATGTACATCACTTACTTCTTTCCTCCTCCTTGAATCGTATCCCTCATGTCTGAGGATCGTGACCACCACCTTCTCCTTGATGACATCTTTCCACTTCCTTCTGTCCTCGGCAACATGCAGAGCATTATAGACTGTAGTGTCTAAAGTGGTGCGAATTTGGTCCGACTAACGTGTTGGGCTGCGGCCTCGGGATCGATTCTGAATACGGGATACTTCTTTAATCTTTATTATTAATTATCTTTTTTCTAGAATATGAAGAATCCATTCTACGCGCGGCTGGTCCCGTTCGCGGCGGTGTGCGGCGCCAACATGATCAACATACCCATGATGAGGAGCAAGTAAGATACAAAAAAAATTACAAAATCTTTATTTTATCAAATTTTACAAAAACAATGTGTAGGTAATACAATTAACCGAATAATATAATCTATTCATGAAACATGCTATAAAAAGCTGTCAGTGGATCCATCCCAGAGGTTGACCCTCAGCCCCGAACTAAGCTGAAACTTGTGTGTACTGATATTGTGGATACTGGAGAAAGGATGAAAGCAAAGACAAGATAAAACATTATATTTGAGTTACTTTTTAAAAGGTAATCTTAGTAAATGATCGAATTGTATATTCATAACCTTGAAAAGGGACGTCAATTAAATCAAAATTAAATCAAAATCCTTATCTTAGCTGAAGCCATGTTAGGAGCCCATTAGGGCGGTTTTATAAGCGATAAGATTGTACTAGTTTTAAATTTAAAATTTGTTTGAAGTTTATATGTAGGTATACCCTAATTCCTTCGCAAACAGAGTAAATGTAAGTTTGACATTTTAGCTAATAAAGGAATTGAAAATTTAGAAGAAGAAAACGTAGTTTAATTAGCTGTTAAGGCAATCTGGATGAATGCCAGAAATACCTACGAGGTTTCGAATCATCAGTCGTGATTATATTTGGTCACTTACTTTAAAATAAGTAATTCGGCTATTTTTGTGTCAGTTTTCTACCTAAGGAGTTTTGATTGGGTCAATCTTTTTTTAATGAAAATGAAATGATTGTTTGCTTAGTTGGTAGTGGTTCTGCCTTCTAATCTAGGGTTGCGGATTTGATTCCCGCATGACACAAGTAATTATGAAGTTTAAAAATTTTAAATTATTTGTGTCGAGTGTGGTCGTTTCTATATAATGCCTAAACAAAAAAAAAAGTATTATATCCGTTATCTAGTACCCACGACACAAGCGTTTGCTTAGTGTGGGGCTAGATGGCGCTGTATGCAATGTCCGGAATATTTATTGTTTTTAATATTTATATTTATTATTTATATATTCATTGCTGTTTCAGAATGCATAGCACTGATAATTTGTTTTCATTCCCAGTGAAATAATAAACGGCACGCAAGTGCACGCGAAGCCAACCGGCGAGGTGGTGGGTCTGTCTCAGCGCGCCGCCATCACTGGCATCGGGCTGGTGTGCTTCTCCAGGATCGTCATGGCAACACCAGGCATGAGTGAGTGTTGCCACCAGGGGCGACGAACCATCAGTTGACAGTTGCCGCATCGATCATACCACACTAGTGCTAGTATCCTGGCCTCCGATTTCTAGGGACGCCTATTTGATAGTCAAATTTTAAATAACTTACATTTCATTAGAATATAGCTAGTTGTATAATTTAGATCTTAATCCATAAATTAAAAGGTTTACTAGCATTAAAAACTGGAAAATATTTCCGTACAATTGTTACCTATTAATATTATGCTTTAGAACAAAATGTTACCATCATTTAAAAGTAGATATTTTCCCACGTTGAGCGCCATATTTTATTTAGTTTCTTAAGCTAATGCCACACTTGGCAATTTTCTGATGCAATAACATGTACTAGTGTTTAGTAACTTGTCGGCATAGCTTGCTAGCACCTGTTTGTCTAGTAAGGCAGTCGTTAAGCCATGTCAGAGGTCCTTAGGGTGGCTTGATAAACTCTGGACAACAGAGTTGGCCACTCTCATTCGATAAGAAGAAGCTAGAACCGGTAACTAGATAACCTAAAAAGTTTTTTTTTATTCTAACATTAGCGCCCTCCCTTTAATCACACCCCCTCGAGGTCCCTTGGGGCCCGCGCACAGAGCATCAACTAGTATAACAATTATAACTCGACATATCTCATTCCAGTCCTAACCCCCTGGATCACAAACAAGGTGCAGTACCGCGGCGTGTTCTGCCACTACCCGTGGGGCATTATCCCCTTCCAGCTGCTACTGGTCGCGTTCTGCGTCACGTTCGCCACGCCTCTCGCCTGCGCCATCTTTGAACAGAAGGCCGCTTTCCCTGTCTCCAGCATAGAGGAACCTATACAGGTACGCTTACTTCCTAGATATGTATGTATGTTTACCAATCGGTTACATACCGGAAGACTACGCTTACCAATCAGAAGATTACGCTTACCAACCAGACGACTACTAATACCAACCAGAAGACTACACTTACCAAATAGCCACACTTTCACCAGTTTCAACCAGGTATCTCTTAATAGGTTTTCCTGGAACTAGATGGACATACACTTGAACATAATTCAGCTGCTGGTAAGCAAACATTATGGTCTACCACTGACCCTGCTAACCTAGTAAGAACCACCACTACCCGTGGGGCATCATCCCCTTCCAGCTGCTATTGGTTCTGTTGTTGCGTTCTGTTCCCTGTCACCAGCATAGAGGAACCTATACAGGTACGCTTACTTCTTAGATAAGTGCGCTTACCAACCAGAAGACTACACTTACCAAATAACCCCACTTTTACCAGGTATCTCTTACTAGGTTTCCTTTAAATTAGATTGGTGTGAATTTAGCCATTATTCGCCTGATGGTAAGCGATCAATATAGTCTCTGATGGAACATTCTTTGTCTTAAGAACCACCATTAACCCTGGAGTATCATATATTTATCATTATGAATTTTCTTAATAATGACTAACAGTACTTGTTCTTTGTTTTCAGGAAGTAATGAAGAAGAAATATTACAAAGAGACCCACGTATACTACAACAAAGGATTATAAAATGTAGGAGAGCTTTATAAATGTGAAGTCAAATATAGAAACGTGCGATTAATTTGACTTTAAAATTGTTTCGATGTACTGTAAGAATAAAATTAGTGTTTAGAATGTCTGTCTCGAAGTGAAAACTAACGTTGCATTCCTTAAAAGGCTTGTGATTTTTTTTAAATATTGGTTATGTATTTTTTTTTCTTTGCTATTTTGTGATGACGCTGTTCTAACATCAATTCAATTTCGTTTGAGAAGTTTAAAACTATCAGCGTCAGTGTAATATGAAGAAAAATTAAGACATTATTAGAAAACTTAAACTGATTTACCAATTTATTTACTGTCTGCAGTAACTATAACTGCCTATATGAGCTTATTTTTATTGTCTACAAAACATTCCTCTATACATAAATGAAAACTATCAATGATGAGGGAAAAATCATATTAACATCTTGACTATATAGATATTTTAAAACTGTATTTTGTACAGAACTCAATTTCTAGTAAAAAAAATTCTTTTCTCACTGCCTTCAGTTTGAATAAGCAAATAATAAAAAAAATGAATTAATAAAATGCTTGAAATTATAACATTGTAAATGTTAATAAACCTTATCGAATAACTATTTGAAAAATGCTGAAACGATATTATAATTTGGAAAATACCTTTTGCTATGGGCTAAGCCAAAATTAGAAATGTATACATTTGTTTATTTTTTTGAAACGGCTGATATTTTCATGACTTTCAGTAGGTCTCAATGAATATTTATTGATGGAAATTGTGACATATATTTGTTTTGATTAGTTTTAATTTTGAATTTTGGATCATGTTTATTAATTTATTAAGGGAATATTTTTTATTTCTTGTTGGTTTTATTAATTTGTTATATTGTTTGAAAGTACATAGCATGCTTAATACGATGAAGCTCAATTACTTACTATTTAGTATTTATTTATTATTATTATTTATATTATTTATTATATATTTATTTATTACTTATTTATTACGAGGTTGTGATATCATCATTCTTTGAATTTATATTATTTACTGTTTACATGTCATATTAATTTGTTTACCTCAATAATAGGTATGGATTCTATGTAAATCTATTATTTTATGACAGAACGGCGCTTTTTACATGCACTCCCAATAAGGAATATAAATTTTAAGTTACCTACCCAATTTTTTCAGTTTTTTGGCCGTTGTTTATATATACTTAACGGAAATAACATTTAAAAAATGTGATGACAATCTTGCCATATTATGGGAAACTTTGACCATATTCATGTCTGTTTTAAAAACATAGTCAATTGTAAAATAAGACGTGTCAAGGAATATGTTAAAATATTGCTTTAAAGATTTATAAGATCTGAAAATCCTATTTATGATTGTATGATGAAAAATACATAAATATGTGATGAAACTAAACATTTATTCTGAAAAAAATGTATAATAATTAATATGTAACTTTCAGTGAAATATATAACATTCCAAAAAGAATTGGTTTTTGCTTTGAAGTACATTGTTGTAATTTTAGGTAAAAATTTGGAGCTTTGATATTTTTAATGCCATCCTAAAAAATGCTACACACAATATATTCAGGTAAATAGTCAGTAGGTATATCACATAAAATACTATATAAGTATGTATTTCCTTATTAATTTTCTTTAGATTTATAAGTGATTTTGCGCTCATGCATATAATATTTATTTTACATACAAACAATTATTTTAAAATAACTAGTGATTTTGTTAAGCCTAATAATTTAAATTGTTGACAATAATATCTGTAAAATGTGTGATGTTAATGTACTGTCGAACAATGTACAAAATAAACTGTATGAATGTTATATGCATTTTTATTTATTATACCCTATAACAATAGAAGCGGCATTAAATAAACGGGAAAATCGCATTCGCAGTGCTAAAAAAACAAAGATATCATAATCACCTTTTTTTTTTAAATCTACCTATTTTATGTACTCATATTTGTTTTAATATTAAAACTTTCGTGAGACATTTTATCAATATGAAGATGGATGTCATTAGATCCGAAATGCGTAAACAACATACGCGAATTACACGTGAGTGAAAACCGTTTAGTTAACATATTCATATTTGTTTGTTATCTGAAACCGGCGAAAAGTTGCAGTGCAATAGTACAAAAAATAAAAGTTATCATAATAGTAGATTAGTAGCCGAGGGCTGTAAGGCATCAATTGCAGCCTGAGATATTTAGGCACACGAGCGCAGCGAGGGCGCTTATAGTTCGAGGGTGCAATTGATGCTTACACCCTTTTTTTTTTTTTTTTTTTTTGCCCAGGAAAACCTATTACAGGTACCACCCTAAAACCCCGGGGAGGGCGGATGGTTATGTGGGAGTCTCCGCCCCACTCCATAAGGGCGGCATACCCACTAAAAACCTGGGGTGTTCCACCTCCGCATCGTTGGTCCAGGGCCACGAGAGCGCGATGCAAACATCCGCAGCCCTGGTGATGCTGGCCCGGCATCGGGCCCCGCCTCGGGGAGCTTCAGCTCAACCCTCAATGGACGACGTGTCAGAACACGGGACACGTCGTGCATCCTGTGGGGACTCATTTTAGGGCAACAGGTTCCCCGACCTGCCACCCAGAGCCCCCAGGAGTCAGTCGCACGCCAAAGCGGCCGCCCTCCTCCAATGCGCCCTCTGCGCACGGAGTTCGGTTCCCGAGATGATGCTTACACCCGAGCTAACTACTCTGCTTTACATCTCGATTGTGAGGTAAGTAGAAAAAACCGTATTAGAAGAATAAAACATTTTAATGCTTAAAATTTATAGTGAAATGAGAACAATTTTAAAATTTTAGGGACAGGTGTTTTTTGGGTATGTTAATAGCTTGAGATTGTGATATTTATTGGTCATGGACAAAATCAGAACTTACTCGTTTTTCTTTTCGCCACTTCATGAACTCGTCGTAAGTTTTCAAATATCTCTCTTTAGAACTTTCAGGCAAATATTGCTAATTGCTCCCTTCAGATTCCATTTTCATTGAATCAGGAGTGCAGCTTATATCTTCATCACTTGCAGAACTAATGCTTTTTTCCTAATTAGCAAGTATTTATAAAAAAAAAAACCAAAAACAAACAATACTTAAAGTAAACGTTTTCTATTCCCGCCTTTTTTCATCTATTTTTTTCTGGAACGTAATTGAGCATCGCCGTTCGATATTTAAAATTGATGACTATTATAC
This sequence comes from Macaria liturata, assembly GCA_964023185.1. Taxonomy (NCBI): domain Eukaryota; kingdom Metazoa; phylum Arthropoda; class Insecta; order Lepidoptera; family Geometridae; genus Macaria; species Macaria liturata. The sequence goes on from OZ026806.1 coordinate 17,778,156, forward strand.
TCATACGAAGACAAGGCTGAATAGAGAAGCGACCTCTTTGTCTACTAACCGAACTTTTTGAAAGAGTGAAAAGTTTTTTTTTAATTACTTACCGCCCTAGGGCGTTTCTAGCTACATTATTACCCTAGACCGCTAATTGGTTACTTACAAGCCCCATTTGGGGGTAATAAGGACCTACTTACCGAACATGAGAGATGTAAAGACATGAATAGATGTTAAATCTATTCATTTTGGTATAAATGTAGGTAGGTTTTGATTTAATTTGACTTTACTCGCACTTTATATATAGGAGATATTGCATTAAAAAAAAAGTCCAACATCAGCATTATACAGATTGTATTCAAAATAATCAGATTACATTGTCACAACATTACCTACATTATATACATACACTTACATAATTGATTTAGCTAAATAAAAACATACATATATAAATTATCCTTAATGTATATAAACCTAGATGCTATACAATCACACCAAAAAGGCAAATCTAAATTTTTCTCATAAATTATATTAAAGTAAGATATAGGTATCATTATCTTTAAATTTCTTCCGTGGGTCGGATGACACCTTAAAGTGTAGGACCCGGCTGTTTGTCTAGTACTGCAGTCGTGAAGCCATGTCAGAGGCCCTTAGGGCGGCTTGATAAACTCTCGACACCAGAGTTGGCCACTCTCATTCGATAAGAAGATTATGATCAAAAACCATCACCTTTTCTTTCTTAATTTTTGAGTCTTAGTTATTGCTTTTGTTTTGACATTCTAAAGGCGCTTTTAAAAGGTATACATTATTATAAACCAGTAAGTAAAAAAAAGTAAGTTCGACCAACTTTGGTGACTAGTTTTCAAACCGCCCTAAAGGCTTTTGACAAGGCTTAACGACTGCCGTAATAGACAAACAGGACAGACAGCCGGGACCTAAATCTTAACGTGTCATCCGAACCACGAAAGTCATACAAGGTACAACAGTTTGTATCAAAATGGCTCCAAATAATATAGTTATTGTTGAGCCAATTTAAAAGGTAAGGCAATCGCATGCGATTACCAATGTTAAGCAAAGGTCGACGCGGTCAGTATGCGGATACCTGATCAAAAATTTGCATTCCATTTTAGGCGCTTCCGTGGGTCGGATGACACGTTAAATTGTTATAGGTCCCGGTTGTTTGTCAGTCGGAAAGCCATATCAGAGGCTCTTAGGGCGGCTTGATAAACTCTTGACACCAGAGTTGGCCACCTTCATTCGATAAGAAGAAAATAATGTCAAATTTAACGTGAAATGACAGATGTCAAATGTGATTTATTTAGATTGGCTCAACTATAAATACCAAATGCCTCCAGTTTAGTATAAGCATAGTTGATTTAATTTGACTTTACTCGCGCCATTTAAAGGCATAACTTGCAAAGTTTGATTTTATATAAGTATAGGAGATATTGCATTAAAAAAAAGTCCAACATCTTTATAGATGTTGGACTTTTTTTTAATTGCTCTGCATGTTGCCGAGGACAGAAGTGGAAAGATGTCATCAAGGAGAAGGTGCTGGGAGGTGGTGGTCGCGATCCTCAGACATGAGGGATACAAACCTAAAAACCATCAAGTTCGTTGTTTGATGTCGGTTAAGGAGCAGTCGCAGCGGAAAAACACTAAATATTTCTCCAGAGTTTTATTTACAATGGATTTCCGCAAAGCAACGCCTGATTCAATATCTTAATCATAGTCATTTATTCACATATATTCCACAAGTATATACAAAAATGAATATTATTTATTGATTTGCAGAATATAGGTTTTACAGAGTTGTTCAAATATAAGACACTGACCGCTACATTTTCACCCATAGGGCGTGCAAATTGGTTTCACAAAGTATGAAGTTAAACTTAAATGCCAAAAAAAACATCTTACGAGGGATACGATTCAAGGAGGATAGTTACACAGCTCACTGTTCTTGCGTATAGCTTATATAAGTAATATACTCCCCCTGCGGGTCCCCGATGACCATCTTGTGTTGGGGGACGGGGAGTACCGCCGTGTTCATGGTGCTAGGGACCTCGTCCGTTACTTCCACACCTGGAACAAACAGCACTATTACATAAAAGCGAAAGTGTGTGTCTTCCGCTTTTTTTACGTGGGATAGGTTTACGTTTGACTTCAACCTGCCTGATGCTAAGCATGGCTCCAGTCTAGGGTGTAACACGTTTACCTAGAAGATACCTATTAACTCTAGATTTGAAAACCCCTGGATTGTACTTCGCAGGAAACACAGCTTCTGGTAATGTTCCAAAGCTTTTACACACTTACGGTGTCGTGATTTTTGTTATGGTGGATAGTAGAGCCTTAGATTGACATAGGCTACTTTATAATTTTGAGAAAAAGAAGCTTGGTAAAATATAATCATAGAACCTCCTCTTTTTTAAAATTCGGTTAAAAAAGACATTTATATACTCATCATCTCTCGTATAACTTTTCTTGAAAAGATACCGAGCATCATCACCCGTTATTTAAGAGTGATGGTGATCTATTAAGGAGTGACCGTCATCTATTTATGGGTAACCGTCATCTATTTAAGGGTAACCGTCATCTATTTAAGGGTGGCCGCCATCTATTTAAGGGTGACCGCCATCTATTTAAGGGTGTTTATTAAAGCCAGTGTATATCACCTGCAGTATTAATCTGCGCATCTTTCCTCCTCTTCCTGTTCTTCTTCTCCCACGGCTTGTAAGGTATCTTCATGTGCACGGTCTGTATATGCAGCTTCACAGCGGTGGACTGCGTGAAGCGGCGGCTGCAGTGCTGGCATTGATAGCGCTTTTCTCCTGTGTGGACCTGGAATAGATGTTAGTGGTTTTAGCAAAGATATTAATTAAAAAAATATCAAACTAAGCTAGATTGAAAAGTTAAATAGAATGCCTGCTTTATGTGAAATGGCGCTATCAGAAATACATGAACGGATATAGACGCCTTCTTTGGTTGAACATAATGACACACGCAGACATCCACGAACTATACCTACTGTGGTCCAAAATGGAGCATACCTGTACTGAAAATTGGACTGTAAAAACATGCAATAATAACAGTCTGTTGGACATAAATTTTAATTTGCGATAATTTCCCGAACACGCCACACTGGTGCTACTACAAAATTTGGTCACCATGTTTGTTGCATCATAATGACCTTCATCATGGTATCATAATGACCTTTTATTAAATCAATTTTCTGATCAAATTATCTGAACTAGTTGAATGGCTGAATTTTAAATCGGGCTGAAATTTGGAATGAAGGTAGATGTTATGACGTAGGCATCCATAAGAAAGGATTTTTGGAAATGCCACTTTTAAAGAAGCGAAATAGGGGATGCAAGTTTTTCTTCTTAATGCGAGCAACATACCACGAGATGTCGGTCCCGGTTGCTGGTCATGCTGAACCGGCGGTCGCAGAAGGGACACTCGTAGGGCTTCTCACGCGTGTGCGTGCGCATGTGGACTAGGAGGTTCGCGTATTGCTGCAACGTAATACAAAACTGTGTTCATAGTTCATAAAAAGCGAGTGTGGCTCAGTGGTTCCTGTGTCTGCTTTACATCCAGACGCACCCTGGTTCGAATCCGGCCCTGACTTGTATTTTCAAGTTATGTGTAGATTTGCACTCGCTTACGGTGAAGGAAAACATCGTAAGGAAACCGACATGTTTGAGGACCACAATATCCGAGGACATGTGTCTTCCGTGGAAGGACCTGGGCGCCCACCACGATGTATCTGCACAAGAGAATTTCCCTAACGAATTAGTTCTGCCGAGGAGTCAGGACCCGCAGTCATGAGGAAATGCGACTCAAAGAGAGAGTTCATAGTTCATACGTTTTATAAAAACTCAAACAATATGTCAATTTCGTCAAACCAAGGGAAAAAAATAAGGATATGTCTCTGTTTCGTTATTTAAAATTTTCCTTTCACTGCTCGTGTGTAAAATATGCACACATTAATGTTTAAATATTTTATGACTTTTGAAAATTTTACATCAATGATTTGTTTTTCTACTCGCTTGACGTTGAAGGAAAATATTGTTAGGAAACCGAAATGATTGAGGAGCACAATATTCGAAGAGATACTGTTTCATCCTTTTCATTTTGACATTATTTGTTTTTTTGTTCTAATCGACCACAACTACTGTACCAGTCGTGAAGCTGAAATAGTGGAAAAATTAAATAAATTTATCTTATCTTACCCTAGTGGTGTGTCCGCATATGTCGCACATGTACCGCTTGAGGTAGTCGGTCCCGGGGTGCTCGGTGTCGTAGTGGCGGCGCGCCAGCACGTCGTTAGCTAGGAAGGTGCCGCACTGGGAATTAAGGAAATATATACTCGTATTTTAGATGTTTTGAAATGAAATTAAAATTATTTATTTTGCGTCAAGAAATTACGTACGAACACATTCAGGAAATTGAGACAAACACGTTTTACACATACACAATTTTTCGCATCACTATTGAATAAGCGAGTGTGGCTCAGCAGTGCCAGTGTCTGCCTTTCATCCAGCCGCACCCTGGTTCGAATCCGGCCCTACACCAATGACTTATATTTTCAAGTTATGTGTGGATTTGCACTCGCATAGCGGTGAAGGAAAACATCGTAATAAAAATAAAGATATCACTCACAAATTCACAGTTAGTAGCTATGAAAGAGTAAGAGATATGTAGAGTAAGAAAAAGTAAGCTATACATATGTAGAGATATGAAAGAGTAAGAGATATGTAGAGTAAGCAAGAGGTAGAGATCTAATAAAAGGAGAGAAAGATAAAGATATAATTAATGTACTCACAACTTCACAGTTAGTAGCGGTGGTGGCGCCAGTGTTCAGCACAGACGAGCCCAACAAGGTGGCAGTGCCCTTCCGACCGCGGCCGGAGCCCTTCCCGGGCCCGAGGACGGACTCGGCGGGCTTGGGGCGGTATTTGGATGGGTGGCCGCTCTCTGCGCGGGACATGCGACGGATACTGCTCATCATTGATCGCCTGGAAATGTGTTTAAAATACATAGAAGTGGATATAAATACCCGCTTTGCTCGCGTTTTTCACGATGAAAATGTACTGTTACGATACCGAAAATCACAACCATCTTGAAGCTCTGCTGCGACGTGAAAGCGGAACAAACAAACATACTTTCGCATTTAAATTAGCTAATACAAACCTAATATTACGAAGTATGGATTATACTCATATCAACTAAAACAGTAAATACATTGTAATCGTTTTCGATGTAAGTGCAAACCGCCGCCAAAAAAAAAGCCGCCGCTTGTGGCACTACACTAGTTAAGATAATAATTTGTTTTATGTACTGTTTGTTTCTAATATGTGTCAACAATAAAGAGTTTATCTACTCGTATCTACATATCTATCGTGTGATTACATTTGAGTCGGTTTATTTGAGCCATTTTATCATCTTTACCTTATCCAAATTCATTCACTAATTCGGAAACCATTGAAATACATTTTAAATAGATTATCATAATTATGCTTTCACTGTATGAAAGTCATATTCTTTGTATGAAAGTCATACACTTTGTATGAAAGTCATGCGTTGTACTTACGAGGATATATTAGTATCGACGTGTATCTTGGAGCTGCCTAGGTGTGTCTCAGATGCGAACTGAATACGACAGTCTTTGCAGTACAGTGCACTAATATCGAGGTTTAACATAATTTACTATGAAATAAGGCTAATAATGATGATGAAAACTAGCCTATGTACTACTTTTCGTATCATTGAGTATATAATGTGCCAATTTCATCTAGATTTATCAAGCCATTTTATCATCTTTACCTACTTTTCCGGATGTTAGTCATACACTTTGTATGAAAGGCATACACTTTGTATGAAAGTCATACAGAAAGTCATATTCTTTGTATGAAAGTCACATTCTTTGTATGAGATACACCTTGTGCAGAATCATACTTACGAGGATATATTAGTATCGACGTGTGTCTTGGAGCTGCCTAGATGTGTTTCGTACGCGGTCTCAGATGCGAACTGGATGCGGCAGTCCTTGCAGTACAACGAGCTAGATGTGTCGGGCGATACAGCGAGGGCTTCCATTGCGTCTCTTTCCTGTCAACAGTTGTTGAAAATATTTAGTGCTTTTAAACGTTACTATTCCAAACTGTGGAACTCTTTGCCCGAATCTCTATTCCCCTTGAACTATAATTTGTCGGTCGTCAAGTCGAGAGTAGGTAAACCAGTTAAAGATAAAATCTTTATTGATACTGTAAAGTTGTAACATACGTTTCTTTTAGGTAAGCGCGCAAGATCGTAGATTATAACGTTGCTTAACACCAGGCAAGCTGCAGTCAAGCGTGAGCCTATCCCATGTAAAAAAAAACTTTCCACTAATATTATATAGGTGCCAAAGTGACAATTCTTTACGTTAAATCTGCCGAAACGATTTGGATAAAATTCTATATGGATTTAGATTAGACTTTATGTAACACATTTGCCAATTTTAATTACAAATTAACGCGGGCAATCCCGCGGGGCGGTGCTATTTTACGATATCAATGTATTACAAGTATATTAGTTATCTGATACTTATATCACAAGCGTAGTATGGCACTAGATGGCGCTCTGTGATATGTTAAGAATTTTTATGTACCTTAACCGTTTGAAGGAAACATCTGGGCAAGAATAACGCAAGACAGAGAGTATTGGCATATTAGGGAGGAGGCCTATACCCTGCAGTGGGTATCATTAGGCTGGTGATTAAGATGATGTTAGAAAGAAAGAGATAAAGAACATTATTTAATTATAGAATTAGTGATTTAAATGTAGGCGTATAAACAAAACCTTAAAACCAATAATTAATAATCTACCTATTTTTATATATATGACGAAACGCGTCGGTTTCATCACGATGTTTCCCTTCACCGTCAGTCGGCTGTACGTACCTCCTTCGAGTGCACGGATATCCTGTGGCAGTTGAGTCCGCTGGAGCTGACGAAGCTGTGTCCGCACATGGAGCACACGTCAGTGCCGGGGTGCTTGAAGCGGATGTGCGTCAGCTGCGTTGAGATCTTACTGAAATACACATTTTGAATTTGTTCATCAAACTCGTTGATATTACCAAATTTGTCAGTAAAATAAAAATAAAATAAAAAAGCCTTTATTTGCCGTGACATGACGTTAAACAGTTATAAATAATGTAATCACTAAATTTATACGATTTTTCCTTCAACTGTGACAATATTAAGTTTTGTGTGACGTCAGGGCCCTCAGAGACGAGTGAAGGCCTCCTCCATGCTTCATCAATACAAGTTTGTCTGTTCCCTTAGACAAGAGGCGTATTTTAGTGAGCGTACTGTCGTTCGCTTATAGAATAGAAATACCTATGTATGGGAGTGACGCAGCATGTCAATCGTCGCGATGTCACTCCCATACTAGTCTTTCTATTCTATAAGTGAGCGACAATACGCTCACTAAAATACGGCTCTTGTCTAAGGGGGCAGTAAGCGTTTTAAAATTGCAAATCATAAAAATAGCAATATATGACCGTAGTTTTGCAATCGTACAAAACGCATATTTTAATTATCTTTTTTTTACGTGGGATAGGTTTGCGTTTGACTACAGCCTGCCTGATGTTAAGCATTGCTGCAGCCTATGGTATCAGGTATCAGTTTGCAATAACCAAAGTAAAGCATAAATTTCTTCAGTCATTCTTTTCATGTATGGGTTACAGAAAAGTAGCAAATACAATTTTAAATATTTGTAAGTTTCATACATGTATGAGATCATTGTTAAAATTATATGTCGCGGTTTCAGAAAATACACGTTCATCTACCGTTATATATGGTAGCTTAACCATATCAGAGGCCCTTAGGGCGAATTTAAAACTCTCAAAACTAAAGTAGGCCTCTAGAAAAAAAACTTACTTACTTTTTTTGTATAAAAAGAAGAAACTTACTTGAACTTCTTGTCGCAGTGTGGACAGTCGTAAGTGACATTCTTATGCCATTTGTAATGCATCCGCGCTTGGCCTCTGAAACGTGATATAAAGCAAGCATTATAAACTAACTTTTAACAGAACAACACAGAACAAAACAATCAGAAAAAACAAGAAGGAATATCTAAATCCTTTATCAAATTCAGAGTATTCTATTACTTACAAAAGTTGTAATAAATTTCTATAAGCACTTGTAAAATTACTAAGGTATTATACGTCAAAGTATCAACTTATTATGATCGTTTTGATCTGTAAAACGGTTGCACTGATAAATTAATGATTTGAGGGACATATCAAATCAAATCAAATCATTTTTTTTTATATGATTATAGGCTCACGCTTGACTACAACTTGCCTGATGTTAAGTAACGTTATAATCTACGATCTAGCGCGCTTGCCTAGAAGAAAACGGGAAATAAAAAAAATATGTTTATTGTTTATACTTACTTCAATTTCAGCTATTCATATATTCCACGAGTATATAATTAACTATCTCGCGTAGATTTTGCGAATTATATTAGGTATACTAGGTATACATCAGTTTTTTTCTTCTTTTTTGGCCAAACTTTGTATTGTGCCCATTCTCAAGTTAAATATATGTACATATAAATGGGTTTAGGCTGTCGCCCCTTATATGAAAAAACTACTCACAGATTGGTAGTAACAAACTGGCACTGCTGGCACGTGTATTTCCTTGTGTGATACGTCACCATGTGCTTGTACATGACGCGCGTCGTGCGGAAGTACTGCTTGCACATATCACACTGCAGGGAGCCCGATATACTCTGCAAGAGAGAGATTGAGAGAAATAAGTGGTAAAAATAACTGACTTTAGCTAGTCGAGAAAGATAAGGTTTGGGTACAAACGAAAATTCGTTCAGCACAAACCTCTATGACCTATGTGAGATGATTTGAGCCTAGTTTAGAATTTTCGACTTACACGATTCAATAAAATTTTCGACAAATCAACAAAAATATAGTTTTTTTTTTATTTTTGTATTTTTTTTTGTTTAGGTAGAAACGAAAATCCATTCAGTACAAACCTCTACGACCTATGTGAGATGATTTGAGCCTAGTCTGGAATTTTCCACTTTCATCATTTATCATCATCATCAATTGTAAAATATCGTATTGTAATTTTTTTGGTTTAAATACAAACGAAAATTCGTTCAGTACAAACGTTTTTCTATTGATTAGCCAATACAATTTTTGAAAAAATTTAAGCGGGTGCGCTAAATTTTTAAAAATTTTCAGTATTTTTTTAGTGCTAGTACGAAAAAAAATAGCTTCAGTACAATCAAGTACGAACCCAAATACTTCGTTTGAGCAAAAAAAAAAACTACTTTTCAAAAGTCGGGTGCCAAGTTCACAGAGCCAAAATAAAGGGGTCTTATACTAAACGGTTGAAAATGGCTATACAATGTTTTCTATAGATCTACATATGATTTAAAAAAATGTATTGCCAACCTCATCATGTTAAGCCATGTGCTTGTTTTAAGTGTACGTAATAATTCTGCGGGAGAGTCACGATCCTCAGCCATGAGAAGATACTACTAAAAAAGAGAGAGAAAAATCCTACCTAAAATCCTACTTAAACATACTCGTACTAACATCATGTTTAGCCATGTGCTTGTTATAAGTGTACGAAATATTTCTGCGGGGGAGTCACGATCCTCAGTCATGAGGAAAACGACTCAAAGAGAGAGAGAGAGAGATAAAGAGAGGCAGAGAGAGATAAGAGAGAGAGAGAGAGAGAGAGAGAGATAAAGATAATAAAATCAATTATCTAAACATACTAACCTTATCATGTTTAGCCATGTGCTTGTTATAGGTGCCAGTCATCCGGTAGCCCCTGTAGCACAGCTCACACCTGAACTTGGCCTCCAGGTAGTTCCTGGTCTGCATCCGGGCCTGCACCAGACTGTACTGCTCCTCCTGGCTCTGAGGAGTGTAGATCAGGAAGTCTTCCGGCGTTTTGAGCTTCCTCTTGCGTAGGATTGGCTTGATTTTCTGTAAAATATTATGATATCTAAATGTATAAAAATCATAGGTGACTGACTGACATAGTGATCTATCAACGTACAGCCCAAACCCCTTTTTTTACAAGGAATGGGTTTGCACTTGACAGTAATTCGCACGATGGTAGGCAATCATTACGGTCTAGGATGGAACGTGTTTACCCAGTAAGAACCCATTCATTTCTGTGATACATAAATATTTCGGGACATTGTACACAGCGCCATCTAGCCCCATACTAAGCAAACACATAAAATAAATATTTCCCAATAGACTTAGGTAGTTTAAACAACTCCACTCGCATACGAACTTACTAAAATAAAATAAATATTTCAGGACATATCACACAGCGCCATCTAGCCCGATACTAAGCTTACGCTTGAATCGTGGGTACTAGATAACGGATATAATACATATATACTTTTCTTTTGTAAATACCTATGTACTTATTATACATACATAGAAACGACCAGACTCAACACAAATAATTTAAATATTCACAATTACTATTAGGTACAAACATTAAACATTAGGTCATGGGTCAAATATTAAAATGTAACTCAAATATAAACATACTTTTTTGTTCTTGGTTTCTATAATGAGCATATTCTTAGGTCTTTTCTTAGCTCTTTTTGCTTTCTTGCGCGTCGGATCCATATGATTATGATAGTGGATTTTTGCTGAACGCCTGAAAAATACATACAATATAGATAAGTTGACAATTCTTTATTGTAACACAAGGCACTCATATAAATTACGAAGTAAACGCGCTTTACGCAAAAACGGCTAAACGGATCATCATGATTTTTGGTATGAAGGTAGTAAGAGATCCTGGGAGTGACCGGCTACTTTTTATGTGGCAATAATGCGAGCGAAGCCGCGGGCGTCTGTTGCGCAAAGTTCCAAAGTTGTTACTAAAGTTACTAAGCAACTTTTGTTGTACATTTTCGTTGTCCAAGCCGCCCTTAAATGGTTAGACCAGATACCCTGTAACAGTATGACGATAATGAAATAATTAATAAAATCGTTTATATCGGTATTTATGTGTATATGTAGGTACCACTAAAATATAATATATAACGAGTAAGTTCTGAAGGTAGGTTGGTGAGGTTTACTGAGCTCTGCACTAGGTATCACAAGGACCTTGTGTTGCAGGGCTACAGTCTTGCAGTGGTAAGCTTTGTCTTACAATATTACACCCAGATTCACTAATTTAACCTAGGTAACAACTTAAATGTAAAACAAATAACTGATGTAAAACAAATAACTGATGTAAAACAAATAACTGATGTTATGATATAAGGTATTATGTAATGGTATGAGTATGACATAACTTAGTATTATATTACTTACTTGGTGAAGCTGACCTCAGGGCACATCTTGCAGAGATATTTGTACATGTGTTTCTCAGACATGTGTAGTTCTCGGAGGAAAGCTGTCTTAAAGTATATGTCACAGATCTCACATCTATATTTACCGCTTACATGCTGCAATGCATACATACATAGTTTGTTTTGCAGGCTGTTATAATAAGAATAGGGTAGAATAGTTGAAAGTTACTATCCTACCATAAATTTACTCATTATTATATCTCATAATTTTGAAGCGAGTGTGGCTCAGCAGTTCCAATGTCTGCTTTTTATCCAGATGCATCCTGGTTCGAATCCAGCCCTACACCAATGACATGTATTTTCAAATAATGTGTGGATTTGTACTCGCTTAATAGTGAAGGAAAACATCGTGAGGAAACGGACATGTTTGAGGACCACAAAATCCGTGGACATGTGTCTTCCGTGGAAGGACCTGGGCGCCCACCACGATGTATCTGCACAAGAGAACTCCCCTGACGAATCAATTCTGCGGGGGAGTCACGACCCTCAGTTATGAGGAAATGCGACTCAAGAGAGAACTCATAAGTTAACTTACAGAATCACTCAACTGACCTGCTCATAGTGAAACACTGACTGTAGATAGAAAACAGATTTAAAAAAAAATACTATTATGTAATAGTACATTTATGGTAGGATAGAATAGGCTAATGTCAAGCCAGTGCCATGACCTAAAATTTTCTAAATACACACCTACCCAGGTATGAATGTATAGAAAATTTTAGGTAGGTACCCAGGTATGAATGTATGTAAATTTTACGTCAGAGCACTGGCTTGACATACAAGAAGATGATTACTCAATTATAATGAACATGCCTTATTAAACTTTGCTAAGTGTAATGTATCTTCTAAAGGACATTTATAGACATACATACACACACACACACACACACACGCACGCACGCACGCACGCACACACGCGCGCGCACACACACACATGAATTTACCAACCTAAAATCTATATCAAATTAATATTGTTTCCCTGCTCGACATATCTTTTGTTTACTAAAATGCCCTCTTTTAAATTACATTATTAATAAGTGTTAATATTAAAGAATTTGTGTGTCCAATATTTTTTTTTATTATTATTTTATGACATTATAATATACTTACCATATTGTGTTGTATGGCATGAAACTCAAACAGAGCCTTGGATTTACAAAACTTGCCGCAGTAACATTTATATTTCCCCTCGGGAGAGCAGTACTTATAAACCTCATAAGCGGCACTCGCTTCTTTAAACGATAGAGGCACAACATCTCCAAAAACTTCTATAGTTTTAGCACTATTAGATAACAAGTTGTTTTCTGCATCTGAATTCTTAGCAACATTGCTATCATCATTATCGAATGGGAATTCATCATCTGCTATCATATCCAGAGCTTGCTTTAGGATAGATCTAGAGTTCAATTCGGTGTCTCCGTTTTCATTTGATGGAAACATTTCAACTGACAGTTGATCAGTTAATGTTTGATCGATTTCAACTTCGACTTCATTAATCGTTTCAGTCTTGATGTTTGGTTCATCTTCTCTTGTTACTTTCATGTCTAAATCTACAACATTTTCTTGACTAGGTATAATGCAGTGGGAGACATGGATCTGTCCGGAGGGTTCTGGACCAGCTCCCCTCATTAATTTGACCAGTTTGTATTGCATTTTGTAGTTTCTAACATTCTGTTCTTTCATGTAGCACAACGTCGGTGATATATGATGCTGGTCACGGTTGAAATTTTGAATGTGACATATTTTTATCTAAAATTAAATTATAATCAAGCTAAGATATTGAAGATAAAATCTAACCACATCATAACATTATTTCTAAGCCAAAAGTCAGTGTTTTTGTTCCTTCTTCATAATCAAAATGTTTGAAAGAAATTTGATATAGAGATAGATCAGAACTTGAACTATGTAAAGGTATGGGGCAATTTTATAAACCTACTTATATTCACAGTAAATTATATGTTAATATTTGACATGAATTATATTGTTACCAAGTTGAAACTAATGTTATTTTGACCTGGATTTATAGTTGCATAAAAACATATCTACTTTAGAGCTTTTTGTTATTTTTGTAACAGTAACTCTGCATGTTGTGCTCATTTTGTATTTTACTCTAAAGTAATAAAGTACAGTAGCAGTCCCTACTATCATCACCATGATAACAATCAAATCAAATTGCCTGAAACTAAATAATTAAATAAATATTTCTGGACATATCACTCAGCGCCATCTAGCCCCATACATACCTTACGTTTGTATCATAGGTAATACATATATTATACTTTACAACATTATCTAATTAATAGGACAAGCAATGAAACATACCTCTTTAGTGTGACTAAGCATTTGCCTCAACACATAATATGCCCTATGACACTTCTGTCTGAACTTTATAAACCTGGTGACATGTGCAGTGCATTCCACACACAGGTATTGTGGAAGTCCATTGCCTTGCACCATCTGAAATGAAATAGGTACTTGTATTTTTAAATACATGACAAATTGGTACTAATGAAACAGATTTGTTCCTTTATGCATTCTTGATGTCAGATTTAAACCGAAGCGACTGGCGAAGGCACAAACAATATTCAATGTGTAGTTTAATTTGATTGAATATTAGTAAAATTATAAGCAACATTACAGTATAAAACTACAACAGCAAATACCTGAAGACCAGATAGTGTATTGAAATCGTTTCTCAACGTTCCTACATCCAAATTGTAAAGTTTCACACCAGTGCTGAAGCACACAGTGCACGCCTGCAGTTCCCACATCTTTGTACACCGTTTTTAGAAGTAATTTCACTGATATTTATTGACTTCCACTTCCACTTCCACTTTGAAAAATACTGTAAAATCAACAAACAAGCATTTCTGATAGTTTTGCATTTTTTTTGACAGCCATGAATACTATTTTTTTTTTTATAATGGACTGCGGCACCGCCGCAATTTCGCCAATGTCACGTCACAAGGGAGACAAGTACTTATTTTATTAGCCAGTAAAAATAATTAACATATTACCAGGATTGATCGTCAAAGCATATTACAGATATTACCCTTTTAAAAAAGGGGTTGACCATGAAGTTAGAGTGGTTGACAGTGTTTGTGTTTGACAAGACAACGGTTTGACAGGTAAATCATATGAACCATTCATGAACGGAAATATATTTGGTCGGAGAATGAACGAAATGTATGACATGCGATTAAAATAAGAATAGGACGGGCTCTCGGCTAACTTCACTCATATAAGTACGGTCAGCAGAACAAACTTAAAAATAGATTAATTTTAAATGAATGACTAAAAATCGTTCATTTTATAAAATTTATATATTTATAAGGTTGGCAGCACAGACGCAGTGTTGCAAAAGTTTCCGATTTATTGGGAGATCTACTGATTTTGGTCATTGTCTCCCGATATCCCGATTTAGCAATTCAGTATCCCGATTTTTGAATTATCATCTAATGTAAAATAATATTCATAAATAAACATGGAAAATAATATTCTTCATACGGCAAAACTAAAAGATCTTGAATAAATGAATATATTATTAACATAAAATACTCTTGTTTTATTCCGAATATAAATCTCCCGATTTTTAGATGGCAAATTTAACGAATTTTTTCTCTACCTATCAGATAAAAAAGTACGTGCTATTACAATATAAAACAAGTCAATATTTTTTAACATTGCTTTTTTTGCACACTATACCAAGTTCCCGTTGTGACGTCACAAAATGGCGCTAGGCCGGTCCTATTCTTATTTTAATCGCATTTGTAATGAATTTATTATTAATCATCATCATCTTCACATTGATGCTCGAAGATCTTCACCCACAGTCCTTTTTACATCCCACGACTGGGTATCCTTCTTTAGTATGAGCCATCTAAGTTAAGTATAAGTACATTTATAATTACACGTATCTATGTATGTCCACGTAGATGCTTTTCAGAAATCATCGAGTCTGTTGCATACCAAAGCTCAACGTGTATTAATATTATTTCATAGCTGTATTAGTATCTACTATAGGTACCTATAACCTGCACAGGACCAGGACGAGGCGTACAAGAAGAGAGGGCTATGCTCAGCATTGGGCGATAACAGGCTAATGATGATAATGATACCTGTAACCTGCCTTCGTTGGGGGTGATAATGTTTCTCTTTCCTAACGTGCGTGATACATTCACTTTTCAGTTAACATGAAATATTTATTCCTTACAATATCACATTCCTTCTAATATTAATATAATTTAGATAAGTCACCTAACACCTGCCTGTTTCTTGTACCTAATCATGAAATTAAAACTGTGGTGGATAATATTTAAAATCTACAAAGACTATTTTTATGATGTTATGTACTGCAAACTAGATTAAAAAGTTTTCAAACCATTTACCTGTAATATATACGTATTCTCTTTAGTACTAGCCGTAAATAAAATAAAAATGTAATCAAAGAAAAAATTTACTTAACACTGAATTTATGTCTAAAACCTTAAAATTATGTGGCTTCCTTTTGTAGTTCTTGAATATTTCCGGGAAGGCTATCTTCATCTGGTGCTAGCACTCCAAAATGTGACATTTCTGGTAATTCAGTTTGTGTCTCTCTTATGTCCACCTTCTTCCTCTTTGGCTCGTCTATACAGACAGTGTCATCAGAATCTGAACTCACGCTTGAATCCAGTTTCCTCAATACACTTGGTTTTGGCATGCGAATAGAAAATCCTGTAGGAGCAGGCAATATTCTCTTCCGGATTCTTGGTGACACAGGTACATATGGTTTTTCCTCAGTCAAGTGTGCAGATGGTTCCTCATTGGTTAGCAACACTGGCCACAAGAACAGTGTATTGAATCTTTCTTTCAAGGTGTCTACGGCTCTCTTCAAATACTTGTTCTTATGAAACATTATGCCTAGTTCCTTGGCTTCCTCGGTTCGTTCTTCCATTGAACTTATATACTTCATAATCATTCTGCAGCCTGTGATTGTGGCATAGTTTGGGGGAAGTACATGGTATGGTGGCTCTGCTTTTTCCTTTGCCGAACTCCATATTTCGGGACAGTTTTCTACCTGGACAGTCTCCACAGCCTTTACCTTTGAATAACTTTTTAATTTTGTTTGAGAAGTACCTGGAACTGCATTAGTAAGATTTGGAAATTTCAAAGCATAATTGCTACTTTCAAAATTGTTTTTGTCCAGAGAAGCGTTCAGAAATACAAGTAGTTTGCACAAATCACTTGTATTTTGGGTGGCACTTTCAGGAATCTTGCCATACTCTTCCCAGTGAATTTGGACATTCTTGTTTGCCTCATCTTTTATAATTTCACTGATGAGTGTTGCCATTATGCCACTTTCTATTTGTTCTTCGGATGAGTGGATTGATATTGTATTTTTTTTCTTTGTCTTTAATTCAGACTCAATTCTTTTGTTAAGGTTATTGATGGCATCTTTTAATTCCCGAGTTTCACAGCCGTAGCCTAGCCGCCGGCGCGGGCCTCGACGTGGCGCCATAGCCAGATCCAGGGTTGGATTAGCTTTCATCCATTTTGATAGTGTCATATATCTAGTACGAATTGTAACTCTGTCTTTTCCTGGGAAATGGGGTGTCGCCTTTGAAAAGCTGTAGTTAGAATCTTGATTAGCCATAATCTGGAAGAGCTTTTTATCTTCTTCTACAGTCCATGTGTTAGACAGTAGCTCCTTGTCCAGCAAAGCTAAGCGTATTTTCACCTGTACCACAGATCTCCCTGGAAGAAACCCTGTTATTTTTTTGAAATTATTTCCATATTTTTTTCGAGCATTTAATAGGACTGCATCTTCCTCTGGCAAGAATCTTCCTTTGCGCCGCTCTAGTGTTCGAAGATATCGGTTATAACACTGCATCTTTGTCCGTTTCTCCATGGCAGATGATACTTTACCCCAAGGTATGTATGTCCCTTCCCTAAAGAAGTCTATGACTCGCAGCAGATATTCAGATTCCTCGGCTGTCCATTTATTGTTCATATTGTCTTCTGCCAAGTTTGTGCGGTAATAGACAAAACATTGGTAGCCTGTACGACCAGTGTTCAGTTTCTTAGCAATTTGGTCCCAGTCTTGAAAATTGTGGGTAGTCGCAATTTGCTTCAATGTGTTATGCTCATTTGCACTCCAGTTACTTTTGTTTATAGATGGGTGAAAGAATAGTTTCCATAGTGCTTTGTATTCCTGTGCAGTGTGTCGGTAGTTCAAGGAGGCAGCGAGGTCCTCCCAGTCATAGTCCTGATCTATAGGTAACACTATTTCTGCCAGACTCTTATCATTCAGTTGACCGATCTCTTTCTCCAGTCTAGTTATTTCCATCGAATTTTCTTTAGTATTTTCCTGGCGCAGTCTGGATATTTGTAATCTATACTCTTTCCTTTTGATGTCCCTCGAAAACTCTAACAAGGCTGTTACAAGTTCTGTTTTATCTTTCAAAGTCCAGCCGGGTAAGGAGCCTGTCTGGGAGAAGTCATACATTTGTGCTTGCTTCATCATGATGGTATCCTCATTATCTGGTGGGGTGAAGTTGCTTTTGTCCTTGAAGTAGGGCTTTCCACAGCGCAGATAGCTGCTGTAAGGTTCATTATTGCATTGCTTCAACATTGCAGTTTCATTATCTTTGAGTTTCCTCCTGACTTCTTGCAGCATACTGATTAGAGAATCTTCGAGTTTTTTGTACATTGCTTCAGTGTCCCGGTTCAAGGCTATGGCACTCTTATACATAGCGATGTTTTCCAGCTGCTCGGGACTGATCGCGGCCTCTTGGCTCCGTGTCTTGGCTTGCTCCGACTCCACTCGGTTGTCGTTGAGGTAGTCCTGCACGAGATCGTCAGTTTCGTCGTCATTTTCACTTAAGTCGCTATCGATTTCAATACTTTCCATGTTGTATGTACAGTTATGGACTAGAAAGCTCCAGAAACGCAAATAAATCGCTGCCGAACTGACGCTGTTGGCTTTTGTGTTGTTTCACCTCACAACAGTACGTATGAATATTAATTTGATACAAGATACTATTTATTACTTAGATTATAATGAGAAACAAAAACGAATAAGTACCATAATTTCTCTGTGACGAATACCTACAAACAAAAATCAAAATAGAGCAAATCCAAGTTAAGCAAATTTTCCGTAGAGAAAGTATTTTTTTTTTTTTTATATGGCTTTTGCGTAGATATAACTTCGCAATTCTGCCAATGTCAAGTGGGAAGATAGGCCATCAAACTGAGAAATTTTAATTGAAATATCGATATGTACGGTGGTTTTAAATTGCACAGTTGAGTGTTTTTTCCCCCTTTTTTGCTTTCTGTAACAGCAATAGTTAACCAATCTACAGACATATACAGAAACAACACAAGAACAAACACAAACATAGATGCATATATAATGTTAATTAAATTAAAATTAATGTTACTTATGTATTATTTTCCTTTTTTATATAAAATAAATGTCAACGATAGATTGCTTGTTACTGTCTATAATAGGGATGGGATGAGAAATATTACAAAATGTAGAGAGAATCGATGCAATTTGTAAGGTTGGCAAAAAAGGTTCATCATTATAATTAAACTTACTTTATTTAGTACAAGTAAATATCTACCTACTACGAAATAAAATATAACGAAATATTCAAATTAAAATAAGCGATGGTTTCAAAATAATATTATTATTTTATTTATCGTATCTAAATATAAATATTTTAAAATATATACCTAGTTATCGCACAAAATTCAGCTTTCAATAATTCACGATTCTGTGAGAAATATGGGAAAAATCAACCATCATGAAATAGGTTTAACGACCTTTAAACGGCATATTCAAGGCCATAGTTATTGCTTACCACCAGGCAAACTATGGAGCTATCATGTACAAACCTGAATTAGTAAAAAAAATAAGATAAATGAACAGATTAATATACAGAGAATATAATATATAAAAACGTAGAGAATGTGGACTGATGATGACGATTATAATATAATGATGATGATCAGTCCACATTCTCTACGTTTTTTATCAGCTAGATTATTGGCTTCTTCTGGTAGTATTTTTGTTTATTTAAAACAAAAGCTTGGTCCGTTAGCAGGTTCCGCGGGAATGCCTAAGCTTCTCATTCTGCAGATGTGCTCTTCAATGCGCCTGCGAGTGTAGTCTGTTAGCTCCGGTACGAAGGCTTTGTAGTTCAGGCCGGTCCATAGTCGCTCTGCCACCGCACTGGCGCGAGGCCAAATTCTGAAATAACCGTTATAATTCATAAAAAAAAAAACATTAGAGTATGTACCTATACCTACAGTACAATTATATAATATGTATAATGTATAGATATAGTCATGTGGTTCTGTCATGAAATATGTAGGTACTTATTGGTATTATATCACTTATATGAACGAAAATACAATCATTTCGTATATTCGTTCTGTTAATCGCCACTTAGGTACCTATCGTAAGTAGTTAGTTATAGGGCGCTTCAGATACGTTGGTAAAATTGGAAAAAGATACTCGTAACTTTTACTTCATCAACACTTTACTTAGAGATAGGTAGTTTGATTATTATTTGTGCGTATAACAACATTATTTTGTCAATAGAATTTCTATCAAGTCAATTAATTATCTAAAATTATTTTCTTAGAACTATAAAACTATACTAGGTAACACACTTACTTTAAAAGACAGCTTAAGACGGGGTGCTATGTAAAATCGACATTTCATAAAAATCAAATAAAATAGAAGTACTTATACTTATAAGATAGAGCTAAATTTTTTTCAGTTTATATAATTTTGATTCAGTGTTAATTAAGATAATAAAAAACGCCAAAACACGATTAGGTACGTATACTACGCTCGATAGTTTTATTTTTTGAAAAATAGTTGTTTTGTAATATTTTCACCTATTTTTCCAAAAGTAGTGCAGAAATTTAAAGCAATTTAATTATATCTAAAAGATAATGTTATTATTTAGAGGAGTAGAAAACCATAAATAGAATATTCAGAATTGCTGATTTTATATGAATTTATTATTTCGTCAAAAACATCTGCTAAACTGCTCAAATTGTTTGCGTGTGGAAAAGACTCGTCGGCCGGAGTTATGCGCGCGATGCTCGCCCTTGCTTTCATGCGTGGAATTGCATGCGAAAAAGCAACTGTAGGCATTTTTCCAAGCGCAAAGCGTTTTCGGGTGAAATATCGTGGCCTTAAGCTTCTCACCTAAAATCGTCATTTCTTTCCTAAGATGATTTGTTTTCATTGCAACTTTGTAAAAATACCTATTACTTACAAATTTATTTTACTATACACGATATACCACGCATACAAAATACATTGTTCCAATCGAATTTAATATTTTATGGATTTAGCCACCATAAAACGTGTGTTTATCATAAACGGTCTTGTAAGTTTGTTATATTTTGTAAAAAGGATTATTTTCGACGATGTCGTGATATGGATTCCGTGAATCACATACGACTTAACATTCCACAGGTAGTAAAATAGCATGTACTTATAACGGGAAGACCTTGTTATTATATCCGGGATACAGATATTTCTCGTCCGGATGCCAACACACCGCTTGCAACTTGGTTATTAGATATAAATATACAATCTCTTCTTAGTTTTTTAAGTATTGTATGAAACCAATAAACATTTGTGAGTTTTGAGTTTGAGTAGATAGAGATGTATTAAATAAATAATATAATAATAAATAAATAAAATGTTTGCCTACATTAGGCTAACTTCCTCATTGTTTCCTCAGAGGGCACAAAAGATATCGGCGTTGTCAGAATGTTATCTACTTTTGTAATATATTACGTTACTTATTACTTTCTTTTTTGAATAATAAGTACTTGTGTTTACAAAAAAAAAGTACCTAAGTAAGTATATTATGTATTATATCCGTTATCTAGTACCCACGACACAAGCGTTTGCTTAGTGTGGGGCTAAATGGCGCTGTGTACAAAGTCCCGGAATATTTATTATTATTATTTACTTTTGACTCTATTGAGGTATTTTCCTTTTATACGATTCAAAATGCTAGTTTGACATGTACACTTTACCAGAAGCTGTGTTTCCTGGAACTACAATCCAGGGGTTTGTAGTTCGCAGGAAACACAGCTAATAGGTATCTTCTAGGTAAGCGTGTTACACCCTAGGCTGCAGCAATGCTTAACATCAGGCAGGCTGTAGTCAAATGTAAACCTATCCCACGTAAAAAAAACATTAGGTACGCTACCAACAAAAATAAAATTCTTTTCGTCAACTGAAACTCAACTTGCCCTTTTTGATACGATTAAAATTTCACCCAAATCAGTTAAGCCTTACGCAAAAATTTACAAGTCACTTAATGTCTTACCGACTAAGAATATTGGTGTCATCAGCCATTTCTCCCCACATGCAGGCTTCTCCTCCAATAATAGCTTTCAAACCTGAATCGTCTTTCCTCTTCTCGTATATCATTTGTCTAGGATCTTGTACATAAAATGTGCTAAACGTGTCGTTGACTATATCAAGATACCAAGCTGATGAAAATATTAGCTGATAACCAGCTGACAAAATCTGTAACATAAATAATTGTATACTTGAACAAAATATTATATAGGTAGGTATATACAGTTACAATTACAAGTTCCAACTTATAAGATATCAATGCTTTCTCATCGAATTTTTAATGGCACAAATAACGACAGTTCTACCAAATTCTACTTAAATATAGAGGTTATAATGAAATCAATATAAAAAAAACATTTAGTTAAGTTTTTAACTCGATTTAATGATTTTATAATATTAACAGCGTTGGAATATGTTGTTAATTTTAAGTTTTCTTTAAAAAACTACAAATGAGACCATTTACGAAAAAGCTACAGGTTCCGTTTATCAGAAGGTATTTTTATTGTAACTAATTACTATTTAAGACGCGGGTCGGGTGACACGTTAAATTGTAGGTCGCGGCTGTTTGTCTAGTAGATACTGTAGTCGTTATGCCTTGTCAGTGGCCCTTAGCACCCTAAGGGCCACTGACCTTCCTGACTTGAAAACTCTCGATACCAGAGTTGAATTCATTCAATAAGAAAAAGAAGACTGTAAGAGGCCTCAGTTTGCTGATTTGAGCAAAGAAGAGATGGAGGTTCCTAAACCTGACTTCAAACCCCACCACACCCCCCTGAACCTTCTAACCTGAAAATCCGGCAATAGTCCTGCTTAAGTTACAACCCTGCACATTGCGAGCACAGCGAGAAGGAATTAAATAAGCAAGTACTGTATAATTTTACCATATCCATTTCTCTAACCCACTCCCACCTCCAAACTTGCAAAATAGTTTCTTTGTTCAAAGGAACTCCCGCGTCAAAAACATCCTGGAATAAAAACATAAAGTATCACATGTGACTTTAAAATTTAAATTATCTAATAGAATTAAAAATAGCTTTTAAAGTTTTGTTAAATGTGTATACGCAATTTAATTTTGCAATATATTGCTTCTCCAAAAGCGAGTGTGGCTCAGCGGTTCCAGTGTCTGGTTCCACCCTGATTCGAATCCGGCCCTACACAAATGACTTGTATTTTCAAGTTAAGTGTGGATTTGCACTCGCTTAGCGGTGAAGGAAAACATCGTAAGGAAACCGACATGTCTGAGGACCCCAATATCCGAGGACATGTGTCTTCCGTGGAAGGACCTGGGCGCCCACCACGATGTATCTGCCCAAGAGAACTCCCCTAACGAATTAATTAATTAAGTCACGATTCTCAGTCATGAGGACATATGACTCAAGAGAGATTGCTTCTCCATTTGTGTAAAAGATAGAATGATTTTGGCCACCATTTATAAAACTTTTAATGAACCGGGTTCTACAATTTTGTACGTACATGTTACAAAG